>JAGFBZ010000074.1:4662500-4703258 GCA_018398805.1 Hirundichthys speculiger | reverse complement strand
ACGATCCAGATATTTCACTGTCTTTTCTGGGTCAAATGGACTGAGGCAAAGTGGAAAACTGTCCTATGATCACACATATTGAAATGTGAAATTCTTTTTGGAAACCATGGACACCGTCCTTGAGGAGAAACAACCAGCTTATTAGGACTCAGTTCAAAAGCATGCATCTCTAATGGTATGGAGGTACATTAGTGCCTGTAGAATAGACAGCTTGCACATCTGGAAGCCAAATTTGAGATGAAAAGGATACCTTGAACCTTGGAAATGAGAAAAAAAAAAATCAGTACTGAGAAGTTTAAATGGGTTTTTACACATTACCATTTAGACAACATTACTTTCAGGAAACCACTTTGTATCTTTCAGCAAGACAATGCTAAACTGCATACTGTTTCAACTACAAAAGCATAAATATGTAGTCGAGGAGTCCAGGTGCTGAACTGGCCTGCCAGCAATCCAGACCTTCCTCCAACTGAAAACATCAGGAACATCATGAACAAAAATCAACAGGGAAGACCTAGAATTGTTGAGCAGCTCAAATCCTGTAACAAAAAAGGAAGGAGATAACATTCCTCTCCCAAACCTCCAGCAACATCTCTCTCCTCAGTTCTCAGGTGTACATGGGCTGCCCTTAAAAGAAAGCGGAGATGCTACTCAGTGCTTAAAATTACCATGTCGCAACTTTTGAGATGTGATGTGTTACTGCCATCAAATTCAAAATGACCTTACTATTTTCTTATGATGGTACATTTCCTCACTTTGAACATTTGATCGGTTTTTCATTTTCTTATCTGAATAAAATTTGAGTTTATGAGATTTGCAAATCATTGCATTCCCTTTTTATTATGTATTTATTATATGTGTGAGTGTTGTTTTGTGTGTATATGGGAGTTCAGTTATCTTCACTCACTACACAGCAATAAGATGGTGTCTGATTTTTTTTTTTTTTTCAATTCCTATTATATAAACCAGAGGAGAGTCAAAGAAAAAACAAAACAAGAATCAACGTACAAACAAAATGTGCGAAAAATGGTGACTAAACAGATGAAAGGCCGCCGGCCTGATCCGACGCTCTTCCCTCTCCCAGCCCACGGCAGAGAGGTGAGCTAGCCCAGGCGAGGAAGGACAGACCCGTCCAGCTGTACAGCGCAGTGAAAACATAACTTACATATTAGCTCATTTTTTACACGTACAGTCGTGATCAAGGCACAGGGATCTTCTACAAGTTATCTTTTTTCTTCAATAAAGTTGTACAAAATAATACATTTTACAGTCTGTACAAGAATAATAGTCCAGCAGTAAAATAAAGACAGACGTATTTAAAGCCGTGTTGGTGATGGTTGGTATAGGTGTTAGGAGGGAAGGAGAGAGGTGAGCGAGAAAGATGAGAAGTAAAGATGGAGTGATGGAAGGAAGGTTGTTGCGCAGACATGGAGGGGACCGACGCGGGCTGGAGAGTTTGTGTGTGTGTACCATTTAAAAATGGTGCAACCAGTCTCTCTGCTGCAAGTCTTTAACTTCATGCGTTCTTTTTTTTATCCTTATTAAATAAAATTTGTCATATATTTTCCATATTTTGAATAGTTGTGAAACAGCAGGGGATGAGGGGGTGGGGGGTGGGGGGGGGGGTAGGAAGGGGTAGTATTTATAGTTAGTTAACAGTGGGGCAGATGGGGTTGAGGGAGATGGTGCACTAAGGCAGATCACACACACAGTGTACACCAACAAACATGGGTTAAAAAAAAAGTAACAAAAAGTTGAAAGTTGAATTGTGTTATTACAGGAATATATAATATTTATATATATATTTATATATATACATATTTATATACACATATATAAATATCTATATATATAGCTTGGATTTTTTTGCACTGCATGAAGTTCACTGGTATGCAAGAATCTATGCATTGTATGGTAATTTTCTTTGTTTTCCTGTTTTCCTGTTTTCTTTTCTGCCACCCCCCCCTCCAAATTGACTGGTTTCTTAAAAAGCAGGTCAAGTGAGCTGTGCGAATTTGTCTCTGAGTCATGCTCCTGTCCACAGGTAGCCAAGAGTCAATTAGCATGTCTGTCCATCCCCAGGCATGGAAAAAAAAAGCTGACAGCTCTCCTCTTTATCAGTTTGCCACCCTCTGTGTCCATTGTTCTCGTTTTTTTCTCTTCAGCACGCGGTGAATAAACTTCAGTCTCTTAGAATGTTCTATTTTATGTCCTCTCAGCCAGATGTTAGAGGAGGAAGGTTAACTTTTTAACGGACCATGTGTGTGTCACGGCAATATTGTGTACGCGTGGACCTGTGAGTGTGTGTTCATATATCCGAGAGAAAGAACTAACAGGATAGCTTGGCCAAAGTGAGGGATTCCAGTCTGGACCCTCTTTCCTGGCTCTGCATGTTAGTCCAGGCTGATGGTTGATGAAACTGTGTGTTGCTAAAACAGTTTCCTTTTTTTTTCCTTCCCCCATTTATTTTTTTTTTTCTTTTGAAGAAATAAAGAAAAAGTCTTTCCACATTTCTTTTTTTCTGACGTGTTACCAGGAGAAGTTGTATCAGGATGGAGGGGAGGGCAGGTTGTCAGTTGCTCGCTCAGTGGTCAGGTGACGTTGGTAGAGGTGGAGGGACGATTGGCTAACCGGTCATGGGCAGGGTGGGCGGTGGATGCTGGGTAGGTTAGATAAAGTAGACCTGACGCCGCCGCACATCACAAGAGCTCGTACTGCCGTAGGTGCATCCTCTGTATGATGTCACGACAGTCATTGAAGACACGGCGGATGTTTTCTGTGTCGACTGCACAGGTGAAGTGGGGGTAACAGTAATGCCGTCCATCCCCGCTAGCTGTGCTGATCCTCTGAAAGAGACATGAGTGGAGAAAAGTTTTGTGTTAAAGTCTGTGGTGTCTCAGGATCCCTCAGTAAGTGATGCTCTGGTAATTATGCAGGATATTTTTCTTAAGAGTCTATTTCATCAAGTGTATGTTTGCATCAGTAGAGGCTGGAGGGCGAACTGCATTTTTCAACTATTTATTAATTATTTCCAGCAACTCTTGCAATTATCAGTCTCAAATTGCCCAGTTGCCTTCATTCAAACCATGGAGAGAAGCAATTTTAAGCTCTTCTGCTGTTCATCCATCACATTTACTCATGTTAACTGTTTACTCCCCACTTTCACCCCGTTAACTGAACTCAAACAGACCTAGGAGAGGAAATGGACAATAAACTGGAACAAACAAAAAACTCAAATGCATCATACTCACAGTGATGTGGCTGCACACAAGCACTGGGGTGGGTTTTATGAGTGGGCAAAGCTAGCCTTTTCTTAAAAAAATTGTATTTTTTTTGTCAAAAAAAAATTTTAACGCAAAAGACTGATTTTACTGTCAGTCCTGCTTGTCTCTTGTCCAGTCAAAACTAATAAACATATATTTTGTTTTGTTGTTGTGGTTAAAAACAGCCTTTAGGATATTGTACAATGTCTGTACAAAGTTTGTCCACTGGGACAATTAGCCATTTGCTCGAGTCCAAATCACTCGATAAGGTTGTAAACTTGTAGCATCTTCAGGTTTCAGTTACTTTTCACACAGAAAAATCCCAGCAGGCCAAAATGTGTCACCTTAAACCACGCAAGAATATCCAAACCACTTATTTGTCAGGAGTCTGTGTCATGTAGGCCTTTTAGCAAGACCGCAGTCCAACAGCCTTTTGCATATCCCGTCTTTTTATTTAAAAAAAAGACAGCCTAAATTTTTAACTGGACATCTTTTAACTCTGAACTTCAGTAACAGCGTGGGGTGCTATAACGATCTATACAACAGAATGCCGTATATATGTTATATATACACATGAGAAACCTGATCAAATCCATACAGGTAAAACAAGCTTTACCTGTATGGATTTGAGCTTTGTACACACCAGAAACTCATCCCGTATGAAGTACTTTGCCCTGGTAACCCTGGGATCTTCACCTGGCTCTGGTATTGCTGTTGGAAAAGAAGAATTCTCATCAAACCCATGAATTTGTTTACATATTAACACTTAAAGAAGCTGTACAGACTTAGCTATAAAGCTATAAAGACTTGGCATGTGTTACATTTGTAAGGCGGAGTCATGTCATATAGCAGCATGTGTGGAGATGTTCGGATAATGCATACACATGCGGCATTATCTTTTGATATCATAATAGAAGAAGTTATAGATTGCATAAAGTTTTTTTCTCCAAAGTCAATTTTACACTGACATTTTTTAAAGCTAACCAAAAGCTGTAACCATTTAGCCATACGGGCTGTCATGCAAGGGACCCATTTGGCAAGGCAGCCAGTCTTACCATCATCTGGTGTGGTGTAGCGCGCAAACTCTGGGAAATACTCCTCGATTTTAGATTTCCCCGCCAAAACCTTCTCAGCAAGTAGGTCCTGTTTGTTCAGGAAGAGGATTACTGAAATGGTCCGTAACCACCTGTGGACGGGGGAGGCATTAATGAGTTGAGGGCTGGGGGTCTTAGGTCCCAGTTTACAATCCAAAACCTGTAGTTATAGCTCTCTCTTACTTATAAAGTTTTATTGATCAGGTTTTAAAAAATGAATACCTGGTCATAAACACCTTTTAAAATTAAATAAATACACCCTCAGATGAAAAACAGCACATTTGACATATCACAACATGCCATTATCTAAAGTGGCACAAAGAAACTTTTGCACATTTTGGCTGCGGGGCTCCTTTATAAGCCTGGAGATGAAGTGGTTTTTTACAACACTGCCCAAGATGTATTCTTTTGGGTTTCTTACTCAGTCACTTTCTTGTTTTTCTCTGTTGTCATTATTGTGAGTCTCTTTGTTGCTGACATGATGTCTACCACAGTTTTCATCATTGTTTATGTGCAACATCATGCCACAAAATGAAACACAGTTGCTGAAAGAAACACTTGCAGGACTCTAGATGATTTAAGCTGCTATTTTAACAATGAAAAACACACACACAGAAAAAAGACAATTCCCTGACCTGTTGTTCCAAATGTTCTTGAAAAGATTGAGGGCTTCTTGTAGTCTGTTAGTCTGATTGTCTTCTCTGATCACCATGTTATAGCTGCTACTTGCTACCACAAAGATGATAGCTGTCACATCTGTACCACGCACAAATATGGAGAGGAAAACAGACATGTATCAAGTACCTGACAAGTTATTGCACACAAAATAAAAATGCTGTAATAACAAATACTCATCCAGGATGCAATAACTACTACATTATAAATAATTCATTAACAATCGATAAACAATCCATTATCATTTCATCATGACAGGAAAGCAGCATCCAACCGTTAAAACACTGGATCCATTTTCGGCGTTCATCCCTCTGACCACCGACGTCGAACATACTGCAAAACACAGGAAGTTAAACATTTAATCTGCAGAATAAAGACATGACAACTTAAAACAGAAAGTTCAGTATTTTACAATTACTGAACAGCTTTTTGTGTCAACAGTTGCTATTATGTCTGTTACTGTTACTTCAATCCTTCAACACCTTGAAAAATTGTGCCTGTTACTCACTGGAAATTGACTTTGTCTATTTGAAATTTTGTCTCAAAGATCCCAGATGTCAGTACTCTGCATCTCAGGAGATCCTGAAACAGATAAGGAAAAGGAACAAGTGGAAAATAATGCAGAGAAAACAGAAGACAGGCAGGGGAGCAGATGGTGGAGGACAAATAACTGAGAAAGAAAAATGAGCAGAGAACCATACAGTCTCTTTTCATTTAAGCCACAGTCAATAAGTTATTCATTTAATATTGTTTCTCTATAGTTTTCTGGTTTAATGCCTCAACTGTTAGGTCCGACATCTCCCAGAGGTGTTCAAACCGGCTAAGATCTAGCAACTACAGTGGTAATAGGGTCAAGGGTTCAGGGTTCAGGGTTTTCCCTAAAATTTTCATCCTAGTTATCCTCAATGAAGTGAGTATATTCAAAACTGTCTCCTCTGCAACAAATTATTAACTGTAAAGACTCTCATTCAAGAATGCATAAAAAAAAAAAAAAAAAGAAAAAAACACCACCACCACGCAGAGTTGAATGGATCGTGTCTTTACAACCCTTGGAAAACAGAAAAAAGACTGCTGCTTACTATTGACTCCAATGTGCACCAGCAGTAGGTGAACTCAAAGCTACCAGAAAAAAAGTGGGCATATCTTTAAAGCAGTGTATACTATATATACACATCGCATACACCAATGTTTGGGCTTCGTTTTGTCCTTGGCCAGCAGTTTCTAAAGGTGTTCTTCATTTTATGCAGACATTTATGATAAATAAAAGAATTCCTCACCTTCTCCCAAAACAAACATTTGTATTTAGAGAATAGAGAAGGTATTACTAATTAACGATAATGATGGCTGAATGAGTCATGACAAAGCCAATGTAAACAATTCCCATGTCCAGAAGCGCAGGATGTTAAGTAGAATCCTGCCATATTTCATTTTATTTTATCTTATTTTATTCATTAAGTGATTACCTACTTCCTTAGTTCTGGAAAAAGGTCCTTTTTGGCATTTTGTTAAACTGTTATCACATCTGTTGATTGTGTGTTGAAATTCTCACCTGATCAGTGGGCGTGTAGTCATTCTGTCGGACCACATCAATCCTGTCCAAGAAGCTGCAAGCAAAACAGAAAAAATATGATCAGATCCTAGCTGCTGTTACTGGAGCTGAAGAATACTAGAGTGAAATAATCTGATATCACATTTCAACAATAACAAGAAAGTAAGCATTCTCAATTATATTTGACATTTAGCATACATATTTATCTTGTATATTTACTTGTAACATGCTGAAAATGTGCGAGCATTATGGTCCAACATCACACACACACACACACACTGTATGCAGCCAGTAGTGAATGCGTTAAAAGATGGTGGGTGGCATTCTCTGAACGACCACGAGGGGGCGTGTGTTTTAATTCAAAGTGAAATCAGATGCAGCCAGTCTGAGTCATCAGCAGCCGTTTGCTCTGTCAGCCCAGAGAAGTCTTGTCAATGGAGCTGCTGTAGTAGTACTTACACAGGAGGAAAATGTGCATCTGTCTTTGTGTCTGTATGTGACTGTGTGTGCGTGCTTGGGTGGGAATGTAGGCTTACAGTGAATTCAGATTTGTAGAGTGCCCACCCAAAGGCATGTTAATTGTTCTGCTGAACTGAATTATAACACTGCTGTTTTTCCAGGTGTATTAGTAGAATTTACGCTTTCAGAATGACTGTATCAGGATGAGTAAGTTGTCTGCTAAACCCAGTCATGACTCGAAGCCAGAGCACGAGAACAGGGATGTACTGAGGTTAGTCCTTATACACTACGACAAATATGGTGATCATCTTTAAGCTGCTGTGGCAACTATCCACAAAGTCCTCACAGTCTGATTTGACCAATTGTTTTTCAGGGTTATTAAAAAAAAAAAAAAGCTATATTATGCAAAAATTATTTACAGCAACTTCTAAAAAAACGTCTTAATCAGACATATTTATGTAGAGTGGGCTTCATTCATGAAAAATAAGCAGAAAGGATTTGTGCATAAAGTGTGAGCAGAGCGAAAATTTACCTGCGTTTTGGCATTCATGAAAATGTTAGCAGTTGTATATCTACAGTTTGTGACAAGGTCTGTCTCACAATAAGTTGATACTTTTAAATACGAGTTTTAAGCATGAGAATAAATTCGAAATCACATGTTTATCTCAACCAATGGGCACTTTGCATATTTAAATTTCAGACTGTGTTTCTTAAAGTGTCATGTGGTTGCTTCAACGGACTTGATCTGCTGATACGCCAGCACAGCGACTCAGGCCGCTGTAGAGGGCGTGGTGGATTCCTGACAGAGCTTTCTCAGATAAGAGAGACAATGCAGTTCTGTGCAGCAGAGGTTTGCTGATACAGAGAAAAGCGTTAATTTCTTTCATTCTTTTTGTATCCAAAATCACATCAAACTAATTTCACTTCACCTTTTCAATGCTTTGTTGGACAGATGACACGGTATCACCATTAAAACACTGGGAGCGTTTCAAAAGAGGAGCATTTGCCAGCGCTGCCTCCTTGCATAGATTCAAGAGATCACAGCTTTACCTGAAGGCTTCAAAATCAAGCAACTCAAGCGGTAGTCTCAGGTAGCCTAGTCTGGTCTGCACCTTATCACCTCCTCACCTGGGAAAGGTTTATGCTAATTAATGAGGCCCAGTGAGTATAAACTTCACATATTTATGAAAATCTCTGCCAAGCATGATAATATTATAATATGAATGGTTTCCTCACTAATTTGATCAGCATTAGACTTCTTTACTCTGCGGTAATACGACATACCAAAGAATGAAAGAAAGAAATGTAAATAAACAAAAACATGAAAAGAGCATGTGTTATATATATTCATACACATGTAAAAGACACTAAATTTATTCTGTCTACAGAAGACACTGCAAAAGCTGCCTGAAATCCCTCGTTATAGTGCTGGTTTTTTCTTCGCTCTCTTATCAGCGTCGTGGTGAAACACATTAGTATAATGCCTGGCCAGTGGATAGTTTGGCACACCCCAAAGAAAGAGTAATTGCTCGCTTTGAACTCCACTGTTTGCGACCAATCAGCTGACCAATCACAGCAGACTGGACCAATGAGGGCTATCTTAAAAACACAGGAGCAGAGGTGCTGCAGCAGTGAACAAAATGAGAAAGTCAAAGTGTATCTTCACCACTTAAGAATGAGAGTCTTATTACAGTAGACCCACAAAAAAAATATGAATGGCCCTTTAAATAAGATACCATGCCAGTCAAGAAGAGCCTGGATGCACTGAACTCATTTCACGGCTAAAGAATAACAATGCGTTTCTCAGTTGTCCTTTCTGTCAAACTGAAAACCATTTCAACCAATAAATCCTATTTAAAAAACAAAAAAAACAAAACAAAAAAACACACCATTTGGTCTAGCTTTACATCAGGCAGATACATGAAGCTGGCAACAGGGTCAATAGTGTCACTTTCTTTACAGTGGAAAAAGACACAAACCTCAAGGTTCAAAAAAAAGAAAGAAGAAGAAGTAGGATTTGTTTTGTTTTAAATTGATGACTTGTTGATAACAGGGTACTGACACAGCCCCTGTTTGATTCTTTGCCTGCCCTGACTGACTGACTGCCCTCAGTTTTAACAACTAGAAAGGCAGGCAGGACAAATCCTTGTCCTGCCTCGTCTCTAAAACAGGTATGTAGTCTAGACTGTGATAACTAAGAATGTGGCAGGTAGGGGTGAAATTTGACAGGAAGGCTACAGGTAGCACAATGATAAGAGCAGGAGGTTGCGACTGCGGAAGTCTGGATAGGTTATGGATAGGTCAACAGACCGACAGCCAGACACTGAGTCAAGAAGACGACAGTGAAAGTATGAGACTAGAGACTAAGAGAAACGTAAGAAGACAGAAAAAAAAAATGCCACTGTGAACGTCTTCATACAAATGCATATTGACACAGTTATTCATAATAAACACACTGAGGCTATT
This sequence comes from Hirundichthys speculiger, assembly GCA_018398805.1. Taxonomy (NCBI): domain Eukaryota; kingdom Metazoa; phylum Chordata; class Actinopteri; order Beloniformes; family Exocoetidae; genus Hirundichthys; species Hirundichthys speculiger. Next base: position 4,693,752 of record JAGFBZ010000074.1, on the reverse strand, counting down.
AAGCAGCCAATTGGTAAGGTACCATCGGCTCTCCGCAGGGGCCAAGTGGCTCAGCTGTTCCCACACCACAGTGTCTCTGTTGTGCCAGCACACCCACAGCCCTCTGTGGAGAACCGTTCAGAGCCAAGGCGTCTCATATCCACTGCTTAGACCATGCGAGCATCTAACTTTGTCCTCCTTCAACATTCCCCAACCAAGCTCCCAAAAACATAAATAATCTGGAGGTGACAGAACCAGAAAGCCGCAGCTCTAATGCTGACAGAGTTAACATGGCTGCCGCCATCATCTGCCAAGGCCAAACTCGTGTTTATCTACGGCTCTGGGCTAAGGCATCGACACGCCCAGCACAAACACACAGCTCAATTTTAAGCAGTTCTCCCTATTAATAGGAGAAGTGCCAATAATAACCATGCCTAGTAAGTTGATCTAAATAATAGTGGCTGCCCCAGTAACAGAGAGGTCTGCGGTGTTATGTATAACCTGCCAGGGTTATTCTGGGTAGCAGACAGGCTGACTTAAACTGTGGAAATACACACACGACACTTGTCTGACGATTGAAAATAGCCCAGTATTTAGAAAAAAAAAAAAAGCATCAAAGAGAGTGTAAAGATATCTGTGTGTGTCTGTCTGTGTCAGTGTGTGTGGCGTTTGGAAAAATTCAAATGATTATATTATTTACATATTTTTAAGTTAAGTTCCATTTACCATTGTTCTTTTTTTGGGTCCTCTGTTTCATTAAAAATAAAAATCTCAATGCAATTTTCTGTGATGTATTTATTAATTTAAGTAACTGAAATTCAATGTTTGAGCTATATTTCGCTCAGTTTTCTTGGTTAATAATAATGAATAAAAAAATAAATACACAAACTACAAAAATTGAAATAACAAATTCTGCCTTTTATTTTCACCTTAATTAAGGTTTCGGCCAAAAACAAAGTACAGCCCACTATTAATGCTACTGCATGCTATTACATTACACAGCTAACTATAAATACGTTTTATTATCACCTGACGTTGATTCTTTCTGCAAATCTTTTTATACATATTGTACAATTGTTCAAATTATTTTTGCCTCTCTAACTGAATATTATTCTTATTTTTACTTACTGTTGTGACAAAACAATTCCCCTTGCAAGATCAATTAAGTATCTATCTATCTATCTATCTATCTGTCCAGCACTTCCACAAACACCATCATGTATTAAGTGTACTTCCTTTCCACATTTGAAATCAACAATGAGAAAAGAGTTTGGTCATGAAACACTGAGAGGAACTTTAGTTTTTGACTTCCCCCTCTCTCCACGATCGTACTCAGATCCCTGTGTTGTGCTGTCTCAACAAAGCTGATAACACTCCACATAATACATTCATCTTGTTAAAGTTGTTAAAGCATTAGGACAAAGAGATTACTCAGATTATGAGCTTGTAAACATCAGCAGCTCTACACGGGATTAAGCGACTCTGAGCTCCACGACTGTTGATTTTTCTGGCCTGCACACTTACAGCTGGATTCTAAATATTCTGAATTATTCACTTCATTTAATAAGATACAAAAGCATGATAGTCTCAATAAGGAGCTCCAAGTAAAAGATTTATTAGCTTTAATTCTTGATATAATTATTTAGAAGAGCATATAAAAAAACACACACATTAAAAGTGTTTGCAAATGCCTTTTTAGTTTTAATAAGCAGCAAGGATTTCTCATCAAAAAATGCTTCAACTGTAAAACTAAATCCAACAATTATTTCTCAACGCTGTGTGTGTGTGTATTTTTTTAAACTTTTAAATGACTCTCAGGGTTTATTATTAAATTTGATACAAACACAAAACATCTGGAAAACGTTGCTCTGCATAAAAGCTGGTCTGCTGTTCGGCTCTGTGGCACACACAAACACACACACACACACACACACACACACACACGCCAGCAAGTGAGAACGTGTCCTTAAAAAGTGTCTCTTCGCACATTTGCTCTAATCTATTAACAACTTTTTTTTTTTAAATTCAACAAAAAAGGTCAATTCAATAACACATTTCTTTTAAAGCTCGAATGATCTCTTAACAAGTAAAAAGCGTTATTTGTTCAAAAGGAAAAGGCACCTGAATACGTTTTTCATTCTGTAAATATGGTCTATTTCATTGTGTGTGTTATTTGGGTTAAAGTCTCTATCCTGTGTGAAATAGTTTAAAAAAATAAAAAATTCATTCACAAAAATGTATGAACATTCTTAAATTTTCCAGCTTGAGATCAATAAAGTCAATTTATCTATTTAGCTATTAAGTATTTAAAAATATGAAATTGAATATATCTATCCATTAGGTTTTACAAATCTTTTATGGTATTAACATTAAACCATTTAATATCTATTTGCAAAAAATAATCATAAAGCAATACAACAACAATAATAATAATAATAAAAACTGCACAAATGTAAAATTCCACTTTTCAGACTGGCAAAAATAATAAAAACTAAATCAGCGCAAACATCAGTGTCAATTCATGACACTGGAATCAATCACTATCAAAACAGAAGTTTCTTAGGCCTCCGACGCAACTAGTCCAGTCAGAAAAAGCGTCTTGGCGCTTCCTCAGGGAGGAGGAAAGATGGTTCACAGTCTGCTGAGCGGAACCATTCAAGGGCCTTTACTGCCTCTTCATATGTTAACGCTTCAGCCTACCAAACCTACGGCCTCAACAGCCGATCCTTATTCACACACACACACACACACAGCAGAGAGAACGAGGAGGAAAGAAATGAGAGAGAAGGCTGTGTCTGACATTACAGCGCTGCTCCAAAAATAGCTCCCTGGCGCCCTGGCCTCCAGCTTGGTTGTCATGGTGACAAAACCACAGGCACTATAAATAGACAATCGGCTCCAAATCTTGTGCTACTGGAGAGGGGCCAGAAAGAGGGAGAGACAGAGCGAGGGAGAGGAGAAGAAGAAAGAATGACAAGAAAGAAGGGAAAGAAAGAAGGACAGAAGAGGGGGAGAGAGGAACACAGCCAGCAACAAAGAGAGCAATGCAGGGAATGGAGGGGGTTAGAGAAAGAAGAGAAAAAAAAACGTGGGACAAATGAGGAGAAATAAATCCAACAGAAAAAAAAAGAAGAAAACAATTAACATATTATAACAGGAAAAATTTCAAAAATAAAATCTGGAAGGAGAGAACAGAAAAAGAAGGGTATAAAAATGACCATGAGAAAGAAAAACATTTAATTGAAATGATTCAAAGAAATAACAGATTAAAAAATTAAGCACTAATGTAAAAATACATAATCTGGAAAGAAAATTAAAGTAGAAAAGAGGAAAAACAGACATAAATACAGAGATACATAATTTAAACCAAGAGATTAAAGAGAGGAAAATCACAGAACGTAACAAAAACTAAGAAATCGAGGGAAGTAGTGATGAAGAAATTAAATTACAATAAAAAAAGAAATCAAAACTGGGAGGAAAATTATAAATAATACATTTATTGAAGCAAAATAAATTCTTTAACAGAGAAACAAAGAAAACAACAAAAAAGAAAAGGCAAAGAAAAATGTTTTAACAAAGAAAAAAGAAATGGAGGAGAGACAAAAAAGGAAAAACAAAAAAAAGAAAGGGACAATGAATGAATAAACTGAGAACAGAGAGCTGCTAAATCAGGAGATGAATATTCAAAAGAAAAAAATATCCCTGAAAACACACTACACTCAAAATCACAGAGCAAAGTTTTTCAAAGACATCTCAAAATGAGCTTGCCTTAAACACTGACTCACGCTACGCATCGGCACAGCCACACTCAGTTTCTGCTTACACCTGCATGTTTCTCAAACACATCTAAATAAATTCATGAATACAACCACACTTCTCTGCCATGCCTCTTTCTCCCCTCACTGTCGTCCCCTCGCCACCTCCCTCCTCATGATGAGTCAGAGGCTCAATCCCAGCCATTTTTTGTCCCCGCAGAAACACGGCCACATGTAACAGAGACGGAGAAAAATAAGGGGGCGGCAGGAGGGGGGGGGGGAGGAGACGAGGTAACTCAAGGGGACTCCAGCGACAACAGTGTCTCCAGTGACGGCGCATTATTGCAGGGATGATAGTGCAAAGAGTCAAGAGATATTAAACGCAGCGGTAGCGTTCAGCTGCTATCGCAGCCGAGAGATGCGCCCGCTGAACATGCACACAAGTCCAGGCACATTCCTCTCCTTGCTTTATCATATTTCAGTTTTTTCTAAGCATCTGGCGAAAGAGAACCACCATCTATATTCAGCCCTGCGTGCAGTTTCTAACCTAAACTAATCAAATAAACTTGGATTAAATACTTGATTCAAAGCTCAATAGCTTTTATGGGACGTAAAAAGTGAAAAGTAACTGATGATTTTATTTTCTCTTTTTTAATGGTCCAATAGCTGCACAGAAATTAAATAAATATTTCTATAAAAGTAGAAATAGTTCTAGCACTGTGATGTAATACACTCACATAATAATATATTATTAATCCAATCTATAGTCAACAATGTAACATTCCATCTTAGTTTTTTTTATGATTAATCTAACTTTTTCTGTGTATGTGAGTGATATGGAGAGCCTGTGTGTGACTGATTTTAATTGTGTTTATCATGGAATCTCTAAATCAAACTGAATTAAAAATGTCAAATTCCTTGTTTCAGAGCATGTATTTGACTGTCTGAAATTAAAGCCAGCTCAAAAACCCAGTCAAAACACAATGCTTATGGCTGCTTAGTCAAAGCATGTCTTTTGCTAACAAAATAACATCAATATACTGTGACAACAAAGTCTCAAATCAGGGTAGAATTTTCCAGCTTCCCCATGTTCATCTCTGTCCAACGTTACATCATGCTGCATGATGTTAAGTGGGTACGGTAAAACTGTATGAATAACTTTAAAAGGGCACATTCTCTGAAAGATGGAGGTGGACAGACTCTTAATCCAGAAGTATATTATCTTTGTTTGCCTGTAATGCTTGCGCTACAGAGGCCGAATATCTTGTAGCACAAGACAAAAAGAAAAAAAATTGTCGTACAAAACAAGCAGATTCTCTTCAGAAACATACACAAAAACGTGGAACTGTGATGCCACCTGTGCAACAAATCCAGTCGTGAAATTTCCTCGCTCCTAAATATTCCACAGTCAACTGTCAGCTGTATTATAAGGAAATGCAAGTGTTTGGGAATGACAGCAGCTCAGCCACGTAGTGGTAGGACACGTAAACTGACGGAGCGGGATCAGCAGATGCTGAAGCGCATAGTGCGAAGAGGTCGCCAACTTTCTGCAGAGTCAATCTATACAGACCTCCAAACTTCACATGACCTTCAGATCAGCTCAACAACAGTGCAGAGAGCTTCATGAATGGGTTCCCATGGTCGAGCAGCTGCATCCAAGCCAGACATCACCAAGTACAATGCAAAGCCTCAGATGCAGTGGTGTAAAGCAGCCACCACTGGACTCTAGAGCAGTGGAGGAACGTTCTCTGGAGTGAAGAATCATGCTTCATCACGAGTCTGGGTTTGCTGGTTGCCAGGAGAACGGTACTTGTCTGACTGCATTGATCCAAGTGTAAAGTTTGATGGAGGGGGGATTATGGTGTGGGGTTATTTTTCAGGAGCTGGGCTTGACCCCTTAGTTCCAGTGAAAGGAACTCTGAATGCTTTACCATACCAAGAATACCAAGACATTTTGAACAATTCCATCCTCCCAACTTTGTGGGACCAGTTTGGACCTGGCCCCTTCCTCTTCCAACATGACTGTGCACCAGAGCACAAAGCAGGTCCATAAAGACATGGATGGAAGAGTCTGGTGTGGATGAATTTGACTGGCCTCCATAGAGTCTTGACCTCAACCCGATAGAACATCTTTGTGATGTATTAGAGGGGAGATTGAGAACCAGGCCTTCTGGTCCAACATCAGTGTTTGACCTCACAAATGCGCTTCTAGAAGAATGGTCAAAAATTCCCATAAACAAACACACTCCTAAACCTTGTGGACAGCCTTCCCAAAAGAGTTGAAGATGTTCTGGCTGCAAAGGATGGACCCATGTCATATTGATTAGGACCGGGATGTCACTAAAGCTCATATGTGAGTCAAGGCAGATGACCGAATACTTTTGGCAATACAGTGTAGCTTGAAATAAATAAAAATGTTTGGAATATGCTTTGAAGTTTTCCAAGTAACACTGAAGTTAACTTACACAGAAACTCTATCCATATCCTGGTATTCCCTTATTCACTACTGAGTTTATTCATTTATTGTCTGTTTGTCTCTTTCCTTGTTTCTTTCATTGGTTTTAATACTACCTACCTGTTTCCTTGTGCTCCCTTAAGCACTGTACTGTACTTATGCCAATTTAAACTCAATTCAGCTGCTTGAATTTCATTCTTTCATTCTTTCAGTCTTTCATTCTTTCAGTCTGTGCCCATAGTTTGTGACCACAGGTGACGGATTACTCCAGATGCTGAATCCTTCCTCCACTGGAGGCAGATCCTCACCCCAAACTGAGGAGAGGGCAGGGCTGGACAATCTGGCCAAAATTTCTATCACATTATACTTCTTAATTTTGGTCGATGCAATCTGATTCCCATACCGATATCAATAATATGAAAACCGGAGAAACTGCAGAGAATGTCCAGAAATGATAACTGTACCCACAAACCTCTGACAAATGAAATTTCCAAATCCATAAACTCTTGACATACAAAAGTAAAACATAACATTACCATTAAACAAACAAACTTGACATTGCCATAATAATGACATATATCAAAATACTGAAAATGTGTTTAAAAGTCACTAATCGTTATTGAAACACTTTCTATTGCGATATATATTGTCAATGAATTACTGAACAGCCCTATTAGAGGATATTCCATCATTTTTCTGTGGAGAACCATGGCCTCAGATATGGAGCTTACATCCCTGCTATTTGCTATTGGTAGTTTATAATTGGCTGCATTAACCACTCCAGTGAAAGCTGAAGATCGCGGCTTGATGACGCCGACAGGACCACATCACCTGCAACAAACCGACATGAAATCCCAAGGCCACCAAAATCGAATCCCCTCCACCCCTGGGCTGCGCTGAGAAATTCTGTTCATAAAAGTTGTGTTCACAATTGGTGACTAAGGACAGTACTGATGGGGTCCAACTCCCACCCTGAACAAATCTGACTTGCTGCCAGCAGTTGTTTAGGGACTGAATAGCCCATCGCATCGGACTCAGTATCTCATACTACCGGAGCACGCTCCAGAAAAAAACCCAAGAGACACAGTCAAATGCATCATATATTGCACAAGTCAAATAAATATTATATATTAATGTATTATACATTCATATAATTTTATATTATAAACAATTCTTACAAGGATTTACAGACATTTATTGTAAAAGAGTACAGGAAAATTAATACTATTTCTTCTTTTGGCTTTCTAAACAAAAACTATACATGACTTTGTACCTGAAGACATGCAAACCTTGCAATGAGACAATGTCATTAAAAGAGCATAAACTCCTGAATATACCTTCTGTCTTGTGTGTTTTTTGTTTTGTTTTGTTTTTTTTCTGTGTGGAGCATGTGTTCCATGTACTAGGTAAGTTGTTAGTTATAAACAGAGGTTGGATATTTCTGTCATGCCCCTTGTTCAACATTGTCTAACCCTGGAAAATTAATCAATAAAAAAAAAGAGCATAAACTCAATCAGCAACTAAAGGATGAAAAACAATGTTAAAATACAACAATGCTGTTTCCCTCTTATGTTTTCTTCAAAGGTGAAAGAGACAGCTATGCAGACATTATGATGATTATTTCTTAAATAATTGAAAATACATGACTGTAAATTGTGACAGGCCAAACAGCTCACTAAAACCTGCCATGAAGCCACGAGGTAGGCTCATGAAGCAACAAGGATCCAACAATCTTTCACTCATCATCCTTAAAAAACAGGCTGGAGCTAAAGACGATGCAAAAGGGTAAAATGCCATGTAGTTTTAATAGGGCAACATGAAGAAGCTTCTTCTGTACGCTTTTGTTCACAGTTTCCAAATATATAATCATCTGCGACTGGTCAGCAGTGTCTCATGATTGACTTGTTTTTCACAAGCTCCTTTGGCCCATGTGTTTGCATTTATTTTCTTTGTTTGCGCCACAATCTACCCGCAAATGTTTTTCCTCTTCCCATTTAAAGGGATACTCTAGAATTTGGGAAAGTGTGCTGTTTAGAGATGGATGAAGTACATGCCACTGCATAATGACTCTGAAGCCAGTTAGCTTAGCTTAGACTGAAAGCAGAGTTTTAACTACATGTGCGGCTCTTTCCAAAGGAAACTAAATCTGCCAACCAGCTCATCAAGCTCACCAATCAACACATCATTATGTCTCAGTTGTTTCGTTACTTCAAAAAACAAACAGTACAAACAGTATGTTGTGGTTTTATGGGAAGTTGTGTACTAAATTGTAGTCTGGCCCAGCACCATCACTTGCGAGGAGAAGACTTTTTTTAATACTACAATGAATAACTATTAATGGTAAAAAAAAATTTACCTTTGTGGCCCATGTCAGAATTGTTTTTATATAATTTCAAAATAGGATAATAAGCAGTAACCTTTACGCAAATGTATTTTTGTAAACTACCCACTGCTACAACCAAACGTAAAATGTCTTTTTGCCTTTGTCATGCATTAACATGATTAGGAGTCAACTGTCTAAATGTATTAAAAGCCCAAGTTGTTAAGGCTTTAATTACATCGTGTGAATGCTCATTCAAAGAATATAGAGTGGCGCATCATGAAACCTAACAAACAAGCCTCCTTTTATAAGACAAAACAAACCAGACGCTTCAGACTCGTCACGCTGTTTGGACCTTGTATGTGCCCTGCCGACAGTGACAGCAACTGAACTCAATACATCCTCGTGAGATCAAGGACAACATCCTCACAAATCACAACCATATAAAGCTACAGGAAGTGTTACTAAAAAACAACAACAACAACAACAAAACTGCAAAGGAGAATGACTGAGCAAAAAGGCAGCTTCAGTGGCTTCCTTTTCTTCACAGAGACAACAAAGCATCACTGTTCTGTTAACTTCTTGCCTTATTTTCAATTTTTTATCATGGTATGAACTGGATGGTGTAATTTAGTCTTTAAAAAAAGGGAAAGGTGAGTGATGGACAGGATGGGCCTGATCTTTCCCTCGCTGAGCTAGGGTTGACGTTTTCATTTATTGCTAACAACCATCATCAGTAATGCTGAAGTTGTCTCTCTCCTAACACACTCGCTCATTCTTTCTCCTTCTGCAGCCTGCCTGGGTTATAAATAGCTCTCCCCTCTCTTTTTCTCTGGTTCTCCGTTTACATAAGCGCACAGAGGGGGGAGGGGAGCACTTCCGGTCTGGCCACCCAGCCCAGCATCTGATCCATAACACTGGGGCTGAGGAGAGGAGAGGAAAGGAGAGGAGAGGAGACCCACAAAGCAGGGGAAGCCTCTCTCTCCATTTCAATCCATCTACAATCATTTCACCTCTTCAGCTGCCCAAATCACTTGAGAAACACTTTCATGATCATCAGCATTATGAAAATAAAAAAAACATCAATGATGCCAGGCACTCATGAAATAAGTTGTGTAAAGAAACAGTGTTGCACCAAAATTCAATAAAACTTTCAGCAATTTTTTTTAAATTAGTGTTGAAAGATTTGGGGAAAATATTTAATTGCAATTTTTCTGATAGTAATTCGATTTGCAATTGCCAAGTTCAAATTCAATATTGAATCAGCATTAGATTTCTGATTTGCATTGAAGTATTACCACATTGACCTGTGTGGTAAACACCATAGTGAGGTCTTTGTAAGCAGCAATTCTTCAACTGAGTCATCGTCAATAAAGTCCTAACCCCTAACCCTAACCCATAAGTCCGATATCATGACTATTAGCCCTAATAACATATTTTTGTCAACACGGCAGTGCCTCGCTCCCACTGAAAACCCGAATAACCTGCAATGAATGTTATGTTCAAGTGACATCAGCATAATCAGAAAAAATTTTTTGGTTTTCTCAATAAGGAAAATCAAGAATACTCCCTCAAACCAGAAAACAACTTGTTAACTCGGTCATAATTTTGCTAGTTGCTGATTTGAATTGATATTCTCAGTATTTTCCCACATTACACATAAAAAATAGAAAAAAAGAAAAGGCCGAAAGAACGACTAGCAAACAAGGGAACGGAGGGATTTACGTCACACCTTGAATGCAGCCTGCAGCAAAGCGTGCTTATGAAAACAAAGAACATGGCATAGATTGTAAGGAACTTCTTTAAAGTTTCTGAAGAAGATTGTTCGCTGGTTATTTGTGACAAATGCTTCAAGCGAATTCCACAAGGAAGGAATTAGCCATCTGAAACCTAACCATCGCTTTTGAAAGTTTTGAAATCGCGCTAACGTGAGCAAATGTGAGCAAGCCAGCAGCAGAGAATTCACCGGGACTTACACACATCAGCGAGGCTTTTGAAAAATCCAAGAAATTTGCCAAAGACGACCCACGGGCAAAGGTGAAATGGGTAGAAGGGAGAAATGTTTGAATCTACAGGGGTTGGACAATGAAACTAAAACACCTGTCATTTTAGTGTGGGAGGTTTCATGGCTAGATTGGACCAGCCTGGTGGCCAGTCTTCATTAATTCCACACAGCACCAGTAGGAGCAGAGTGTGAAGGTTTAATTATCAGGGTAAGAGCAGTTTTGCTCAAAATATTGCAATGCACACAACATCATGGGTGACATATCAGAGTTCAGAAGAAGACAAATTGTCGGTGCACGTCTTGCTGGCGCATCTGTGACCAAGACAGCAAGTCTTTGTGATGCATCAAGAGCCACGGTATCCAGGGTAACGTCAGCATACCACCAAGAAGGACGAACCACATCCAACAGAATTAACTGTGGACCCAAGAGGAAGCTGTCTGAAAGGGATGTTCAGGTGCTAACCTGGAATGTATCCAAAAAACATAAAACTACAGCTGCCCAAATGACAGCAGAATTAAATGTGCACCTCAACTCTCCTGTTTCCACCAGAACTGTCCGTCAGGAGCTTCACAGGGTCAGTATACACGGCCGGGCTGCTATAGCCAAACCTTCGGTCACCCGTTCCAGTGCCAAACATTGGTTTCAATGGTGCAAGGAGCACAAATCTTGGGCTGTGGACAATGTGGAACATGTATTGTTCCCTGATGAGTCCACCTTTACTGTTTTCCCCACATCCGGGAGAGTTAGAAGCCCCAAAAAAGCGGACCAGCCAGACTGATGCATGCCCAGAGTGCAGCATGGTTGGATCAGTGATGGTTTGGGCTGCCATATCATGGCATTCCCTCGGTCCAATACTTGTGCTGGATGGGTGCATCACTGCCAGAGACTACCGAACCATTCTGGAGGACCATGTGCATCCAGTGGTTCAAACATTGTATCCTGAAGGCGGTGCCGTGTATCAGGATGACAATGCACCAATACACCCAGCAAGACTGGTGAAAGATTGGGTTGATGAACATGAAAGTGAAGTTTAACATCTCCTTTGGCCTGCAGTCACCAGATCTAAATATTATTGAGCCACTTTGGGGTGTTTTGGAGGAGCGAGTCAGGAAACGTTTTTCCACCAGCATCATGTAGTGACCTGTCCACTGTCCTGCAAGAAGAGTGGCTTTAAATCCCTCTGACCACTGTACAGGACTTGTATATGTCATTCTCAAGACAAATTGACGTTGTATTGGCTGCAAAAGGAGGCCCCACACCATACTAATAAATGATTGTGCTCTAAAACCAGGTGTTTCAGTTTTATTGTCTAACCCCTGTACCTTGTGTCAGTGCATTAATTTTCTGTGTATATTTACTTTTTGTAAACTTCTGGAATGCATTTCAGTTTGTAATTCTGATGCATGTATTTCTATCAGTTCAAGGAGCCTTAATTTTTTTTTTTTTTTATCAGTAATTCACCTTATTTATGTTGATGTGAGATATCAAATAGGTTTTTTTGATAGCTTTACGATAATGTTTGAGAGGCTTGCCAATAGTTTTTCGTTGGAAAAATAAATATCTGTTTTATTTAAACAGTCAAAACTGTTTTTGGTTTTGTTCATAGTATTGATTTAATGATCTTAGATATATGTGTGTTATCGGTTATCGGTATCGGCCTTTAGCAGCTGAAAGTTATCGATTATTGGTAGCGGTTCAAAAAAAACATTTAGCATGCATCCCTAACATCTCTTTTATAAAGGAGTTCAGATGAGGTCTTCAAACCTATATTTAGTTACTGTCTTCCTCTTAAAGTGGAGTTTTTCCTTGCCACTGTTTGGTATAAAGGTTTTTTTTTCTCCCTACGTGGGAGTTTTTTTTACCTGCCATTATCATTGATTGGATTTAATGATATAATCTTAGTTGATGATATTTGCTCGGGGGTCATGCTCTGGGTCTCTGTAAAGCGCCTAGAGACAATTGTCATTGTAACAGACGCTATATAAATAAAATTGAATTGAAAATTGAATTGAATTGTCCTGACAGCATATCTTTAACCAAAAGAGGGTAACAGAGTTTATTTCTGTGTGCCTCCATGAGTCTTTATTCATGCTACTACTGTCATATATAACTCAGAAATTGTGGTCTGTTTCATTGACTTGGCAAAGTCATTAGTAGTTTCACATGACAGCTCTAGAATGGCACGGTGCAGTGATAACTTGTTGCAGTAGCCTCCATCATATGTGTCACATTACATAGCCTTTTGCATTTATCTTTTCAGAGCTTTCTTCACTGAAAATGTTGACTTTCCATGATTACTTCTGCAAAATTTACAAGCAAGAGCAGCTGATCAAGTTTTCAAAAGCCAAAATAAAACCAAAACTGAGAATCCAAATACATGATGAGTTAAAGAAGAGATGTCATGGATGTAGAATGGAGAAGCGGAGAGAGAGAAGGAGCCAGTTAAAACCAGCTCTTACTTCAATCATAATGGGGAACATGCAATCTCTCACAAATAAGATGGACGAGCTGGAAGCGCTGACGAGGTCATAGCCGGAGTATTGTGTGTTGTGTGTTGTCTGAAACATGGCTGCAGGAGCATATTCCTGACTACAACATCTCTATATGCCTCTAAGGACGTTGGTGGTATAGTGGTCAGCGTGGCTGCTTGGTTCAATTCCCAACCAGTGCATAATATGCGAGCATTATTCTTGAATTTCCCAGAATGGATTCAATAACATGTATTTGTTCTTCCAAAAATAAAAGCAGTAGAATTGTGGTGCTTGTGAACAATAGATGGTATAATCCAGGACATGCTACTGTGAAACAGCATCTCTACATCCCAGATGCCCTGTTAGCATATTATCTAACAATTCACAATTCACCAGTGTTATTTTAATAGCAGTGTACATCCTGTACATGTATATGACATCATTGGCTAAGTTGTTGCTAAACTGCGAACACAACATCCCACTGCATTAATGGTTATTTCTGCAGATTTCAACTGTGCCTTTCTCAGTGCTACACTTTCAGTGTTTCAACAGTTTGTCAACTGCTCCACAAGAGAAAATAAAACATTACATTTGTTCTATGCAAGAGATGCATATAGTCCTCTGCACGACCTGCTCTTGGCAAGGCAGATCATAATCTGGTCTTTCTCTCCTCCATCTATAATCCCACTTTTCAGAGGCAACCTGTGACTTGAGAACTGTGAGGTGGTCACAGGAAGCTGAAGACAGTCTGCAGGAATATTTTGAGAGATGCACACTTAGATGCACGCTGTGAGCCACATGGAGATGACATAAATGACTGACTCTGTTACAGGCTACATAAACATCTGTGTGGACAACAACATCTCCACCAGAGCTGTGAGGTGCTTCCCCACTAACAACCCCTGGATCAACAGTTACCTGAAAGATATTCTCAACAATTAAAAAAAGAGCCTTCACGGCAGGAGACAAGGAATAATTGAGGTAAGTCCAAAAACAATTTAAAGTTAAGATCAGAGACAACAAGGAGGTATAAAGGTAAAAAGATGGAGAGCAAACTACAGCAGAACAATGTGCATGATGTGTGGTCAGGGATGACAAAAATCAAAGTAGAATTGGGAGCAGACAGATGGAAATCTGGTGAGCCAATGAACTCAACATGTTCTTCAATAGGTTTGTCAGAAACAAGCTTAGCATCCTCCTCTCTTGCCTCTGGACAAACAGGTCTCTTATATTCCCTTCAGGCACAGCTTCCCTATCACACCTCAACGGTCTCATTTTTTACCTTGGTCGCGGATCGTGATGCTGCACCATTGCTGTCTCCAACCACATCAGGAGAGACTGGGGGCCCCTCTGCCTCCCTTTCCTGCCTGCCTGTCTCTAGCGGCCAGGTGAAGAGCCAGCTGGAGAGACTAAACTGGGAGCAAGGCTGCGGGTCCAGAAGGTGTCAGCCCCAGAGTCCTGAAAGTCTAAGCAGACCAGCTAAGTGGGATTTAACAGCACCTCTTCAACCCTGCCTGAACCAGGAGAAGGTTCCACTGCTGTGAAAGGCATCCTGCCTTGTTCCAGTACCAAAGAAATTTCATCCATCTGGTCTTAACGACTACAGACTTGTTGCCTTAACACTCCCACCTCATGAAAGTCCTGGAGACACTTTTATGCTTGTTTACTTACCTGAGTAAGTAAACAAGCATCTTGCCTCTACAACCACCGGAACTACTGACTACCTGACAAACAGATGCCAGTTTGTGAGACTGAAGGGTTGGGTGTCTGAGCAGATGGTCAGCAGTATAGGACCACCACAGGAGACTGTACTCTCACCATTCCTCTTCATTCTGTACGCCTCAGACTTCCAGCACCAGTCGGAGATGACTCTGCAATTGTGGGGTGTACCAGTGATGGACAAAAGACTGAGTCCAGAGAACTGGTGGACCAATTTGTGGCATGGTGAGACAATAATGATCTCATCTTAAATGTGAACAAGACAAAGGAGATGAGTGTGGATTTTAGGAGGACCAGAAAGAAGTTAACACCATTTTTTATCATGGATGAAGAAGCAGAGGTATGCTGTAACATTGTAGTTTTCTGTATCAGCATCAGCCCTGAAAAATACATCCCTGTTTCAGAGGATTGATCTGTGCTTCAAACCCGACCCCATCTGTAAAGATCTTTGTGCAAAACACTGAAGCATCATTTCCCCCAAATGTGTTCATCGGTATGTGATTGTAGAAATAATCTACGTTTATAAGTAGGAACTGTAAGAATCTATGAATGTGTGAAGGAAACTCATTTCTAGATTTTTTATAAAACCAAGACAAGGGTAAAAAGCACTAAATAAGTGTGGACCTTTTCTCACTTGTGCCTCCAGTGAGTCATCTGCATTTCTATTAAATCATTGCGTCTTCCCAACATTTAACTGGTTTCAATTAAATAACCGTTAAATGTCCAAAGAGAACTCTATATCTCCCCTAAAAAAAGATATCAAAATTCTAATTTTACATGTACTTTTACTTGTACTTGTCTTCCACCCGTCTCATTATTCATCTAATTGGCCTTCACCTTCAGGTCTATGAAAAGTTCAAAGCCAAAACTGTGAACTGAAACAACGGCCTAGCTAAATGCAGCTAAATGCAGTTAAAACCTACTTCACTTCCACCTACTAGCACAGTAAAATATTACCATGAACTTCTTTCTACTTGGATTCATTGAACATAGTAGGGCAGCATGAAACTGCCATGACAACCAGGACACAAAACTTGCACATTTTGAGCAGCAACTGCTCTGTGTAAAAATGCAACAGTTGCAAAGTTTTTTTAGGATAAGCGTAACAACTGCGTGAAACAAAGACTATTCAGGTCATCTGAAACAAAAGCCATGTGCAAATCCATACTTTCAGTTTATAAACCTATAAACTCTCAGATTTGCTATCCATGCATTGTTCACAGATTTGGAAACTCTATGTAGGAATCTGAATTGAGCAATACCCTTCACAGTAAAGAGAAAAAAAATCTAAAAAGGTACTACACTCTATAGAAAAATAAAAAATGATTAAAACTAGGGCTGAACGATTTTGGAAAATAATCTAATTGCGATTTTTTTCCTCAAAATTGCGATTGCGATTTAATATGCGATTATTTTTAAGGTCCTCTTCTCATGTATTTTTCAAACACTGTCATAATAAACAATATCAGATTTATTTAAAGTGCAGATTACAACAATAAAGCAAACAAATCTGTGGCTTTACCTCTTCAACATCTAACTTTTCACGTTTCATGAAACATGTGTAACATTTATGTAAACATGTGGACTGCACTTCTTAAACACTGTCTGAGATTGACAGGACAGTGTATAAATAAATGTACAGATATAAAAAAAAATAAAGCTTACTGATCTCCAGTCAGTAACATCACACAGGAAAATAAAGAAGAACAAATATCTGCTCTAACCAACTGGACATTTTCAAAAAAAAAACTTTTTTAACACTAATAGAAATATTATATTTACTCAGTAACAGCAGCACACAACATACTGAAGTGCAAAATGAGTATGGCACTGTTAGCCAGAAAGATTCTTCTGTATAGATCTCAGGAGCTCACAGATTTTTTGCAAGGAAAAGGGGGGGGAGCTCGAGTTGTCTCGCGCGGCGGGCGGGGTGTTTGTGGCTGTGCACTGTGCCCGACAGAGAGAGAGAAGAGCGTTTCGCGAGGCGGACCCAGCCAAGTGATGGCTTCAAACCTAGCGGTTTGAGTGCGCGTGAGTCTCTAAATCACCAGAAAAAGTCGCTAGATTTGTCTCTAGTCGCTTTTTACAAATGAAGTCGCTAGGGGGGTCTGGAAAGTCGCTAAGTTGGCAACACTGCTTGCCCTGTCTGCTCTGCTCAGCTCAGCTGGGCTCACTCGCAAGTCACGTGACGTCGCCAGATCACGTGACAAGTAATATCGCGGCCTTTGCGGTTAGAAAATCTCGTTTTATGATATCGCGAGATTATCGCAAATGCAATTAATCGTTCAGCCCTAATTAAAACATAAGAGAGCATAGTTGAATCTGGTGGTAATATGAACTTCAATCCTTGCATATTACTTCTAATTTTTAAGTATATTTTAATACATAGCTAATCTAAAGGACATTGATTCTTGTTGTAGCAATATGCAATGTCATATATCGCAAAAATAAAAAATGTCCAACTCACACATGCATGTCATCATTTGCCGTAAACAAATATGCACACATACAGGGTAACCCTCTAACCTCCAAAAAACTGCAGTGCCTTTCAACAGACAAAAGCTTGACCAAGATCAGATGGCCAATGATACGTTTGGAACAAAGTCAGTCAGAGGAGCTTGTGGAAGTTAAAATCAAATTGTTTCAGCATTTGAGAAGTCATTCTGAGATCTAGCACATTCAAGAGGGAGCTGCGCCAATCTCACTCTCTCCACAGCCACAAACAGAAGAGCCCATCCAAGACCAACTGGACCTCAAAGATGATAGATAAAACAAATTACCTCCAGTAATGAGAAGAAGAGAGGGGACTCTCAAGTTTTACAAATCAGGACTTGATCAAAATAAATAAGTAGAATGTTGCCAGTCCCTAACAATTATTACAATTAGATACATGATATATAAAATACAAGAATTTCAAAAAGTCAAAATGCATTAGTCGTGTGTGAAAATCAAATGCAACACTCATACCACCCCAACGTGTCCTGTTGCATGACCCAGCCTGAGCCGAGCTGTATCTGTCAAATACACAACCTCACGTTTGACTGTAGCATACTTTGTAATAAGCAAGAGTCCAGTTTATAGACTGAAAGATGCTCAGATCCTGCAGCTATGAATCAAGCCCAAATCACCCCTCCACTACTGAGTTTCAGTGTTTGTATGGAGGTATTTGTGTCAATATGTACAATAGACAAACTTCTCTACTTAACTTAGAACGTATCTATCTACAGACATTATTCCAGAAGTCTTGTTTATTCAGATGCAATTTTGCAAACCAAAGCCACATTGTCATGTTCTTTTTAGAAAGAGGAGCTTTGGAGAAAGCTTTCTCCTGTCAACCCTTCCAATTTACCATCTTGTTTCATATGGAAGTAATAAGGCTTATACTCATTTTGGGGTTTTTTCCCCCTTAAAACACTTCTGCATTTTGCACTCATTTTTGTTAAACAAATATTGGTATTGTGTTATCACTCAGTGAACCAATGCTAAAAAATTACAGCATAGAAAACATCATCCTGGACAAATGTATATATATATATATATATATATATATATATATATATATATATAGATATATATATATATATATATACATATATATATATATAAATATATATATATATATATATATATATATATATATATATATATATATATATATACACACACATATACACACATACTGGGAATACACTGAATAGTTTCATAGTTGTTATACTCAAGGCTACAAATGTGAACCTCATTATGCTCCTAAAGACAGAAGGGGATTCACCTGCATGTGGTTATGTCCTCACAAATTTCATTATCAATGCATCTGATAGCTATTTAAATATTTCAGTTGGTAACAAAAAGGGGGACCAACACATGGATTAGCATTTTTCCATCTATAAAATAACATCACACATCAGCTATTTCCTTCAAAAGGCAGCCATCGTTTGAACTCAAACCATATAAAAAAAGAAAAAAGACTGACAGCACAGCAATAATTATCACCTCATCAACCCTGACACCTTCCAGAACACACCCAAACACCCACAGACTGCACACTAAGCCATCTATTAAGGCTTACACCAAGAAGGAAGCACTGATGAGTCTAGAGGTGTGAAAATGTGTATAAATAATGGCAAGTGGTAGCATAAAGGTGAAGAAGTTAAAAGAAAAAGACTTACTACTGTGCGCAGTCGATGAGTTGATATTCATTGGACCTTTCCCAGCATGCCCGCACACCCTCATCCTGCCA
Organism: Hirundichthys speculiger; assembly: GCA_018398805.1. NCBI lineage: Eukaryota > Metazoa > Chordata > Actinopteri > Beloniformes > Exocoetidae > Hirundichthys > Hirundichthys speculiger. The sequence continues at coordinate 4,674,810 of JAGFBZ010000074.1, read as the reverse complement.
AAGGATTTTTGCATGGTCATAAAACTCCTAGAAAGACAGAGATGAGACTGGATCAGCAACATACCACACCAAGAAATGACTGTCAGGCTCCCAACTTGGCCCCAGAATTGTACATTATGTAAGGAAGTTAAGGATCTAGATAGAGGGCAGCTTTGACTGGATATATCTTTTCTGTCTAAGATAGGAACGTGAGCTGCAATAAGAATTTGTATTAAATGACTCAGCAGCCATTTTGATTTAAAAAAAAAAAAAAAAAAAAGATGAATATTTGTTAATTCAAGGTTCCCCATCCTGATGACTTATTATTTTCTGCAGTCAAAAATGTCATTTTGGTTTTATACCGTCGGCGAAAACAGGAAATTTGAACATGTCACCTTAGTCGATGGGAAGTCACAAGATTACAGGCAAACAAATGAACAGAAAATCAAAAATAGATTAACTGATAAGAGCAAAACTCAGTTGTAATTAAGAGGAAGAGATGAATTAAAGCTTTTCGAGGAGAACTCTTAGCAGGTAGGCATCTCCGTGCAGCCCTGAAAATTTATGGCTTTCAACTATATGTCTCATCTGAATCTTGATTGGTGAAAAAGTTTACAGACAGATGGCAGGAGGCGGTGATACTTCCAAGCTTAGTTTGGAGTTTAAGGTCAACTCAGAGAGGAGCAGCAGATGAGTAGGCTCTGGCAGAGGCAGGAAACAGAACAGTTCAACGGGTTCATGAAGAAATGGAGAGCTTTGTACTGACACAAGGCTTGGCTGTTACTACACAGCGGCCTATCTCTACAATCATCTGTTGGTCAGTCAAGCAAAAATAAGCCTTTACCAGCCATAAAGTAAAGCTGTATACTCTTCAAAACACATAACTCAGCTGAGAGTAAGCAGGATTTTGCAGTGACTTTAAGTCACAAATAAGACTGTTGAACTGAACAGAACGCCTTCAATGTTTTTGCTCTAACTCCACAGTAAAGTTGCGAGATGGGAGCCACACAGATAACTCACTGACATCGAGAAGTAACAACATTTATTTATTTTAAGGAACGTCCAGTAATGACTCACATAAAGGGACTGAAATAAAATTTGAAAGCAGTTTCATAGGAGCACCTGGCGTATGCCAGCCTACCTTTAAAGCATCTAACCAACCAAACTGGAAATTAAACTCAGATGAGAGCGTGGGCTATTTTTTCTGTACTTTGATGGATACTTTTCTGACACAGTGTAGATAAAAAAAATAAATGATCAAGAAGCAAAAGCTTTCCCCCTTAATAGCAAAAATGCCCCCCTTAAATTTTTATAACTACAGATCATTTTACTACAGTTAAGAGGAGTGATGAGTCTCGTGATGTATTTTCAACCTGCACTTGGCCCATTCTTAGTTGGACTGGTAAAACCCACAATGTTAGCATTCAGGACTCGGGTCCAGCCCAAGTCTACTTCAGTACAAACATAATGGCTCAGCCAAAAACTGCATCTGACGTCAACAGAAGAGGACGTTATCTACAGTGCTCTTTGCAGGTTTTCATTGTCATCACTGGGTTATTGGGCCATATGGATAGACACATGGCACAGGTTAACAGGAATTTAATTTTTTAAGTCAATATTTTCTACTCTGTGTCATCTGTGTTTCAGTGCATTTACCAGTTAGCCTTTTACGGAGGCAGGTTTGTATCTATAAGGACTGAGTGTGTACAAATACACATGAGGAGGTGAGTGTATGCATACACAACGTACTCTTCTATATCCATTATTAATGGTTCTTTTTGCTTTTTTGTGTGCACCGTAGAGAGGAGAGAGGAGCAAGAGTGAAGGTTTTCCAATGTACTAATGTACTCCCGTTAATGCTCATGAATATGACAAAAACTTGACCGAATGTGATAACTCAGATTTAACTCCTGCTAAAGTGCAGGCTGCAGCTGGGATGGTTCTGAGTAAAAAGATTCAGCTGCAACTTTTAAGACAGAAGAGAAAGACTAATGTACAAAGTGGCCTACAGAAATTTTTGACTCCAAAAAAAGAAAAAGTTCAGAAACAAAAACTAATTCTGTTGAATAATAACTATGAGGGTTACCGAATCAACACTCAACTCCAAAGGAAATCAAGAAAAGGCAGCAGATTCAGTCCTTGTGCTTTTGTCTCCCTCTCTTCCTCCTCTGCTGAAGGCAGAACTAACCAGTTCAACTGGTTTCCAGTATGCCCTAAGGCCAGGCAAGGGGGAGCATGAAGAGGAAGGAGCAGACGGCTGAGGAGGAGGTGGAGAAGCTGAGGCTCTAAAAGAGTTTTCTTATCTGTTCTCTGTCCTCAACAACTACACTTTAATCATTATCAAGCTGGACTTTCCGATTCACCATCACTGTTACTGAAAACAGTCTGAGATGAGACAACATAATAAATTTACCATGACGTAGAAAAGGCAGTAGCATGAAACGTCCTTTTGCTTACACACAAATACACTCATTCTTCACTGGCGGCTTAGCTGGAAATGATAAAATGTGGATGGAGGAAACAGCCAGTTAAAATACTGGGCCCATCATACTGGAAAAACCCGGATAAGAAACAAGTAAACACAAGTAAAAACAAGTAAAAATAACTGGAATAATATTACAGTCTCATTTACTGTCACACATGCCCAACTGCTTGATGATTGCCGCATAGTTCTTCGAATGTTTGGTTGTTGTTTTTTTCTCTCAGTGAAAAACAAGTTCAGCAATAAATATTTTTGGTGATACAATTAAATAAAATGTATTGTGCACCACTTTCTAAAAATCTAGTGGAAATCTCTGAAATCTACTTTTATATACTTGGTGATTACTTTTAACCATTTAAGTTTGAGTGAGTGGTTAACAGTATTTTGTGACAAACTCAGAACAATATTTATTTCTCCAAGTATTTTTGCTGTCAACTCATCAACACCCACGTAATCACTGCAACTCATTCAGATTTTTGGGATAAGCACATACAAAACCCAAACTTTTCAAAGAAATGGGCCACAGTTGTGATCTTAATTCCATGTGCATAAACTATTTCATTAATAATGTGTTGAGTGTTAAGCTCTAATTCTTCAGGCCATTCTTGACTCACTGACCATCTTCACTTGGGAGCTGCAAACAGCTTTTAATCAAAGCTGAAAAAAAGAAAAAAAAGAGAAAAAAAAAACAGCCACAAATTTGGAGATTATTCTTCAAAAGTACAACAGGCTGGAAAACATAGGATGTCACTTGACAATATGTCCTTTTTCATGTATTTAACCTGTAATACTGGTTTTAAATGATAGAGAAGCAGGCAGATAAATAAATAATTATCTGGTCCAGCAGCGGGACCGGCAGCAAGAGCCTGAAAGGCCAGGAGGAGTTGACTGCAGCTCATGTGGGGCGCGGCATCCCTCCGAGTGCCACACTTGTAGAAGGCAGGTCCCTCTGGACACATTTAGGTTTATTATAGATAATCAGCGCTAACAGGCGTTTTGGAGCTCTCAGGTGAGAGCCTCATTCAATTGAGAGGCTCCCAAAAGGAAGAATACCTGCTAATTACTGCAGCTCCATGCAAACAAAGGTGTGAGGCTCCTTTTTCAGCAGGTAGATTTAATGCTCCAAGATAGTTACTTGGTTTGTATAATGGCAAATTTAAACTATTCAAGGATAGAAAAATAACATAGCTTAACCAGGAACATAATATTTAGTAAGAAAAAAAAAAAGACACTCCTGGGATAAAAGTGCAACAAAACACTCTCAGAGACAGACTCTGAAACCATATTCGTCTGAGTGGATCAAACTTGTTGGACCAACATCATCCCACCACAAACGCAAACCAGCATATGAAGAAACTACGCCTACATTAGTGGGGAAATATGTCCATATAGAACATGGCAATATCATCATCCAAACAAAGTTGTTGCTTTTTCTTTTTCCTAATCTGGAAAATTCACAGGTCAAGACCAGACGCTCACATGCTGCCTTTTGGAGATTCTGGCTAGAAAAAAAAAAAAAAGAAAAATCCCAGAGTATGTCATTAACACTAAATCCTGACTGTTAATTTGATTGGATCATCTACTGCAGATGTGACACAAGGAATCATCAAAACATCTGTCTGTCTGTTATGATTTTGGTCATTTAAGGGTAACATTTTAAATTTAACAAGAAAAAAAGAAGAATTTTCTGTTTACTTGATTCACGTTAATCTCTTCTGCCATCATTACAATGTGCAATTTTTGATACTTCTTTGAATTATTAAATTCACAAACTGCAAAATTGATCAAAACTGCTTCAGCTGCAGGGCATGTAAGTACAAAACACTGTTGGGAAACGTGTGCCACACTTTGAACAAACCCTAGCGACACGCTAACCGTACAGGTTAATATCAGAATAAAATAAAGGTTACAAGTCAAGCAACTACCAGAGAGGGGAAAACAAACAGGGAGAGAAAGCGAGGGAGTCGACGTATCTGGAGGTAGCACGTTGCAACTTACCGAAGGAAACTCAAAATCCTTCTGGTGTACTTGGTTTAGGACATAATCGATCCGGAACTGGTTTGAAGGACAGGCTAGTTGGCAGGGAGGTGTGAGTGTGCTCATGGCAGCCAGGATCGTCTGGTTGGAGAGAACAGAAGAAGACCTCATTTATTAGAACAACGTAACACCTAATATGCAACAGATTTATCATCATATGTGTCTGCATTGAGTTAAAGCTGCTCTATAAAAAGAACTTTGACTATTGTTCGTCTAAGTTCAAGATGTGACATTAACAGAAACACATTACACATGAAAAACAGTAATAAGATCCATGCAAACTTCAGCCTGCATCACTTAAAATGGATCAAAAATTAATTTCTTACCTCTATAGCTTCTTTTATGTTGTTTTTTATATCATGAATTTTCTGTTTTTTCTCCCTGTTAAGAACAAAGAAGAACATGTTTCTGCTTTTAGTTTTAGTTTTTTCTACGCAAAAGCATAAATTACACAAATTCAGCTTCATCAAATGGAGTCAAGAAGGTTATAAGTGAATTACAACAATTGATTGCTTTGCATACATGGTAATAAAACCTAATTATTTCCAAATGGCTAAGTTTCCAACTTCTAATCCAAATATGGGCATCACAGCGCTACGTGATATTTATATTCTAAAAAGAAACAGCATGAAAAGGAATAATTATTCCAAAATAATAGTAAAAAGATGTTTAGCTGCTTCTTTATTGGTGCCAGTGGGTTTCAGTGTGAATGCTGGAATATAAAACAATTTCTTCATGATCTCCTGATCAGCCTGGAGCCGGATTATACTTGACACCAGCATTATGGCTGATTTAGATGCACAGACGTTCTAATTTGTTGTGTAAGAACCAGTATTGAATTTTGTGTCCTTTCCAACACTAACTGAAAACAACAGAACTTGGTTCTGTTTTGACGATGACATTTATTAAACACAAAACAACAAAAAGGCCAAGGCCTGCAGCTGAACGCTTCGCACAGCACATTTAGGTACAGTTCAACCGATGCATGTTTTTCAATGGCACAAGCAGATTTTTAGACATCAGAGCAGCCAAAAGCCGATTTATGACGCCTATGCTTTTATGTTTTGTTTTGTTTTTTTTTTGCCAATATGTTGGGACTATTTCTTTTTTTTTCTTCTCCATACGATCAAAGAGTTTAAAAGTAACAATGATGCACAAACTTTCATAACTTTATCAAACAAAGCTGAAAGTCAAATGTATCAAACTAAAACAAAGGAGCAGCTGCTCGTCTGCCTTTTCATAGACTAAACAATCTCAGGTGTTAATGGATGCTGATTATTTAAAAAATGGCCAACAGTTCGCCGCATTAATCAGCCACCTGATTAATTGAACTGCCTCTCCTTCTGATGATTTTTTTTTTAATGTAAAGTTTTTACCCAGTTTAACAATCACTGCCACCAAGTAGAACTCAAGGTTTTAGCAAAATCAATGACATGCTCCATAGTTTCCCCTTTCATTGCAATATGAACAAATTTAAGCTTCAGGACACCACGAGGAGGTTTATACAACCTGCGAGCTTCACTGATTTGAGCAGCAAAAGTCTAATGTCACAGAGGGCTCCAAGTCCAAGTGCTGACTACTCTCAAATATCCAAACAAAAGAGTATTTTTTTTTAATAAAAAGGAAGTACAGAAAAACAGATCTGATACACTCATTTCCCACACAGTATTTCAGGTGACTGATTTCAAATTAAAAGCATTATGTATTTGAAATAACTGTCCTGCCTGAAGTGACTTTGATCAAAACGTATTTTAATGAAAACTTTTCTCCAACAACAGATGTTGAAGAGGATGAGTTTCAAATTTTACATTTCCCATATGAGCACTTCTCTCTGTGACATGAAGTTTTTTGTTGTTGTTGTTGTTGTTTTTAGCAGGTGTTACTAACAAAATGAAACAACACAATACTGGAGGGAGTCGTGGATGCTTTCAGGTAGACGGTATAAATATGAGAAAACGTGAAACTTATCAACTTCAGTGGTTCCAGTTGAGGAATATGAGAAATGAAATGACATAAAATTAAATGGCGAAGTAAATAAAGGGGATATATGTTTAGGATTTTCCTTCTTGATTTGTTGTTAGACAGTTGTTCAGCTCTACACCTGTCCGAGTTTTGTTTTTTTTTTTTTTTTTTTTTTCTGAGTGGATGTTGCATCTATATTCTAATAAGTGATTACATGTGAATTAGATATGTATAACCTGCAACATTAAATTGGATTTACCCCAAAGAACACACATTTTAAATAGCAATTTCCTCTCAGCGTTGAGAAGTTTAAGTGTCTTTTTAAACCTCATAATTTCTCTGCTTCCCTGATATTGACCTGCGTACAGCTGCAGAGACAAAACAAAGACTACATTCCTCGCATTAAGGCCTCCACAAAAAAAACAGACCCCCCCCCCCGCCACACACACACTGACCTGAACCACCATACTAGTCTCTTCTCGACTCAGACTACTGCACCGCTCACTCATCTCTCATCTGCTCCCTTCCTGTTATACTTCTATAATACAGCGTCACTCACCACCATCATCCTCCCAGCACCCTCCACTGACTGGCACTGCCCTGCAGAACCCCAACAAGCCCCCACCCAAGAGTGAAACCAACCACGGGATTGAAACCAAATGGGTGGATGGGGAGGCGGCGGGGGGATCAAAACTGAGAGCAGATTTGTCGTTGCACCACAGCGTTTGGACATGACCCAGAAATAAGCACATGACATGATTCTAGTCCCAAAAACCCTTTCTAAGAAACAGATGATCAAGAATAGAAAAATGTGACTCCGGTTTCCATTGCATCATTTCAGGATTGAGTTTTAGGAAATTCACAAGACAGGGTGGCTGTTCAACACCCAGGGGGATGTTTCCATGAAAACCTGACAGAAAAATATGCCCCAAACACAAGTCATATCAGAGAGAGCTGGTGGAGAAAACAAAAATATGTTAAATGGCCCACCAAAGGCACTGATCCAGGAAATTAATTTTGGTGTCTCTAATTAATAATCTGAATATAATATGTGTTGGTGTCACACTACAAACTACTTTTTTTATTTTAGATTTTAGAAATCCACTGACTGCAGTGCCCTTTGAAGATTGACTTCTGGACATGCACAGAGGGTTTTTTTTTGGTATTTTCATTTCACATAGAAAGATAACTAAAGATGCCCCCACATAAATATAAACTTAAAAACATTTTGTTCTTTGAAATTTCTCAGTGAAATGCCACAGCAGAATGAAAACTAAATGTCTGCTGTGTACATTACTGTACAAAGTGAGGAACTACTCCTGCTGCAGTGCTGTTGGGATTTTCAAATTGCTCGCACTTGGGCTTTTTTGTGCTTTGAAATGTTCCATAAGCAGGGGTGATGCCAGTCAGAATGCAGCTGCGGGACTTTTATTTGCTGTACATTCAGGTCAGTGGGCGTAAAATGGGTTTAGGATCAAATATATGTTTAATAAATACAATCACTGATTTCCTACAATCAGTAAAGCACATGTCAGCAGGAGGAATGACTCATGTAGGGACTGTCTCAGATACTTCAAGGCTTTTTTTTCTCTTTTCTTTGTCACCATGTTACACTATGACGAGGCTTTTAATATGAAATAATGTGCTGATCATTTTCTTTATTTAAATTTTGAAAGCAGTAACTTGTTACATTTGAGTAGCAGAAATCTGATTTTTTTTTTGTCATTTATGTGTAAAGATTTAATATTTTGTTAAATAACCAGTGGAATAATTTAACTCATCATTTCATCATTATTATAATGTCGATTAAATAATGACTTACAAGCTGCAGTAAGCAATGAAATTGTGAAATTATGCTTTTTACATTTAACATGGACATTTAACATGGAATTTCTGCCAAATGTAGTTTGTTGAATTCAAACAATATATGTATGCCTTAAATTAGTTTTTAAAAGATATAACTGAGTTATTTAATCTTCTGAGCTCTACCTGCATCATTGTTTTACTGTCATCAGTGTAATGGGACGCGGTTCTCTTCATTTGCATCTCTTGAATGCACCATTAAGTTTCCTCCAAATCATTATCAGAATATTTGTTCAGTAAATATGTCAGCGTCAGACCCCCTGTGAGTACGACCCCATCCTGACAAGAACCATTTCAATATTCATTGGTTTGTGTGTGTTGGAAATGCAGACTAAAACAGAAGAAAAAAATAGCAACACTTACTCTGCGTTGAAGCCGTTCACGTGCAATATTCGCATCTGTTTGACTATCGTACTTTTCCCGGATTCACCAGCCCCTTGAACCAGAGAGAAGAGAGGAAGCAGTCAGGAAGGGGTTAAATAAAGTTTTGCAGGCTCACATCAAAAGGCAGCAACTAACAAATCCAGGATGGATCATTGAAGGATGTTCAGGAGTTTGCTGGAAGATCAGATTTGACACCGATGTTTAAGATTTCATCCAGATATGATCTGAATTTGAGGGCTTTGCTTTTCCTGTCACATGGAAAGCTGACGCTGTTCCAGTCAACAAGTCTCCTAGTTCTGGAGCGACGCTCTGACACATGGCTGCGCGATATTACAAAAATAAAATTAAAAAAGATGTTAACACACCCGGAGAAAGACGCTCTTCTTTTCTAATGCTGTATTTTACTTCTACATAAGCACATTTAAAAGAAAACCTCAGTTCACAATTATGTTACATCTGCAAATAAGTTTGCAAATTATGTTGATGTATATTCAGAAAAAGGACAAGGTGAGGTTTTTTTTTCTTTGTAACATACAGTTAAAAGAATAAAGCAGTGGTTTTTACTACTTCTGGCTTGTGACCTCTTCTAAAACAATCTTACAACCATATTTTCAAAAAAACTAATAACGATACAAAAAATATGATACAACTTTGGCTCGCCATTGTCGTATTCTACTTCAAATTAGTTACAGTAATAAAAAACAAACTTAAAGTGTGCTGATATATCACTTTTTTTAAGTGCTTGTGCATCATTTTAGGACAATTTGCTGATAATATTTGTGTACTTTGAGAGGCGATCGATGGACAATTCATACTTCCAGATGTGAAAAGGAGCCAGAGATGAGGGCAGAAATAGTCAATCAAACCTAAAGACATCAAATCTTTTTTTTTTTTATTTAGGAATCTCATTCAGGACAGCTGCATAGAAACTGATTAGACCATGGTAACTACTGAGGACCAGGACACTCTGGCATGACGGATACTCATAAATTTGGCCTACCAGGCTAAAAATGAACAGCCGCGACATCTCTAAACACCAAGAACAAGCTATTTAGAGCCGGAGTGTGCGAGTACAAATCTCGGATCACTTTCAGATTTAAAATGACCTAGACAAGCGCTCGAGAGAGGCAAATAATCCTAATTTGCACTCTGAGGTTTAGAAGGACTCGAGTTTTAACGATCGTGAAGTGGCATGACATGGAGGCCCATCGTATTAAAGAGAAACTGTGCAAAGACGAGAGCGGAGTCTGATGCACGAGTCAAAGTGAAGCCATCCAGGATCCACGCTGTGAACACAAACACGCCAGGTCACAAGTAGAGTCTGGAAGGAGAAACGACGATGTAAAATGCCTATAAGTGGCCTCCCGGCCTCTGCATGATGCCAGAGTGTGCTGCCTTCACACAGATGGTGGTTGGTGTGTGTGTGTGTGTGTGTGTGTGTGTGTGTCTGCCAGTGTGCCAGTCCCCCAGTCCCTCACATGTTCAGGCTCCATTCTGACCTCTGAATGCAGACAGGCCTGCTTTTCAAAGCAATCCTGTGTCAAGACAATGAACTGGTGGCGTAGTCACGTTGTGTTATTGCATCATTTGTTGATGCCTCGCTGTCACAAGCTAAAGAAGTGATCATAAAGCGTTTTTCTTTCTGGAGCACCGGCTGGTTTCTGAAGACACAAAGTGGTCCACATATACACCATCAGGGATATATTTCATAAGCACCTACCCAACAGTAGTAGTCGGTGTGTTGCCCGGTATATCTGTTTGTCTTTTTGGAGTTGCTTCTCTATCTTCTTGTTGGCCTCCCTCTGTGCCTTCTCCTCGTTTCGTTGGTCTTCAGTCTTACTATTGCCAAGACAGCCCATCTTCCCCCCCCTCAAAAAAAAAAACCCAGGTTTAGAGGGAAGCAGGGTGGGTGGATGGATGTACAAAGGGAATAAAGGAGGGAGGGTGCTGATGATGAGAAAAAAAAAAATCAATCAATCAATCCAAAATTCCTGAAATGACCCAGCGGAGGAACACCTGGCTCAAAATGGGTGACATTGATGTGGCCGGATGAAACAGATGTCAGGTAGTAGACGGTGGGCTCCCAGCAGGCACAGCGTGTACGTGTGGATATTTATTTATCTGCCAGAGATCAGGAGCAGAGCGATGCCGCCCTCGTGAAACGGTTGATTCCTGTTTTTCACTGTAAATCCGCAATGAAGTCATCAACGCTGATGTGAGGGTGAAATTTCCAGCTCCTCTCTGCACATGAATGAACGTCGGTGCTCCAATGTCCCTTCATGGGCTTTAATCTCAAACACCGGCCCTTCTTGTTGTTATTATTATTGTTTTTTTTTTTTAATATGGGGATATTTTCACGCTTTTTCGTGAAATTTTCCTCAGCAAATGTCTCCTCCGGAGCCCATCTTTGGCAGATATCGCACACTGCTATTCAATCCATCCTCACACAACCGAAACCCTATTTTCCTCGACCGCCCTTTTATATTCCCCTTTAAATATAAATATATTACATACATATATATATTTATATTTATATGTATTTCAGGTTTTAAAGGGGTGTTTGCAGTCCACTTTCCACCTGACCAAAGCACACTGGAAGGCGAATGGGGGAAGAAAAATAAAAATAAAAATAATTATTTCCTCTTAAAATGACGGGATGTAAATCACCGGGCTGTACCAGGGCTTCTTTCTCTATCACAAACGTCTTCCAAATCCGTCACATTTTATTTCTTAAACGGAAGGTTATCGTCGTTAAAATGACATCAACCCTATCAATGCTGTTCTGTTTTTATGTCAAAAGATACCGGTGCTTGCTCTTTTTCAGAGGGTTTGTCCACATCCAAAAAAAAAAAGGCCCCTTATCCGTCCTTTTTCTCTCCCGTAACGTTAATTTGAATTTCTCCTCACATCGGAAACCTTCTCCGCGCGAGCAGAGGTGGCTCTGGGCAGCTGGATGTCCTTGACTTTAACGCAATATCCAGATGATATTACTGGAAATCCTCCGTTAATTTCCCAGTTTGGCGCAGGTACAGTCCGCTGTCAGGTTCCTTGGCTTTCTGTATTCCCTTTGAATCCGTATGGTAGATTATGGTTACATGTGCATGATACATGAACATACCGCGGTGTTTTCAGACGGCGGGATAGTTATTTTCAGTGCCAATAAGTCACGGCCGTTCCGATGAACTCGCTGGGGAAGTGAGAGTCGTTCCTTTGCGGTATTTCTCTAAATTATTTTTGCCCCCCTTTTTTTTCTCAGAGAATTGTACATTGAGATAGATAGCGTTGAAGAGGTGGGGTGGGGCAAACGGCTCTCACGGAACCCTGGGAACGAAGAACCTTGGTCAATTGTACCGGAACGACCACCCACTCTTCCGGTTCCATCTTTCAAAATAAAATACGATTTGAACTTGAGTCCAAGACGCGTCTGGTTTTGGTTTGGAAAACACAAAACCAGAGGCTACCAGAGATAAGTAACGACTACTGGTATAAAGAGAGACTAAATAAACAAATTGTCTTCTGTGTTGTGTCGTACACAGACACACAAACTGAAAAGGATAAAAAATGTGAATGACCATTGGTAGACATAAAAAATGTTTCATGGTA
>JAGFBZ010000074.1:4277500-4657500 GCA_018398805.1 Hirundichthys speculiger | reverse complement strand
TGTGTAAACACTGTGTGCATCACAAATCACACGTAGCTGACGCGCTGGCACACATACGGGCACCTCCCTCCGTGAATGCGTCAAAAGGCCAGGACTGGAGGCTCAGGGCAAAACACATAAAGGTCATCAGTGACAACTAAATGCTACTGTGACTCCCTAATGAACCCCAACAAACAAAAGAGGAGCAACTAATGACTTAAATCACAGAAATATTTAGAGGCTAAATCCCGGTCTTTCCAAAAATTAATAACAGCAGCAACAATAATGATAATAAAATCTTCTCGATTCTGCTTTTTCTGTGTTGCAAACCTTTTGTGCTCAGATCAGGATCTCAAACACCACAGTTTGTTGTAAATTTCCAAACACTTTGGAAAGTATACTGGTATATACACCAGACTTTTGTTCCACAACTTCCTGACTGTCAAATGGGTTGGTGGAAAATATTACGAAGAAATCATTTGACTGCAGATGACATTTCTCTTCACACGAGCAGTACTGTAGATCCTTTGTCATCACTGTCCTCAGAGTCAGGTGAAGGAATATGTCAGATTTAACTGGAGGCGTCTGTAAGCTGAACTTTGCATATTCAACTCACTGTGGGGACACACTGAGAACAGGAATGCAGACCCAAAGCCATGCAGGTTTACTGCCATATTCGCACATTTCCTGTGTATTTCAAATGTCTTACAATAAATTCAGCCATGTTAGATGTCAAGCGTTTTCTTTCTGTTGTTGTGTGGTGATGCCTTCATCACAGAGTAGATGATCAAAGAAACAGCCGCATGAATCAAACCAGTGGAAGTGGGATCATTTTGAAAGGTTAAACGTTCTAAAACGGCCCCACACCAGTGGCAGCCTGTAGCTGTAGGTCTAAATGATGACCTTTTCTACTGTCTATCTATTATGATGAGTAAACATGACAACAGGAAATTTGTGTTCATATTGTGGGAGAAACTGAGGTTTTAAAATCCCAAGTAATGGCTAGAATAAACTCCAATGCCCCTAATCTAAAGAGACCGAAGTGGAGAGTGGTAAACCTTTCCAAACGTCATCAGCGTTGCCTCTGCTAGCCACTGTTCATAATACTACTTCATATCTGTGCCGAATGTGGTATTTAGCACATGCAAACAACATGCTAACACAATCACAGATTAAAAGCAAACAGTACTATATGAATGAATATGAAACATTAACATGTAAAATTAGCAGTGCTTACTTCACTGATGCAAGTAGCATCCTTGCTGGATTCCAACCTCTGGGGCATTCCAGTTGAAACCTACGACAAGGAACTCAGAAATTCCAACTTCCAAGTACAAATGGAATGCACTAATAATCTCTCCAGTATGTCTTGGGTCTGCCTCTGGGCCTCCTTCTGGTTGGACGTGCCTGAAACACCTCCCCAGAGAGGCATCCAGCAGACATCCTAACCAGATTCTTGAACAACCTGAAGTGACTGAACTCTCTTCTATGTCTGGCAAGAATCCAGCCACCCTATGTAGGAAAGTCATTTTAGGCCTCTTGTAGCCATAGTCTTGTTCTTTCAGTTACTGCCCACAGTTTGTGATCACAGGTGAAGGTAGAAACATGGATCAACCATTCCTTCCCCAACTCATGAACAAGCATCTTTAACCTAAGCAGCATACTGGTGGCAGTCTCTCAGCCATTCAGGTCATGGTTTTGACAAAATCTTCTGAATAGAAGGTAAAATGTCTTCAAGAACAAAGAAAAAGAATTCCAGGTTTTTTATTCAAACCTTTGAGAGACCTAAGCAGTACTTTTATTCCTCCACTTGAGGCAGTGTCTCACTCCCAACCCAGAGCAGGCAGTCCACCCTTTTCCAACTGAGAACCACGGCCTCAGATGTTGAGGTGATGATTCTCATCCCCGCCACTTCATGCTCGGCTGCAAACCACTTCACTGAGAGCTGAAAGATGGTGGTTCAATAATCCCAACAGGACCTATATCATCTTCAAAAACCAGATTTGGAATGTTGAGGTCAACATACCAGGCCCCTTTTTCTTCTATGCTGCCCTCTTGATGAAAAGGGCCGTCCTGATGGAGTCCAACACCCATGCAGAGCCAAGTCTGACTCTTACTACATCTGTGTAGGAGCTGAATAGCCTGTAGTAACAGACCCAGTATCGTATCCCCAGTAGAATATCTCCAGGGGGACTAGCAAGGGTAAAAAGCTGTTCCAGCATTATATTCAATTGTAATTCTTATCTATTTATTTACTGAGACAGCTGTAAGAGTTCAGCCATCTTCATTTTTATGATAACTTATGGTACAATCTTTGTATGGAACAAAATTTTGAAAAGTTCTGAAATGCAACAAGTCTCCTCCCAGCAGGAGAAGAGTTTCTGAAAAAAAAAACTAACTTATTTACTTCTGCCAAGTTAATGCTTTAAAAAGTAAACAAGACTTCTAAAAATGAGTCACTAAACACAAATGTTACTCCACATTTTCACAGTTCTCATCTGCAGCATTCAGACGCAAGAGAAATTGTCTCTTAACCATCTTGTGAAAGACCAATTATTATATTTATCTTAACGATCTAACCTAAAACTCACCATGTGATGATATATTGAGCAATATTTTCAACAAATAACATAAACTTCAGTGTTTTTTTCAGACAACTGAAAAAAGTTTGTTTGGGCTCTGATGAATCTCAGTGTAAAGGAATTTTTAAACGTAGGCAGGTCTTCATTTGTATTATGTTATGACTGCATTCGTCCTCTAGGTGGCAGCACCGCTCTTATTCTGCTCATTTAAAGACCATTATTTCCACACAGACATTGAGAAGGTGAACAAAGAAAACTATTTCATTTCTGATCCTTTATGAGGTTGTGCCCCTCACCTTACAAGATCAGAGGTGATGCAGCACATTCTCCGGTTACAATTAAATGTGTGTGTAATGACTCTCCATTGAACAAACAAGCTTTACGAGTGTGCGTTCAAACCGGTCATCTTATTTGTTCAGATACTGAAATGGTTGTTATCTGACACTGGCCAGAGACACACATCCATCTCTTTGACATTTCCTTCCTGTTTCTTCCCTGTTGGACAGTTGGCATACATTTTTACAACCATGTTGTTTGGCTGTGCATTTCTGCACTATTATGCCTTCATCTGCAACCACCAGAGTGGACTACAGACTTATGAGGAAATTTTTACCATATTGACACAGTTTTGAATAAAATTCATTAGTGTTGGATTTTTCAATCTGAGTAGTTACTTTTTAGTGTGAAATAATAAGATGTGTGATTTGAATTTTACACACTTTACAGGTATTCAGCAAAGAATTAATACAAATTATTGGACATAGTAGTCCTTTTTAAAAATTACTTCAGGAGGGAGAAAAGTGAAGAGAACTTTATGCTCAACAGCCAATATAAGAAAAAAAAACAGGCATCTTATGAAAAATGAAAAAAAAAAGGAAAGTAACAATAAAGGATTGCGGACAGTGTGAACCCAAAATATTTTTTGATGTAACTCATCAGTTTCGAATTTATATTTCATTCCTGTATTTCAGGGCTGCAGCACATTAAAAGAAAAAAAAAATGATGTCACAAAAAAAGTTTTTACTCCTTCGCAATGTTTTCATTCCTTCTCACAACACTTGGGATGCCAACTGATCACAACGTTTTTGGTGTTATTTTGTAACATATCGCCTGTCACATTGGCATTTATTCTTCCTAAATTCTCCACATGTTGTCTAATGGAGGCTGAAGGCAGGTCAATCATTTCCTCTGTACACAATGAAATTCCTCCAGATTCCTTGAACTATCTAACATTACGTACTGCAAACCTTTTTTTTAAAGCTAATTAGTAGCAGTAAATTGCCCCAGGTCCCAACTGTTTTTTTTTTTTTTGTTTTTTTTTTTGGTGAAATGTCCATAAAGTCTGAATTACAACATTGAAAGTATAGTAACAAATTGAATTAACTTGTAGGGACAAATCATACATAAAATATCCTTGGGTTGTCTCCAATAAAATAAAAGTCAAAGTAGATGAAAAATATGTCATAAAGCCAACCGTATTTATTGTATTCTCCTCTGGGTTTCCATTGTGTATTGTGGGTCCTTGTATATTTTCAATTGGGGTAACACCCTTACGTCACAGATGACATCATTTTTTGGTCCTGTATAAAAGGCTGATGAAAGCACTGAGGACTATCTCAGACTCCCAGCTGTTCTGTGGACTGTAGCCTGATCAACATGCGTGAAATTGTACATCTGCAAATTGGACAATGTGGCAACCAGATCGGCTCAAAGGTAATAAAACAGAATCCTGCTATACTTCTCAAGTTATTATATGTAAATATATATATCCATAACTGCCTGAAAAATTACCTTTCTCTCTGAGTCACATCCAAACTAATTAAGTCACAGTATGTGGCAACATAAACTACTGTTAACACAGAATTGTGCTTTAACTGAGCATATAGTACTTACTTTGCTTCATTGTGATGCATATTTTGACTTGTTTGTTTGCTGTGTCACTAACTGTGAGTGACACAGGGTGTTTCCTGTGAAGCATTCATGGGACAGATAAGACCCAAAGAGAGACTGGCATGGGTGGGACATTTTTTATCATGGCCACCACAAAACAAGAGAGGGAAACATGTTGATAAAGTCAAAATATGGTGCTTTTTGGCATAGCAGTAAGTGACAAGTCTAAACATTTATTCTTAAGGTTTAAAAGTATTTTTAATCCTGCACATGAGCAGTTCAGTACATTATCAGAGACACAAGGCTCAGTGTGTGTTTCAGCTCAAACATGGATAAAATTGAATTAATTTAAAACCTAGGAAGATGCCAATGAAACAATTACATTTCTGGTTAGGCGCATATAAAATCTGCACCAATGTGTGTAATGAGAATCAATTAAAACCTAAATCTTCAAGGTATCAATCAAATTTTAGCCTGAAAATGAATATGTGCCTTTCGGCAAACAACTTGAGTTCTGTTAATGTTACAGTGATCATTTCCTTCTCTGCAGTTTTGGGAAGTGATCAGTGAAGAGCATGGGATCAATGCAACGGGCATCTACGAAGGCGACAGTAACGTTCAGCTGGAGAGGGTCAACGTCTACTTCAATGAGGCGCATGGTAACAGAGAAGTTAATTTGCTTATTCAAACTTGCGAAAATACTTTGTGCCTTATTCGTTGTGCTCAGTCATAAATTACTCATACTGTTCTTCTTAAATGCTGTTGTGAAACTTTGAAACAAAGTATACTGAGGTTCAAAATGTCAATATCCAGTTACGTTAGTAATACACTTGCACTTTCTGTTTGCAGGTGGTAAATATGTCCCCAGGGCCCTGCTTGTTGACCTGGAGCCTGGAACAATGGACAGCGTTAGAGGAAGCCGCATCGGGGCCCTTTTTAGACCAGACAACTTCATCCACGGTTAGACAAGTAACAAAGCATCTATAGCATATATATATATATATATATAATATATATATATATATATATATATATATATATATATGTATATATATATTAAGGCTGGGCAACGATTAAAATTTTTAATTGCGATTAATCGCATAATTTCCCTGATTAATCACGATTAATCGCATTGTATACGTAAAATCAAATAATGAATTCAAAAGTAGTGTAAAATCCACTTTTATTTAAATGTTCCGCTGCCATATGAACTAAAGTGCCATAACATAACACTTTTAACATCAGCACTTGTCAGTAACACATATTTAGTGTAAATCTCATCTTAAAAAATGTAAAATAAAATGAAGCTTGTTGCCACTGCCAGGGCATTAATGTCATCATGTTTTTATAAAAAAATAAAAAAGAGTCTACAAACAAAATCCAACAAAATGATTATGGTTCAGCACAATCAGAACATTAGAACAGGTCATTTCTGAGGTAACAGCAGAAACTTTTAACGGGGAGTTTAACTTGGCAGTGGTTACAAATAACCTTGTTTCTGTCAAATCCTCCGTCTGGGAAAACTTTAAAATGAAAATGTCCATGTTAAAGTTCAGTAATTTTACCAATCCGTGTATCATTCGTTCTTTCCATTTTCAACTGTCAATCAAAAATTGAAAAAGGAAAAATGGGCGTTTTATTTCGTTTTTGAAACCAACACAAAAAACAAAAAAATGCCCGGTTTTTGGTATTTCAATTTTAGACTTGGATCAAAAATACGAAAATAAAAAACGGGCCACAGGACCGAATTTATTTTTAATATTTAATTTGTCCGGTTTACGTGACCCGAAAGTGGCTTTGTGCGGCAGTTCCGGTAGCAACTCGGGTAGCAATATTAACAATTCAGTCAGTTTAAAAAAGAAAAAAAAACTGGCTACATCAAAACTTTCAAGCCCCTTTGTTCGAGCCATCGCGTGGTTACTCCATTTATCATTAGATCTGTTCCAGCTGTTCACTGTGACGCTCCATTTACCTATTGTTTACGTCGGTGCAGCGCCATCTAGTGGCGCAGATGTGTAATGACAGTAGAAAAGTTTTGACCTCGATTATCAGACAACCTACTTTTATTTGCGCCTTTGTGCACAACATCTTCTGTACCATGTAAAAGGCTAGAGAGGTTGTGTAAAAGAAAAAAAAAAGGAATCGTTCAAAACCTGTTAAGAGACTGTTTCCAATTAACAAAAATGACTAAAGTTTTCCCTGTGCTGTACATCATTGTTCAAGTTACACAAACATATTCAGTTCCATCTTGCTAGTTTGACCAGCACTTTCACTGTCCTCTGCCTGCTCAGGCCCATGCTAGTCTCCTAAAGTGACAAAAAAAAAAAAAACCATGATGGTGAGATGAAGCCTCATGAGGCATCGAACCATTTGAGCCGATCGGTTTCAGAAAAGGTTCATTACTAGAAGCTTCATCTGCACACGACACCACCTACTGGACAGATTTATAATCACAGGCAGTTGGACCTCAACCACAGCTGTTTGTGGCGCATTGAATATTTGTCTGTCCCTTGGGAATGATTATGAATTACAAAGAACATCAATGACTATGAATTACAAAGAATGCATGGCCAATAAATTATCTGCATACATTGGCAGGTTGTGTACAACCTGCCATATATGTTACTTCCATTATGGGAAACTTTACACACACAGAATACATCCATGGTATATTTTATTATACACATATATGATAATGTATGTAGAGAATTTATTTGGCCATGCATTCTTTGTAATTCATAGTCATTGATGTTATCAATGACTATGAAGAATGGTGTATGGTGTGAAGAATGGTGTATCATTCATTCTTTCCATTTTCAATTGACAATCAAAAATACAAAAAAAAAATAAAAAGTGACATTTTATTACGTTTTTAAACTAACACAAAAAACTAAAAAATGCCTGTTTTTTTAATATTTTAATTTTAGACTTGAAATAGGAAATGAAAAACAGGCCACAGAACTGAATTTGTTTTATAATCGAGGACTGGACTTTCTGTTGTCGTTACACATCTGTGCCACTAGATGGAGCCGCACTGAAGTAACCAGTAAGAGAGCAGCAGGACAGTGAACACATGGAGCAGATCTGATGTAACATGGAGGAATGACGCGTAAAAGTTTTGTTGCAGTCCAGAATTTTTTTCTCAGACAGAATTTTGTTAATATTGCTACATGAGTTGCCACCAGAACTTTAAAGTACACGGATTTTTACCACTCTCCATGTCCGTTTTAGCTTTTCTGCATGTTTACCTGCTAATTTTTTTCCGGTTCCATAGCAGCCAGTAACAGACTTTTCAAAACAAAAGCATCTGAGCAACATGCGTTAACGCGCGATAAAATAAATGTTGCGTTAATAAATGAATGAGTTAACGCGATAATAACGCGTTTACTTGCCCAGCCCTAATATATATATATATATATATATATATATATATATATATATATATATATATATATATATATATATATATAGATATATATATATATATATATATATATATATATATATATATAGTTTGTTTTAAGGAAACCTTTATCTTAATACACAGAAGTATGTACACAAAAGTGTAATTGTGCTAAAGTAACCAAAGTAAGTTGAAAATGTTAGTTTTTTGTGTACGTTTTGATGTTGAAAATTCATCCATCAGCAAGACTACACAAAAATTACCAGAAAATAATTTTAACAAAATGAAAGGGATAATTTAGCCATTGCCAAAATATACATCACATATAATATCCAATTCTCTTGCAGTTGCAAAAAAGAGTTAAGACATGTTTTCACTGGCAACACAGACTTGAGAATCTGAACAAGTGACACAACATTTTTTGGATAACTTTTTTCTTATAGTAATACATATAATGTGTCTGGCTGAGCTACATCCCTCTAATGTGGTGTTACAGGGAATTCAGGAGCTGGAAACAACTGGGCAAAGGGGCACTACACAGAAGGAGCAGAGCTGGTGGAACAAGTTATTGACAGGGTGAGAAATGAGAGCGAGAGCTGTGACTGCCTGCAGGGCTTCCAGCTGGTTCACTCCCTCGGGGGTGGCACTGGCTCTGGAATGGGGACCCTCATCATCAACAAGATCAGAGAGGAGTACCCGGACCGCATCATGAACAGCTTCAGCATCATGCCATCGCCTAAAGTCTCTGACACAGTGGTGGAGCCCTACAATGCCACACTGTCCGTCCACCAACTTCTGGAGAACACAGATGAGACCTTCTGCATTGACAATGAGGCCCTCTACGACATCTGTTTCCGCACATTAAAACTGACCACTCCGACCTACGGCGACCTCAACCACTTGGTCTCCATGACCATGAGTGGGGTCACAACCTCTCTAAGATTCCCCGGACAGCTCAACGCTGACTTGAGGAAGCTAGCTGTTAACATGGTGCCCTTCCCTCGTCTCCATTTCTTCATGCCAGGCTTTGCCCCTCTGACACCACGTGGCAGTCAACAATATAGAGCCCTCACTGTCCCTGAGCTTACCCAGCAGATGTTTGATGCCCGCAACATGATGACGGCATGCGACCCAAGGCGAGGGCGCTACCTCACAGTTGCTGGTGTCTTCCGTGGTAGGATGTCGACCAAAGAGGTAGACGAACAGATGCTTATAATCCAGCAGAAAAACAGCAACTACTTTGTGGACTGGATACCCCACAATGTCAAGGTTGCTGTGTGTGACATCCCCCCTCGAGGCCTAAAAATGGCGTCCACATTCATTGGCAATAACACAGCCATTCAGGAGGTCTTCCGTCGAGTAGGCGAGCAGTTCTCCCTGATGTTCAGACGGAAGGCTTTTCTCCACTGGTATACCGGGGAGGGTATGGATGAAATGGAGTTCACTGAGGCAGAGAGCAACCTCAACGACCTGGTGTCTGAGTACCAGCAGTACCAAGATGCTACTGCTGATCTAGATTGGGAAGCAGAAGATGAAGAGGAGCTACCCTCATCAGCAGCAACAAGACAGGTTCCGTCTCAGTTGGAGGTCAAATTGGAAACCGTGATAGAAACGAGCAAAGAAACTGTAGATGAGTAGAATGCAGCAAGTCACAGTGTGACATTTTTTGAGATGATTGTAGGCAACTTATGTGGCTTTGTTGATCTGAAGTGGAACTTTTGTTTTCTAATCTAAGTTTTACTTGTGGTTTCTTTTGACCCCTTTTATCAGATAAATGTAGGACAGTCCCAGATGCCATTTTTGGAGTCTCTGAGCTTCAGTGAGATTTTAGTATTTGATATTTCAACCAGAAGGTTGACTGAGACGAAAGATGCCGGGACAACATGACAATCAGCCACGGTTGGTAACCTATCATAACATTTTTTTAGCATGATGGACAAAATGGCATGACACGTGTGCTTTGAAATTTCTTTAGGCCATTTGTCAAACTAGGAAATAAATTGTGATATCTGGCATTCAGTTTTCTTAGCATCATCTTTGCAACTTTTGAGGTTTTTCCAGAACATAGGCTGTATCCAGGCTCTTGAGTTTTTTGCCAACTTGCTAGTGCAAAGTAGCTTAGACTTGTAAAGCTTAATTATTTCTTTTCTATAGGTCAATACAGAGTCTTTGCTATACTCTACGTAGCTGACATATGCCGTGAGCATTTATACACGGGCGCCTGTTAGCAGCAGGGCTGTTATCTAACTGTGCTGAATATATGACATGGCTGTTTTACTACTGACGTGTCCACGAGGGCAGGAAGCTAAATTGGGGTCCCCATGACATAACGTTGTCAGAGGGATTCCATGTAACTCCCTGTCAACAACTGTGTACCCAGCAATTTCTTGCAACCGTGCAGACTCAACTCATTGTGTGCATGGGTGTCACACCTCTCTCTTTAGATGTCGATTTACAGGAATACAATTTTTTCTGAATGGGAACGCTAAACCAGGTGCATGAGTAGTTGGAGTCCTCAGTCCACACGGTTACACATTTCTGGGCTGCAAACCATTGGCCCAAGAGGGACACGTAGGCCCTCGTGGACTGGTGCAGGTGATGAATTAAAATAACGCTGGCCATGTGTTCAAGCAGACATGGAAACCATGAATTGGCTTTTATTGACCTTAAAAAGTTACAGCTGATGTAACTCCAGCCTGATGAGAAATGCAGAGGAACGAAACCACATAACAGCTGTTAATGTGATAGAATTATGAATAAATTCTATATAATTACATCTTTTTACATTTTACTCTTCTGTTTCATAATGTGACTACCTTTGAGAAAAGCAATTTGTCATGAGAAACATACCATACCAAATGTACCAATCACAGTTTTTTTCGGTCTGCGTTGACACTGCATGTCTTTAAACGTCTGTAAAGTTGATGCGTCACATATTTAACGAGAACCATGAATGAAAATGAATTGATTCATAATGTCATGTATCACTTTTCTTGTGTTAGTGCTATTTATGCCCAATGGGACTGTGGTGCACAGATTGTCTCATAAATATAAATGTTAATGCAGAATAACACATATTTTATTATTTTTCTATTGTATTATGGGCTTTTTAATATTTTGTGCATTTTATATAAACTAAAAATAAGGACTCAAGTTTTTTACGTTGATTGTGATGACAAAATTGTTTGTTTGAAGCATTCAAGTCAGCCCTTCAAACAAAGTACTGCGATATGTTTCAGCAATGGTGTTAACTATTCTTTGTATTCTTCAATTATTAATGTTCTTGCCTAATAAGCGTATTTGGTTGTTTATAAGGAAATAAAATTATGTTGTTAGTTCTACATAATACACAGTTTTAAAAAAAATGTGATGTTTAAACTATACAATATTTTTTTGCATTTTGTACAGTGACAATAAAAAAGAGTAAAATTAAAGAGTGATCATTTCTAACGACTGAACAATTATCAAAACATTTGAAAAATGCTGTCCTTTGTTCATCCAGTTCATCCTTGAAGTTGAACTGAACAAAACTGCAGTGTTGCACAGCAGTCTGATATCACTGTTCAAGGCTGTCACAGTTTCCTCCCAGTTGTACAAGTCTGGAGCATTGAGATTACACATAACTTGGCCAGAGCATGTTCACTCTGAGATAAGCACGCATGACGAGATAGCCCAGTCAACTGCAATAAAGTTGTATGGACTCATTTTCAGGGATAAAGCAAGATATGTGAAAATCACATGTGAAAATAGGTTATAGTGGCAAGCAGCAGATTGCCAGAGGACAATTTCAGTTTGAGGTAACAAGGTGATAGTCCAAAAAAGGATCTAAATTCAATCACTTCATTTGTGAAATTAAGATTTTCACAATAGGTTGAATAAGGTGTTTTACATTTGGTTGATTAATAACTTGAACATTTAATCGTGTCATCAAAACTATTAAAATGCTCACAAAATAAAGTTTGATGCACAATAACTTTACAAGACAGCATTAATTATTTTAATGTATGTTTTATTGAATTTTACATTAGACTATTAAGATATGTAAAAAAAAAAATTATGGTTAAGGCACATAGTTTCAAAAGTGAGCACTCAGTGGTTTTTTTAAGCCTTAAAATAGAGCAATATGTATTCCTAAACCCGCAGGGATTCCATTTGAACCTCTGACTGTGATAGGCGAAGCCCATCAATGGCAAATCCAAAAAACTTTTTTTTTCCATCCAAAAAATGGAAGTCACAAGAAGAAATGGGTGGCTAGTAAAAATCTGGCAAATTAGTCTAATTCAGAAGCACTTTTGGTTTCCAGGATTTCTATCCCGTGAATCAACTTAAGACCCTGCCATGGGCTCTCTCAAAAATCAAAGAGACATGATTCTGAAATTTAATAGAATTGAAAGACAAAATGATAATCCATCAAATAAAATAAAATACTGCGCACAGACTTAACCAGTGCAAAACCCGTGACTTTGTGTGCAGTCCTTGGTTTTCAATAAGGACCTGACAGTGGCTTGATCCTGTTGCATCACCTGAGGACATTCTGTAACCTTCATGGAGATGAATTGTGTAATGTCACATTACAGATGTTACCGAAAGGCAAAGGTCTGACGAGGGAAGATGACACTTTAAGGCAGAACGATATAAAGTTACTGTTTTCAATATTTAATACAAAGACATATTGTGTGTTCAGTCCATTAGTTTGATCCGAACAGAAATATTAGCGACATATTTCACCGGTTCCTGGGACTGTAGCCTCTCCTGGGCTGTCAGACAGGCGGAAGTACGTCACGTACTCGTGCGCCTGCTCCAGTAAAGGGGGGGAGGGGATTTGCGGTCGACTGAATCTGGTTTCACTGAGATCCGTGACCGTCTACCGACCGGCTTATTGTCTCTTTCACTCCTGCTTCACCTGCATCGGTCACCCAGTCAAGCCATGAAGGTCTGGACCTCAGAACACGTTTTCAAGTGAGTACAGCGTTTAGCCATTTAATGTGTCCTCACATCGCGTGGGTTTTTAAGACTGCTGTCCGGTATGACTGTTAAACCAAAACCTTCTGGCAATTCACTTAACCCTGAGACCAGTATTTGTCTAATTGTAACAAATACTTTAAATGATAAGAATACTGGTAATTATCACTTCATTGTCTCAAGCTTGTGTGCTAGTAGTGAAAGTAGTTACGCTCCGTAAGTATAATGTCATTTGCTACTATTAAAAATATATATATACCACACTAGGCAATGCAGACAAAGAGTTAAAAGGTTAAATAACGAACTGCAAAATAGTGAATAAATTAGACCAGACATTTACATCATGCAGGTTTGCCTCTTTCCTTGCGTAACTCGCCTGTCAGGTCCAGCCGCCAGTTCGCGTAACCTTTCCCCCATATTCTGCCGTAATCGTGTTCACGTCACCGAGAACGTAGACGCGTTCACGCGTCTCCGTGGCAACCATTCAATACCGCTCCACACACGTTTTGTGCTCGAAGAAAAGCTGTATTGACGTCCAAGATTGTTATTCCACATTTAGAATATCGATTTTCTTATCTTGGATATGTAAAGATGAGAAATTTCTCCAGTGTTCTTCTTCGAAAACAAACAAGATTCCACATCTTAAATCTTTTATATAAAATTCGTATATCTTCTTGATATAATTTTATATATTTGATAAGACATAAAGACATACCTCTTGAATTTACTATTGACTTATGAAACACAATGGCTTATTGTCTTATTCCTTAATAAGAAGTGTCGATGTGTTTGTATATATATATATATATATATATATATATATATATATATATATATATATATATATATATTGTATATATATATATATATATATATATATATATATATATACACACACACAGTCATGGAAAAAATTATTAGACCACCCTTGTTTTCTTCAGTTTCTTGTTCATTTTAATGCCTGGTACAACTAAAGGTACATTTGTTTGGACAAACATAACGATAACCACAAAGATTGCTCATAAGAGTTTTATTTAAGAGCTGATATCTTACCATGGTTTTCTTGATTATAACCTAAATCACTTAAGTTTTTACATCAATAGCTATGGCGTTGTACTGCCCAAAACACTGCTTTTATACATTCAGTGTTTCCTTTTCTGGCTGTTTTAGTCACATGATGAAGTTTAGTGGTACCAGGTATTAAAATGAACTAGAAAGTGAAGAAAAAATGGTGGTCTAATAATTTTTTTCATGACTGTATATATATATATATATATATATATATATATATATATATATATATATATATATATATATATATGAAAAAAACAACTCCTGTATAAACATACACTTTACATACTAGTCCTCTATAAAGGAAATTTTCAATAGTGAATCTTTTTGTGCTTCACACTTTCTAACATGGACATTTGGTTTCTGAACATAGACTGGTAATGCTGCTCCCCGTTAAAAGTTTCTGCTGTTACCTCAGAAATCGCCTGTTTTAATGTTATGATTGTGGCTCAGGATTCTGTTGGTAGACTTTTTTTTAATTTTTCATAAAAAACAGGATGACATTAATGCCCTGGCAGTGGCAATAAGCTTCATTTTATTTAACATTTTTGAAGATGAGATTTACACTAAATATGAGTTACTGACAGTTGCTGATGTTAAAAGTGTTTGAACAATAAATGTTATGGCACTTTCGTTCATATGGCAGCAGAACATTTAAATAAAAGTGACCTTTACACTACTTTTGATTTCATTATTTGATTTTCCGTATACAATGCAATTAATCGGGATTAAAAATTTTAATCGTTGCCCAGCCCTAATATCTCACTTTTACTGTAGCAGTTCTGCTTATGAGGTTTCTTGGTCGGTTTGTCCAGCACGCAGCAGAGATTTAAATATAATGTTGAAATATGTATATAATGAAATGGAAGTGAAACATTTAACTGGTGCAAAGCTGTAATCTCTGTGGTACTTTTTTTTTTTATATGTAATCTGATTTGGAAATTCATCACCATTTTATGAAAGCCTGGGCTTTTCTGGTCTTTTATTCCATCTATTTTAATGGTTTTGCTTTGGCAGTCATCCTTGGGAGACGGTGATTAACGCTGCTATGCAGAAGTACCCCAACCCCATGAACCCCAGCGTGATCGGAGTGGATGTTCTGGACAGAAGCATTGACAAACGCGGCTGCCTCCACAGTAAAAGACTGCTCAGCACAGAGTGGGGTCTTCCATCCATCGTGAAATCTGTGAGTGTCAAAACCCAAACGCATACTCGTCTCAGGCTGTTGTTAAAACAAAACAAAAAAAATTTAAAACATAGAAAATTACTTTAAAAGTAAGACAATCAAGCACAAGAATCCAGATATAGCTAGAGAGAGATTAGGGATTTCCATTCAGCAACCTGACCTCCACATGCAAGGCTATTTCTGTACAGAAATAGCAGCAGACCTTGTTCCTGACCGGAGCCAGAGCGAGTTCCCGGCAGGGTGCCAGGGCTCGTGCTGTACAGAGCATGGTTCTGCCATTTCTTTTATTACTCAGGTGTAATTCATGACACCATGTTACGTAACTTTCCATCTGTCAGTTCACTTAAAACTAGTGGTGACCTAAATGCAGAGCAGTGGCGGTGGTCTGTGAACTTGCACAACATGTCATCTGAGATCTTCTAATGTTATCTGTGACTTTTTGGACTTGGTAATGATAGGGCGGCACTGTCTGATGCGATCTGTTTTCTTTTGTAATGATTTGGCAATCAGCTAATGTTCTTTAAGCGCTGACCCTTGCTCAGATATCTGAGGATAGTGTGTGATCTCATCATGACAAGTCCTTTAAATGCCAGCGAAAGGCCTAATATTAATTCAACCTTTTAATAGGATTGTCTTGAAGAAAATCAATCATGAGTGTTTTTGTATTAACTAGATTTATCATGTAGATGTCTCCTTGTGTCAGTTTATCTCCGTACTTCACTTTTGACACAAAGAGTCTCTTTGCTATTAGACCAGTTTACAAGCCAGGGGGGGTTAGACAAAAATGTTATCAGGGAACAAAAAAATAGAACAAGAATTTGTGTTCTTGATATTCTTAAGAGGAAATGATGATTTAAAAAAATGTGTGTGTCTCGTTTTTGGCTTTCAGCTCATTGGAAACGCAAGGACGTACACGTATATTAAGGAGCAGTCAGTCGTGGATCCCAAAGAGAAGACTTTTGAACTTCAGTCCACCAATGTGAGTATTGATCATGCCCCCTACTTCTGAAAGTAAAGCACATTTAAGTGTGCTGCCAGCTACGTTTTTATCTGCTGTTCTGGGAAACTTTGGTTTAAAAATTTTACATTTTTCTTTAAAAACCTGTTACGACATTCTCTTTTGGATATGTGAAACCCAAACAACCACACCCAGTTTTACGCTCAAGTTTTGACAATAAGTCATCACAATGCTATTGTGAGACTTGTCTGACTGCTCTGTTTGGTGGTGATCTAACTCCTGATCTGAACATGCAAGTACTTCTATTTTGATCACTAATCATTTGTAACATTTTGTCTCCAGATCACTTTCACAAACATGGTGTCTGTGGATGAACGGTTAATCTACAAACCACATCCTGAAGATCCAGAGAAGTATGTTCTCACATGGCACTACACTGAAGAACCCTGTTATTTCTGTTCAACACTCTGAATTGTCAAATGGTAACTTTTGCCTTTTCTGTCTTTTTAAAACTGTGTCTCTTTAGAACGGTACTGACTCAAGAGGCAATCATCTCGGTGCAAGGGGTCAGTCTCAGCAGTTATCTGGAAGGAGTTATGGCCAGTACCATCTCTGCTAATGCTGGAAAGGTAACACATCAATTTTTAAAGGTCTTACAAATAAGAGTTTTTTTCTCCCTTTTTTTTGTCAGAATGTTTTTTCTTTTTTAATTGTTAAATTTTTAACAGATAATTGCCTCAGATAGAACACAGATGACTGGTAATTTTTGCCAATCATTTGAAGGGATTTTTAGAAGTCCTGAAATTCAGAAAATCTGCCTGGATTTCATTTCAAAACAAGGAAAGCAAAGGCAGTAAATGACAATAAAAACTAAAAAAATGATACTAGCAAGTAAGACTGTTTCATTGGATGCACATGATCCTGCTTTTCGGTATTCCTGCTGAATTTCAGCAGCCTGTATGAACAGTACATCAGTGAATATCCAATCAGAATTAGCAACTTTTGTCACTCGTGGCTTCACATCACAAACTCTACTCTTGTCTTTTGAAAATGAGGAACTGGTGGAGCCAGGACTTGGAATAGACTGTGGCACATGCACTGCTGCTATTTATTTATTTATGTATTTATTTTTATTAAAGAAGAACGATGCACCTTAAAATGCTGTTTTCTCTTCAAAAGTACTGGTGTATTAAGTAGGTTTTCATAGCTGGGGGAAGTGATGGTTGTGCACCTGTGGCTGAAATCTTCATCTTCATCTGTTCCCAAAAATAGCATACCTACTACTAGACCACTTCATGTTACATTGTAGATTGTCATTTTGCGTTGGAACAGAATTTGATGGCGTAGATAATCTATACACAAAGATTTTATGGGGGATACAATAAAATGTGCCAGAAATAGTAGTTGTAATTAAAAAAAAAAAAAAAGTGAAATAGAGGGATTGGATTGTTTTTCCCTCTTCTCTCTTTTCTGTAGATCTATCAGTCACTGCATTAAGTGGTTGCTCTTGTCTAGTTGTCAATAGGATTATTGACACAATCAAGCAAACAATGTGTGAGGGAACGTGTTTCTTTAATCATCGTCCTGTGATCTCGTTTTCCTCTCCTCCAACTCAGTTCAGTCAATTAATGTTCAATGTTGTACTTGATCAGGGCCGTGAAGCCATGGAGTGGGTCATCAGGCGACTGAATGCAGAAATCGAGGAGCTTGCAGCCACGGCGCGCGGGACCATACGCACCCCGTTGGCTGCTGCGGTCACTGAGAAATGACACCTACCTCCTTTGTTCAGCTGAGTCTGAGAGACACTGCACACATCGGTACAACCAGCCTCCCTTCATGGTGCTCTGGGTTTTCTGTATTATTTATATTTAAGGGTACTCTCATATACTTGATCGGCATTAGATAAACCTGTGTCAAAGCAGCGAAATGCAGCACAAAGAGGTTCTGATGAATGTTTTCAGAGCAGGACTGCAGTGGTTGGAGACTCAACAATGAAGAGAGTGGGTGACACACTCAGGGACAAGTTTAAACACTGCGGTCATATGTGTGTTTGGAGGCATGAAGCACTGGCAGAAAGGCATCAGAGTCACTGGACGAACCAGTAACACAAAAGAAGTGCCAAAGCTGAAACTGCATTTGTGTCGATCCTCTCACTCGCACCTTTTTGCCAGCTGCGCTTTCAGAATGTCAGCACGTCATCTCTGGTATGAACTGTTTGTACAATGATAAAGAAAAACAGCACAAAGAACTGACTGAACTGAAGCAGTGAAGAAATGAATGCTTTCATTGAGATAAAAAGGCAGAAAACAACCTGTCCAGATGGGTCACATGCACTGCATGTCAGGTATATGTGTAACACGCTGCAGTAGATGGGCGTGTTAACCACTTTAACATGAAAATGAAAATGTTCCTTGTGAGGTTTATTTGTACATGGGAGCCATCTCAATGTTTTTTTGTTTGTTTTTGTTTATTTATCTGAGGGACCTCGGTAAATACCAAGACTTTCTGCACCAGGCAACATGCAAAGCCTGATTCTAAAATGTATTGTTATATAACCTTTTATTGAGGTATTGAAGTTTAATGAAGGGATCAATGTACATGCCATATTTATTACTTTGAAGTAATGTGAAGACCATCTCAAATGCTGAGTTTCTGTAAAATAGGCTTAAATCTATCTGATCTGAACTTTAACTTATGTATTGCTTAAACTGGTTCCCTGATCTTGAGCAGTTATATCAGCGCAGACACATTATCCTGTCGGTGTTCTTTCACCGTAAAAGCCTTTCAATGGCTTAGAAAACATGCATTTTGATATAGAAAAGTTGTCACACATGCTGTGGAAGCTGAAGCTGATTTAACTGCTGTTCTGGTTACACTGTATTTGAGCGGGTCTTCTTTCATAAAGGGGATGCACTAGTTTATTTAATATGTTTTTTAACCTGTAACAGTAATATTTATTTAGTAAAATGTTTAGTTCTAAATGAATGAGTTATAAGCTTTGGTGACCATTTAAAAAAAATGTGATATCACAAACTACATAAAATTGTAATTTATGTGTTTTTTTTTTTTTGTCTGGGTGCCTGTGATACTTATCTGGTCAAACACAGAAAGTGGCAATAAAACAAGAATATTTTAACATGTTACACTGAAACACTGTGTCATTTCTTAAAATAAAGTTCACCTTAAAATTAGGGCTGAGCAATATGACCTCAAAATAATATCATGATTACCTCAATTATGAGTAAAAGGGGATTACCTGTATTTTAGTATTGTTTTTTTTTGTCCTCACAGATCATTGACAAGATGTTTGCTGCAAATATATAATCAACTTTTAAAACTGGCATATATTTCTAATAAAAGTACATATCTTTGATTGTAAAATAAGTGAAAAGAAGCACACAGATGAACAGTATGTGGTCATTAAATTGAATACTTCAAGAAGATAAACCATTTAAATTATTGGCTCTGAATGTCAGTTTTGATTAATTGCCCAGCCCTGCTTAAATAAATCAACCAACAGTATGGATTCCGTTTAAAAAAAAAATTAGTTTATAAGTAGGTTCTGTGATATTTACATGGAGTGAATGTTTATCCATTTCAGGAGTGTATAATGAGTCGTGTGAAAACTTTTTATTCTGTTAACATAGTGGCTTGTTCATCTTTTTAAATTTTACTAAAAGGACTCATAATTAATTTTTAATACAAAAGGTTTACATAAATGGTGGTAAAAAAAACAAACAAACAAAAAAAACAAGATTTTAAAATACAACAGACTCAAATCATCCCATGTCCATGCTTTTGAGCTTCTGGTTGTGCAAAGAACCAATGTTGTCAGTCACATTTCAGACGTCTGACCGTCACAATAGCTCTGCCAGGTAGATGTTTCCCCTCTAGATTTAGCACACAATACAGTACATATAGTGGGCAAAATCACTCACTAAGGCTTTCATATTTGAAGCTGCAGAGCGCCACCTACAGTTTCGAAAGAGGATGGTCAGACGGGCTGTATGAACCATGTAAAATACTGAAGAAACCGTACAGACTGATTACTGTGCTCACTGATTCTGTAAGCTTTATGTTTTACCTGGAAATGTGAAACGTCCATTGATGGTCCACATGATGGTCGTCCATTACCTGTGTCGGATCTCGAGCCCACACACAGTACACAGTGGAGAGGAAGGACTTCGTTTTTCATGCTCAAATTCTGTCCAAATAATTGCTATCTTCAACGATTCAAAGGGACAGTGGTGCAAATTGTGTTTTTATTTTGTGGAAAGACCAAAGAAACACTGGCCCATCTGTTATGGATTGCCCCCATTAAAACTTGACCTGGAGCAAATTAGCGCATTTCAGTAATGCCCCCACTTCTCTGTACTTTGGATTTTTTTTTTTTTTTTTTTTTAATATTTGGATTCGATTATAATGAACTCACAATTCTATGTAATCATCTTAATTATAATTTTGAAAAAGTTCCACATCAACAAGCTAAAAAAAAAAAAAAAGCATTTTATTATTGTCAGCTTTAAGAAAATATTGTTGTAGTTACAATAAATGACGAATAAAATAAAATAAATAAATAGAATAAGGCTCTAGGTTTCTACAGATTTAGAGCGTCCTCTACTGTTTTGGAGGATCTGACAAGCACCCACTGACGTCATTCTATATCCGTTCAGCCAGCCAATAATGTTCAAGTAAGCGGCATTCCGTCAGCCAATCCGAGCCGCGGGTTTATTTAAAGGTTTTAAACAGGAACGTTTGAAATCGAGCAGGTAGTGATACATGAAAGTGTCGTCCGCTCGCGTTTAAAGACAGAAAGCGAGCATTTATGTTCCGTGACTGCTTTCTTTGACCAGTGTTTACCACGCGAAAGATTTCGAAGCGTCGACAGACAAGATTGAAGAATTTTTTTTTTATATATGGTGTTTTAGGACGTGGATATTATTTATGAATGTAGTTAGCCGCAGACGTCCGCTATCGTCAACTGGCCGACATAGCAGCTAGCAGTCTTTGGTTGTCTTGGCATCTTTGGAGCTGCCTTTGTCCTGGATAAATCAACGGCTTCCACTGCCGGTGTCTGTGCAATAATATACTTACGTGAGTCATGTAATTTCATAACTAACATTTTAACAAATATGAAGTGGTAAGCCTCGGTGATGTAGCTGCTAAGCTAACAGAAACGCTTGTCTACAGACGTGAACAATCATAAAAGTACTTTGACTTAACTGTATAATGGCTGTTTGTACCAGGAATCTTCGAAAAGTTGCCTAATTTATACACTGAGAAATAAAGCAATGCGTTTGTCAGTACTTATGTGGTAGTATGTCACCATATTTCACCAGTTGAGTGGTCCGATTTATTTAAACAATGAAACAAAATGCAATTTTATCTTCCCTCCACTTAGAACATGGATTCTTCTGGCACCCTCAAGGTGGCTAAGGGTATGAAACCTCTGCGGCCTGAAAGAAAGGTAATGGACGGTATTTCTATAAAGTTCAAAAATAACATCTTTCTAGTTGGTGGGTTCACTTTTTGTGTGTGTGTGTGTGCTGCTGTTTCACTTTTTGGCACACATTAAGATGTAGGGGAACATAACGTTTTAAATTCAGAATTTGTAGCCAGTGCACAACTTGGATACACTTATATATTCTTACATGGGTAGAGGCTAAAACGTGCATAACAGAAAGTCATACTTTTTTCTTTTTTTTTTAAGTGTCAATGATCAGATTTTTACCTTGCCTGTGAAGAGATGACCAATACAATTCAAGAACACACTGACACACACAAAATTGACATGGTTAAGATTAAGTTAATGTTTGATTTCAGTTGTAACTTGGTTCAATGTTTTGAATACTGGCTGATGTCTCTCTTTTGTTTGCAGTCAAATGGCAATGGACCGAAGCGGATTCCTGTGTCTCAGCCTTCACAAATGGTTCAGAAGGCTGTAGTCACGCCTACTCAGCATCAACGGGTCCTTGGAGTGTCTAACGGTCCCCAGCGTATTCAGCGGCCAGTCAGCCATCAGAAACCAGTATCCCATGTCCCTTTAGTTGCCAAGTCTGCCCACCCTGCTGACCAGAATGTGAACCCCGTTACTCAGAGTGTAACTCCTGCACCACAGCTCAAACCTGCTTCCCAGCCAAAAACTCCTCTTCCCAATGCAAACCCGGAATCAGAAAAGCCATCAGAATCAGCAAAGCAAGAGAAGCCACAGAGTAAGCATGCCTCTGAGCTTTTCAATCTAATTCACAGTGTTTGCTTTGGTTGCTGAAATGTATACTTTTTTTTTTTTCCTTAGACAAACCTGCCAAGTCGGATCATGCCTCTTCATCAAAGTATGTCAATTGTAACTTCTTTCTACTACTCATACAACCACCTGTAAACAGTTGATGTCAAGATTGTAACAGTGCAGTGTTCTTCTCGCACAGGAAGCGATGGAGCTTGGAAAACTTTGACATTGGCCGTCCATTGGGGAAGGGAAAGTTTGGTAATGTCTACCTGGCCAGAGAACGACAAACTAAGTTCATCTTGGCCCTAAAGGTGCTCTTCAAGAAGCAGCTAGAGAAGGCTGGAGTGGAGCACCAGCTGAGGAGAGAAGTGGAGATCCAGTCTCATCTCAGGTGATTAAATTGTTATGATTGTGTCACTTGGAGTTGGAAACTTTATAAGCCACTGTAACTGTTGTCTTGCAAGTGAATGGGGAAAACTCAGGAGGTGGATTTATGTAGATATTATAGCCTTTATGAAGAGAGGATTTATTGAGGTCTGTTGAATGAGTGCATTGGTTGGCAGTATAAAATTGTGCTGTACAGTAATGGTCACACTGAGTTTATATTGAGGTTGGATTAACTCATCTGTCTTAAAAATTGTTCAAGATTTAAGTTGTTGACTTACTGGATGAAATGAACCTTTCTCACTATGTTGGTTTGATGCTTATGCAGTTCAAGTTTCATTCCTGTCTGAATAGAGATGTTGAGTTAACCTGTGATGGTCTTGAGTCATGGCTCATCCATTTCAAGCCCAAGTGTGTATCAGAGGTGCCTTGTTTAAAGCATTTTAACCATCATGTGTGACCAGTATTTGTTCATTTTGACTGGTCTAGTGTGCCATGTATTGCAGTGCCTTTCGTTCTTTCAAACAGAAGAACACTCAAAATTATCTGTTTTGAGTGAAACTCTGTTTCTGGAACTACTGTCTGAAAATGCAATTGCTTGGCCAATGGCAGTCGAATTTCTTTCCTTGAGTGTTCTGTGTCTGTATTCTACAGGCATCCTAATATCCTGCGCCTCTATGGCTACTTTCATGATGCTACTCGTGTTTATCTCATCCTTGAGTTTGCACCCAAAGGCGAGCTGTACGGCGAGCTACAGCGCTGTGGAAGTTTTCCTGAAGACAGAAGTGCCACAGTAAGTGAACTAGCAGTTAACAGTTAAGATTGATCAAAAATGATTCCAGTTGATTGAAAGTATGTTGTTTTCCACAAACAAATTAAGTATCCTACCTTGAAATGGTGGGATGGGATGGGATGGGATGTTTAAAAAAAAAAATTGTGACTGCATCAAAAAACTGTTGCACTCATAAATCCTTGGTGTGCTGTGTTAGTACATCATGGAGCTGGCAGATGCCCTCAACTATTGCCACACCAAGAAGGTGATCCACAGAGACATCAAACCAGAGAACCTGTTACTGGGAGCCAATGGGGAGCTAAAGATTGCAGACTTTGGCTGGTCTGTTCACACTCCATCTTCCAGGTCTGCACAAATGCACAATCCAGCTCCTGCAGTTCTCTTGTTGAGCTTCAGTCTGCTGACTTTGGGAATTATTTGTGAATATTTGTGTGTGTGTGATAAACACCTGATTTCTAAGGTGCATGATAATGTGCATTATTTTTGCCGCTTCCATCTTGCCCCCACACAGGAGGTCAACTCTGTGCGGAACACTTGACTACTTGCCCCCAGAGATGATTGAGGGGAAAACTCACGATGAAAAGGTGGACCTGTGGAGTCTGGGTGTCCTTTGCTACGAGTTCTTAGTCGGAAAACCTCCATTTGAAGCAAAAACCCACGAGGAAACCTACCGCAGGATTTCAAGGGTATGACTCTCAACTACAGTTGTAATGCTTCCTACTTGCCATGTGGGATTTGTAGGCCTTGAACACAAGACAGAAAAAATGTCTAATGTCCTTAGCTAACATAGGAACATGGAATAGAAATATCCCTTTCTGCTGCTTTAGTTCCTGACAAGACTGATTTGTCTAAGATCTTCAGTGTTATGTGCCAGTGATCTCACATTATCTGTGACAATTTAAACTTTCTACTTCTTGCTCTAATTTCTTACTGGTTTTTCTTTAACCTCTGGATTTTGGAGTATTGGAGCACTGAGCACCTTCTTGGCATTGATCTTTAGGATGCTCAGCTGCTTCCATATGTACAACTTTTTCCATCGCTGCAGTTGCTCATCTTAACAGAAAAGTGATGGAAATCCCTTTAAGCAGCACAGGGTCCAAAATCAGTGTATAAAAAATGTTTGAAAAATCAGAATTTTGACCTCAGAAAATCTCAATGTTTCCGAAGAAAAACAACCAGACCTGAGCTACTGCAACAAGCTGCTCCTCGTGCCATGTTTTATTAGAGCTAGAATCCAGAAACCCAGCACAGTGGGCCAGACAGGACTCATGTTACTGTTGGATGTAAGCGACTTCTTAGTTTAGTAGGATTATAACCGCGTGTGACCTGATTCTACTGAGAACTTTGCCACCGACTGCAAGGTGATGTTTGTGTCCTTTATAAGCCACGAAAACAATGTATGAATGCCTGTTAACCTAACATCAGTTGTGTAAAATCGCTATTGTTTCGTATTTGTCCCTCAGGTGGAGTACACTTATCCCGCACAGCCCACTATCAGTGCTGGAGCTAAAGACTTGGTCGCCAGGCTGCTGAAGCACAACCCCATGCACAGACTGCCCATCGAGGGAGTCCTGTCCCACCCCTGGGTTCTGGAGTGTTCCACCAAGAAACCTACAACTCTGAATACTGAAGAGGCCAGCCAGTGACTGCTCTTCAAACATCTGTGTACTTCAGAATGCCAGTAGTTTGGAGTTTTGGAGCATGTTCATCAGCATGCAGCCGCTTTCTGAGGTTCTGCTTCCATTTCTAAGACTATAAAAAAATTCACTTCATAACGACCCCCCCCACCACTGCAGATGTCTTGAGCCACCTAGTTATATCTGTTATCCTTTTTTTTCTTCTTCTCCTTTGTTTTTTTGTCTTACCAATGGCGTGCTTTCGCCTGTAAATATTTCACTGTTTTTTTTGCGTAATTGTGGATCTTTATTGTGAAGTTACATTACTTGAAATGGAAAATAAATTATCTTTAATGGAATATATCACTTTGGTGAAACATGCGTTTATGTGACGATTTTGGTTTGTTGATCTTCCCTACATTTCAGTCTCATAAACTTGACAAACTGAAACTTCACACTAACCCTGAATGATGTCTCAATGTTTGAGTGCTGTTTCTACCAGCGTGGTGCATTAATAATGTGTGGTCAGCAGAGGGCGCTAGAAAACCACTGGAGCCCGGTGAATGTTGCAGGTTTTAAAGAATTTAAACTTGTTTTGTGGATGCAATAAAATTGGACTTGTAGATGAGTTCGTTTTCTGGCAACTTGGTGTCTGAGAGCTTCACATGTTTTAAATGAACTTGGAGAATGAGTGGTGTGGGAAACAAATTTTATAAGCGATGCAGTTGACCTGTTTGTCCGCCAGGCGGCTCCCTGAGATAATGTTTGACAAATATTGTCAACGAGTTTGGAAGGGAACGGAAAATGTTTTTTTGCTTCTTTATGTGAAGATACTTGAAGATTATATCCATACAGTGATGCCTTTGTGACTGGATGCCAGAGTATACTGACGTTGATAGATCTTTATTTGTATATATTCGACTAAAACCAAACCTGTTACTAAATTACGTGTATCAGATTTCCTCCTAAGGGCGCGCGCACTTATTTTCTATCGTTTCTTTTTTTAAAAAAATATAAATTCATTGTCTCCCAACATCTTAAGATAAGGTTATTCATGCAGATGTTGCCTCCGTGCGCAGGAGGAAATCAACAGTGTGCATCAGGCCTTAACAGATGCATGCCTGCAGAGGAAAATCTGTCTAAGCATTCGTGTTATTTGCGCATGCCAGATTATTATGCGCAGTGGAAAACATCTATGCTGCCCCCCCCCCCCCTTTCTTTTCTACAGACACAAGTCTGCAGTCAAAACAGTCGAATATGATTCAGAGTAGACTGATTCCCCCACTTCTCTGAAAAACCCGACACACTATTGTGAATTTCTTGGCTCCCTCTGCGTCACTTAACCTTATTTTTGATTGAAAATCATAAAAATATGAATGCGACTGTTGATCATTTTCTGTCTTTTATTATAGAGAAAAAAAAATACATGTTCTGACCGTTTTTCGTTTTACATAAAACCACACACATTTTTACAATATAATTTCACTTATTTCTTTATTCTTTAATATTAATTTCACAATATATGATAACGACTTTGAGATATACATTCCATCTTTTTGAAACCACGATAACACACTACACATACTGTTTTATAACATTTCCACAGGACCCATTGGATTGCACAGAATGAAAAATGTCTGTAAGCACATTTTCCTCTTAATTAATCTCATTGTTTCTTTTTCTTTTTTCTTTTCATTTTTTTTTCTCGCCAGACACCGAATTTTAAAGACATGAGTCTTTCACATTGATTTCAAAAAACAGGCCACGTTGTTCTAAATGGGTTTATGTTCAAACTGAGTGCAGTATTTCATTTCGGGGTCCGTCCCCATCTAGAGAGATTTTGCGCCATAATGAGGGGGCGTGAACGCTATTACCGACTGAAAAGCTCTGAAAAATAAATTAGGATTATTTTTGTGGGGTGGTGGTGGTGGGGGTGGGGGGGGGGCACGGCCTGTGAAGGCATAAACGAGTTCACGCAGAGGAACCCAAATTTGGAGGGCTTTTCCCATTTCCCAGTTTCATATCGTTGAGTTAGAAATATCATACATTCAATGCATAGTTTGTATAGCTGCTTTGTTCAGATATTTTGCATTGTTAGAAGGTTTATCGGGCAATAACCAGATCTTTTATTTCTAAGGAGACCTCGCTATTCTTTAAATTATTCTAGATGCAGTCACATTTTTCTATGATTATTGCCATTTTGTGTTTTACTTGTTCACTGGTACCCATATTGCAAATTATAGACGTAAATGGCATTTTTTTTTTTTTTAGAATTATTTCTCCCTTTAAAATAAACGTTTCCTATAACCATTAAATCACATTGCGTCCTACCATCACAAACTCGAGCGTCATGAAGTGAAGTCTCATGTGGGAAAGCGCCACAAACTGCCCTTTTTGCAATTTTTCTTTAAGGTCAACATTGTAAACGTCCACTCCACTGGAAAATATGAATATGTACTTCTGCTCGCATATTTATACAACATGTGTGTGTAGTGTTTTCGTTGATGGTTTGGATCCCCTCACTGCCACGGAGAGGCAGCGCAGGGCGCGCGGAGTCGTGTGTTGTTATGTTTTCACTAAATGGGGTTTTTGCGCTTAAACACCTAGTTCCAGCAATGGCTCGCGTCTATTCTTCTATGTTATATTTAAAAGCCTCTATGAGCCCCTCCATGGAGTGGATGAAACCGGATATGCTGCATATACCTCCTATTACAAAGATGGAGACGTCAAAGAAAACCTGGTGCCACAGCAGCTTTCTCCATAAGAGCTTGAGGTGGAAGATGCTGGGAAGCAGGAAGCAGAGGCCCGCGCCCGTCAGGCTGCCGGTGAGACCCATGAGGAGGGCGAAATGTGGCACGTAGATGGCCATGAGCAAGGTGAACACGACCAGGCTGCATCGGAGGGTGAGTCCCCAGGACTTCAGGCGTCCGTCGCCTCCGTAGCAGTCCGGGAAGTAGGCCTGTGCGCCCTCCTGGAAGAAGGTTTTCTCTAACACCTCGACGGCGGCGAAAAACGGCAGCGGATACGACAGCAGAGCTTTGGCCACGAGGAAGATGTTGACTACAGCTCGGATGGTCGGGGGGAGGTTGTCCGTGATGACCTCCTTGGTCTCGTCGGCCCAGGTCAAGTAGGCCACCAGGGCGAAAAGGCCCTTGAGGATGCAGGCAGCGATGTGGGTCCATTTCATCATGCAGTGGAACTCGCTCGGCCTCTGCATGTTGCCCTCCAGGGACGGCAGGAAGATCTGCGAGGTGTAGCTGAACACGATAATCCCAATGGAGATGGGGAACTTCTTGACGTCGATGTAGAACTTGACCTTGTCCCAGGCCCAGTCCCTGGCCCTGGAGAGGCAGTACGCGATCACCAGGACGTTGATGACGAAATGGGCCAGCGTGCACAGCAGGCTGAACTTGGACACGGCTTTCAGGTTCTTGAGGAAGGCGCAGGGGAGGAGGGCGGCGGTGGCGATGATGGCCCACGACTTCTGGGAGATGGGCATGTTGGGGAAGCTGTTGTACATGAGGTTACCGCTGACCACCACGTACAGGATGCACGTCATCACCAGCTCTATGATCTGGGCTACATTCACGATATGGCCACCCAAAGACGGAAACCTGGGCGCGCAGCAGGCGTTGGCAATGTCCACATAGGAGTCCCTCACGCGCACGAGCTGCCCGTCTTCATCCTCCTCGTACAGGCAGGCGATGAGGATCTTCCCCGTGTAGCAGCACACCACGGCGGCGAAAATAATGAGAAAGAGTCCGAGGTATCCTCCATGCAGGATGGCGTAGGGCAGCCCGAGAACAAACATCCCCTAAAGACAAGGAGGAAAATAAAAAAGTGAGTTCAAGTCTTAAAGTCTACAGAATTAAGAATTGTTTTGATAAGTTCTGCTTTGATAAACAAGCTTGTGTGTTTTCAGGTCATGGTTTAACGTGGGGTTTATTGGGGTGACTCTTCAAAAGATGTCACTCCCTGTTTTTCCACATTGTGGGTTTTCCACTTCCCTTTGAGCGCAGTCCGCCCGCCTCTGACGTCATCACGAGCTGGAGGAGACACGCTCTCACGTCAGGGTGCCCGCCGTGACCGCAGCCCCGATCAGGCAGAGAAAGGACTGCGTCTGGGGATTTTTGTCGCATAGCCTCCATACTCAGACGCATGCACACCTTTCTCTAAGTGTCTACAGCTTTCTTGCTTTCAAGAAAGACATATTGGAAGGCTTATTGCACCAACTAACCTTGTCTAAAAAAAAACAAAAAATCAGAAAAACCTTTCTCATAGCTTAATTGTTATACCTAATTAATCTATTGAATATTTAAATTACACACCCAAAATTATACATAGTCTAATATTATTCAGGATTTGGCTTCCCACACACCCAAAGACAAAAAAAAAAAAAAAAAAAAGAAAAGAAATGTTATTCCTCATTGACAACAGAATTATCAGGGACGCGCATCGGTGACACTGGACATCACTACAAACAATGAATGTGTAGGTTTAGGGGGAGGGGGGGGGGTGGTAAAAGGTGAGGACATCAACTAGATTACTTATTTTGTTGGCACAGAATACATCTTAAATCTCTACAAATTTCTGATACGGAATCAAACACAGGATGCAGTCCAATACTTGATGAAAAAAAATGTTTCAGGAAATTTTCTATTATATGGTCTAAAATAAGTTGCTTCAAACGCGACAGATCTCTGCGGTCATTGGCTTATCCGTGAATATTTTAAAGCACTTCTGAAGCGCTCGCTAGGGGTGCTTTTATCTCAGATTTCACACTCGCTCCGAAGGCTGCTCAGCCAATTAGAGGCCGCGCGCCACAGAGCCGCCCGTCTCCAGTCCGCGCTGCGCGCTTTTACCTGGATTGCGTTCGTGACGTTCCAGCCCGCCTCCCATGCGGTGATTTTTGGTCTGGCTTCAGTCAACTCGTTGTTCGGACCTCCGTCCTTTGAGGCAGAGTGCGGTGGTCCGGTTCCGTCCCTCTGGTAGTGGCTGTCCCCGTCCTGTGCGCCTCCATCTCCGCTTCCTTCTCCTCCGATCTCTTCGGACGTCAGTATGTCCATCTGCATGCCTTGCCGGTGGTCGTAGTCCAGGTCGTCGCAGGCAGCGAAGCCCAGAGCCTCCTCGTCGGTGGCGGCCTGGAAGCCCATCCTGGCGAACATCCCGCTCACCTTTGCCTGGGATTTGTTGGATACAGCCGTGGCTGCATTTGTCAGTTTATTAGAGAGCTTGCCTCTGATTAACGTCGCCATTTTCGTTCCTCTGTCGACTCTAAACTGTCTTCTGCTTAATTAGTGTTTTTTTTTTCTCTTTCAGTTAAGTAAAAAAAATGAGGCTACTTTGGGTTACAGCTCTTTCTTCTCGGCATGAGATAAAGCCACGAGGCAAAAGCGCAAGTTCTTGTTTGAAGACACCGACGGTTTTCAGTTGCTATCTCCACTTCTTGTTCAGTGTGCGGCTGATGTTCTTGACTATCCCCAGGTTCATGTCACCTTCAGACGTCGCTGCTCCGTTTCTGCATCTTGGCTCTGCGCTCTGATGCTCGACGAGACGCGCGCCTACTCACACCCCGGTGTGCGCAAAAGCTTTACGCGCGGTAAAAAATGGAGAGCCTCTGGTTCTCGCAGGGCCCCCACTGTTATCCCTTTCTTTGGGGTTTCAAGTGTGGCAGGCAGCTTTTCCTGGAGTTAGTTGTCGGTGTTCAGGTGCCTTTACTGATGCCAATGCGGTACGGTGGAGCCCGGTGGGGGAGGCAGGGAGGAGACACGTGTCCTCATCAGCCTGCCAATACAAGGCACGTCTCCAGCCCTCCCAGTGCCCCACCAGGAGAGAAAAAAAAAAAAAAAACGGGAGAGATTTGCTGCATTTCTAGGGGAGGCGCTTGCAGTCCCCCCACCACCTCTTCCTCAACCCAAAATCTATAATACCTCACCCAAACATCCAATGACATTCCGGGGGCCTCGATTCTTGCATAACTTTACGCGTATATAAGGAGGCTGAAATTTCACGAAACCCCAAGCTCTTTGGACCAAATTATATAACATCCAAATCTAGGATCTGTCAATTAACAATGTAACGCTGTACCAGACAGTTCTTTCAGCGAGAAGCGGACGTGGAGCATCAGAATAATCAATTCTTCTGGGATTACGTCCATCGGGTTAACAGCGTTAACGCTAACAGCGTTTGGGTTTGTTGATTATCAGGGAAAAATATTTTAAGACATTTAAGACTTTTTCTTTCTCTAAATATTGGTAAGATATAGATCTCGAGACGTCACACATTCCCACTTTGCAAAATGTATCTCATTACTTTGTTTAAGATAAACTCAAAAATGTATCTCCATATATTCCACCGTCTTAAGTCTCCATTCAGGATGCTCATTCATCCATCCATTCATTCATGACTGTGACTGTGGGCTATCTGTGGAAATTGACAGTCTTATCCATGGCGGTGTCCCCATTGTGGAAAAAAAAAAAACAAATGTATGCGACAGTTTCTAATTATAATATTAAAAATATCAATTTTATAGAGAAACATTAGACATGTAATCTTTGCTCTTAATGCGGCCATTCCAAATATATGTCGAGAGTATTTGTGTTAGATTCTATTTTATCACATCGTAATCTGAAAAGAATACAGTATGTATAATTCTTTGCAATAAAAAAAAATATTTCAAAGTAAAGATTTGCTGAATAACATTTTAATGAATTGTGGTGACATAGCATCACTGTCACAGTTTATTTCGTCAAG
Organism: Hirundichthys speculiger; assembly: GCA_018398805.1. Classification (NCBI taxonomy): domain Eukaryota; kingdom Metazoa; phylum Chordata; class Actinopteri; order Beloniformes; family Exocoetidae; genus Hirundichthys; species Hirundichthys speculiger. The sequence goes on along the minus strand of JAGFBZ010000074.1, from coordinate 4,625,697 downwards.
ACACTATCGAGCGTAAACGCCTTTTCCGCTATCTTTTTTTTTTCCAGCTCTGGGGATGTCATTTGAATTAGTGAGTGATAAAGACCCATTCAACAGTAAACCATTTGTTGACATTGCCTTGTCAGCAGTACTCTGAGTCCGCCATGTTCAGTGTTTCCTCAGGCTGCGGTATCACAGCTCTTCTCCATGATACAAAACTGCGGCCTAGTCGGTCTCGACGCACAGAAATAGCCAGTGGACTGATGCATGTCTGAGCTTCTACTGAAACGATGTGACCTCTCAAAAAGGGCTCAGTCTGTTTTATTCAATCGTATGTAACCTGATACAGACCAGTGATGCAACGGCATAACATTTCACCGCAAAAAGGACCTGAATGACGTTATTTCTTTTTTCATAATATCGTTCAAATTGATCTCCACTTGCACATAGAAGCAAAAATATTGCTCTGAAATGTTTAATTTAATAAGTTAAGCCATTTGTTTCGGATAAAATTCTTAAAGATGAGCAGCACAGCATCAAGTGAAATTGCGAGAAATTGCGAGAAAGTGTTTCTCTTTTTTTCTTTTTTGCATTTTTATAACTGAGGGAATTGAATGATCCTATAATAAATCAATTTCAAAGCCAAACTGCACCGGGATGATCTGAGTGAGTCGGATGGGAGAGCAGGCCGAGCATTATCAGGCCTGCGCATCACCGCTGAAACCTATAAAAACATCAGGCCAATAAATCGCTTGCTCTGATGCGCCTCTGCTTTGTACCTCTTTTGTGCTTGTCTTTTTTTTTTTTCCTTTTCAAATTTTCCTTCGTGGGAACGAAAATGGCTGCTTTCTGTGCTCTGAATGAAACGGTTAATGACAGAGGCTGTTATCAGCGGGCTGCAGACCTCCTCTGATCTGCGCTCTGCGCTGTCTGATGGAGTTCGCTGCAGGATGAAAAGAGCAGCAGTGACACTGGCAGCCAGCAGGTTAGAGCAGCTCCACACCTTTACACGACCCACTGTAATGAGATTGTTATTATTATCACTACCACTGAGAATACAGCCAAGCTATTTGATTTATTTATCATTTATCAGTGATCAAGCACAGACAAGAGATCGGAAACATCTCGTATAAGTCTGCATTTATTGGCATTGGTTATATCACGAACAGCAATTTTCTTTTACTGGGGCCATAACTTTCGAAGTTTGAGATTTTTTTCCCCCACATGCACAGAGGTGGTAGTATCAGTATTTGCAACAAATTTGGGAGGCATTACTTTTGATTGCGCAGGAGCTTCACCCTCCATCTACATAGAGGAGGAAAGGTTTATCACCCCTCCCAGGAGTCACTAAAGGGTCAGGGTGCCGCGTCCACGGATGATCCATCCGATATGACCAATCAAAGCTCTTGATCGGCGTTATTCGACTGCTTTTATGTTCGACCCACATATCCGACGTCCTTTCTTCCTTCCTTCCTTCCTTCCTTCCTTCCTTCCTTCCTTTTTGGTGATAGAAAAGACACATCAAAAAGTGGTATTGTGTGGTCACAGCTCGCCTTCAAATCTAGTGTTTCTCGTGCCCAACCCTCCCTCCGCGCACCCCTCCCCCCCCCACCCCCCCGCTCTCCTTAGTATTTCAGCCCCCCACCCCACCCCCCTCCGGCTCTCCCTTTTTTCGCATTACACACATGGGTGAGCTGGCACAAGGTTCTCCGCCTTCATGTACCCCCCCCCCCCCCCCCCCACACACACACACACACACACTCCTGCCCTCCACCCAGCCTATCCTCTACACGCCAACACCGACCCAACCCCCCAAAATCTTTTCCACGTTTTTGTGAATTGTTTTCGATTTCAGGGAAGAAAAAAAATTCCCTGGAAAGAAGAACCAGACAAAGGTGGCTTCTTGTGACAAAAAATATCCCAAAAGGAAAACACATAATGATAATAATGATAAAATATGTAAGCCTCTTTTATGTCTTTGAATAACTACTGTGTCATCATTGACGAGAATTCTGTGGCTTCATAGCTTCTTTAGTTGTTCTCTTCGCCTCATCTAAATGTTTTTAGCGACAGAAGGTAGTGAGGTGTGTGTGGTTAAAATTTCTGGGAAGTGAAGCTCTCATCCTCTTGCCACATTACCTGCCATTTAACCCCTGATCGTCTGGCTTCTGCGTCTGTCAGTGAGGCAGAAAATACCATCAACACTCATCAGCTGAGAGGGAATGGTGAAAAGGCTCTCTGCGCTCTCAGGGGACCGTAGAGGAGGGGAATTAGCCGGCAGCAAGCTAATCACAGGACCTCAGAGTCCATTAACATTTGCATCACAATCACAGGTAGTAGCCTGCACTGTGTGTGTTACTGCCTGGTTTCTGCGTGGTTTCATCTGAGCTGTTTTGTGTGATTTTGTTTCAAGCAGTCAGGGAGAAAAAAGATTTTCAGTCTTCATGAGATCCAGATTTCAGCACCATGGACAGAGTTGGTTGTTTCTACGCAGCGTTGTCAAGGAAAATCCACCTGAACAAATGTTTAGGGTACAACAGGAAATTCATTTGAAGAGAAAAACGTCTTTTTTGATTGGGAAGTTTTAAGATGACTCAAACTGCTCAATTGTTTGCTCATGGCTCGGAAGAGACCAAAAGCTCTAATTATAGAACGCATATTCAGATTTGCAAAAGAACAACAAAACATGCGCACTGTAGTTATGTCATCTTCTTTCCTGTTTCATCATTATCTTTATATAGTGACAAACAGGTGATCCAAGAGGTCTGTCTGTACAGGGTGTGCACATTTACAATATTTACCTGCTGCCCACAAGAAAATGATGAGCGGAAGGATGCGTATATGCACCGCTGCAGAGGAGCCATCAGGACAAACACAGCGGCCGCCCACTTCCACAGACAAATCCAGGTGGCCCAGTGTAGTAAACCACTAAGAGCCTTTTCATTATACCTAATGGGCCTGTTTAATGGTTGATTATGGGCTCCCAAGAGACTTCTGCAGAGAGGGCTTGTATTAGTCCTGCACGGTGGCTTTTGTCTGCACGAGAACAATGACAAATAGCACGAGGAATTCTTCTAATCTATCTATCTATCTATCTATCTATCTATCTATCTATCTATCTATCTATCCATCTATCTATCTATCTATCTATCTATCTATCTATCTATCTATCTATCTATCTATCTATCTATCTATCTATCTATCTGAATTTGAATCTATAAAGTACGGCCATAACGAGCTTCTAAATTAGCTTAGGCCTGTAGGTAAGTTTATTTTCTCCCTCCCAGACACTCTGTTTTTGATCTCAAACTCTCCCCAGACGCCGTTTTGCTGTTAACCCACGGTGACTCCGCTCTCTCCATCAACCTTTTGACGTCCCCCGTCCCGGTCGGGATCACTCTCCTGCTGCGACACATTAACATTGTAATTGCCTTTTTTTGAGTACAATAAACGGATCCGGTCCGCAGGGACTTGCATGGCCCGGGGCTGGCATAAAGTCATGCTATCGATTTTCTCTCTCTCTCTCTCTTTCTTTTTTTCACACGCTGCCATAACATGCAGACCTGACCTGGACATGCATGTTTTTCTCTCAGGTGAAATTCTGCTGAGGATGTGGGATATCAAGGTGAATACATCTGCCTTGAGGCAAGTCAAGGGAATTTTTCCAACAGCAGAGGCAAATATTATTTTAAAGTAGCTCATTTGTCTCTTAAAACATTATAGTTGTTGTTGCTATTAATTCTGTAGACCAAACGTGAAAGTGCACATGAGCGGTGTATGTCTCCTGTATTGATGAGGAGTTAATTAATGGACCATCAATATCTGTCACACCTAATCTACTGATCTACTGATCTAATGCAGGAAGATCTTCTTATTTGTGTCTACATACACTGCTCTATTTTGAATAGACAGGATGTGAGTGTATAGCTTTTTGTCAGAGCATTTAGGAATATATATATATATATATATATATATATATATATATACAGTCATGGAAAAAATTATTAGACCACCATTTTTTCTTCACTTTCTTATTCATTTTAATACCTGGTACCACTAAACGTCATCATGTGACTAAAACAGACAGAAAAGAAAACACTGAATGCATAAAAGCAGTGTTTTTGGCAGTACAACGCCATAGCTATTGATGTAAAAACTTAAGTGATTTAGGTTCATAATCAAGAAAACCATGGAAAATGGTAAGATATCAGCTCTTAATAAAACTCTTATGAGCAATCTTTGTGGTTATTGTTATGTTTGTCCAAACAAATGTACCTTTAGTTGTACCAGGCATTAAAATGAACAAGAAACTGAAGAAAAACAGGGTGGTCTAATATTTTTTTCCATGACTGTATATATATATATATATATATATATATATATATATATATATATATATATATATATATATATATATATATATATATATATATATATATATAATCTGTATATACTATACAGACTACAAAGATGGAGAAAGTGTCAGTGGAGAGTTCATGTACGTGTGTGGTCTCGTCATCCAGAGGGGAAGTCAATATTTGAACAGACTTTACTGGGGCCTAACTGATGGGTAACAGTTTTGCTCTCATTAAAGTTTTATGTCATGAAAGCGGTGACATCTTGGTTCTCATGGGGATTTTCACACTTAAATCAGGCTTAAAGGTTCCCAGTGTTCCATCCTGCAGGTCAACAACACACATTTTGAGCTGGACTGCCGGCCTGATCATTTCAGTTCAGGTGGTTGTAGCATCAAAGTTGCAGTTAATGTTATTCTGTAATTGTGTCCAGATGGACAGCTCAGGTATTTTAGTGACTGCTGCCAACAGAATCTTCTTAGTGATGAATACAAAAATGTTCTTTTTGGCTGCTCCCTTTTAGTGATGGATATTTGTATGTTGTCCTCTTACCATGCACCCAAAAGCTCATCCACAGAAGTCAGATTATAAAAATGTGGAAAAAGACAAAATATTAAAGATAGAAAACACATATGTCAACAGACAGTAGTTCTTCATGGACTCAAATCAGATATAGTCACTGTAGACGAAGTTGTCAAAATTTACAAGAAAAACAGAAAACTTCCTGCAGTCCTTCCCATGAACCCCTGTCTGAAACAGGAAATAATACACTCTGAGCTCTTTAGAGCGTCTCTCTTCTGTCTGGTCAACCTCTGGAAGCCTAAAAGAGGGGTTGTCTGTGAGCACCAGCTCATCCTCTTGCCTTTGCTTGGAAAGCGAGCCCAACATAATTAACATAATGCCTGTTTTCAGGCATCATGAACAGTCATCATGGAAATACCTGCTTTTTCTGTTGCCAAGCACTCTGTTTAGATCTGTAAGTACAATCCATTAAAATAAAATAACAAAATTAAATATTTGCTTTTACTGATAGGAGTACTTATAGGAAATGTAGTGTCTGCTGGAAAAAAACAAAGATAAAGAAGTGTCATTCTACATAGACTACATATGAAAGATGTATATAGCAGTTTATTTTTCAATTTTTGAATATATGCTTGATAGTTATTAGTACAATAAATTCAGTATTCTACTTAGTTTGGCAAGTTTTAGAACATTTTCCAAGATGAGGGTCTGGCTTTTTGATGCTGCAATTGGAAGCAGGTAACAAGCCATTGGAAGAGGCTTGTAAAGGTGAATAAAGTACATATGTTTACTTAATTATTTTGAACTTTTGCCAAGCTATCTGAAAATTAAGCTTACTTGTATATGACAAAAATAAGGAAAAGTGTTATAGATCCACTTCAAGAAACCTGAATATACAACAGCAGAGATAGTGAGTATAAGATGAAAGAACTGATGCATCTTTGTGCACTAAAGTCAGCATTTATGTCTTTGGACAGAAGAATAAGAGCATATGAAGCAACTGTCAAAGCATTTATTTCGAAAAATATAAGCTGAGTCAAACCACAAGTAGTTACTAAAGTTCATCAAGTGTAACATATAACTGTGATATTGGACTAATTGGTACTGGTATTTCATTTTCAAGCTCATTTCTGCGTTTCAGGTCACTAATGTTTGAACCTTGCACAAGCAGAGTGAACTGGTCCCAAACATGTTTCATAGTTGCACATTTAATGTAGATGGCAACTGTTGATAGACGTGTTTATTCCATCACTGAAATGCCTTTAAAACAGTTAAAAGTGTAATTTTGTAGGATGCTGAAAGGCACAAAGAATACAGCAAGATACTGAGTGATTCCATTAATTAAAAAAAGAAAAAAAATTATGAAACAGTTTCTCACGTAAAAAAAAAAAAAAAGAATTAATCTGCACATTTTCACAACCCTTCATGTTTCTAAAAAAAAAAATATGTTGAGTGTTTCCTCTGCTGGCAGAAATACTATTTGTTGGATCAAAGATGAGATGAATGTGGGGAAACCCTCTTTCAAGTTAACGGTGATGCTTTGTGTATTGTAATGCATCAATGTGTTTTTTTATTAGTGTAACCCCTCCATTTCCTCTCCCCATCCAGTCTGAAGGATTCATTGAAATGCACATCTTATTTGCAATTGACTACATTCACGACCTGCTGAAAGCTTGTTCTGTCCCTGTGATGTCGGCGGGCCTTCAAACGGCTCTGATTTAATTGAAAGCTGCAGCACTCATGGAGTGCGCTTGGAGCTTAATAAAGGCAACCGTTGGCCACATCGCACACAGGTTTATGAATAAAAACTAAAATGGGTTTTTCTAGCCATGTCTCCCCATCCCCCCACAGTGGAACCGTGCAGCCACTCTGGGCTGTCATTAACTGCTATTGTCAGCAGCACAATCAAGAACAGGAGGAGGAAAGAAAAAAAAAATACTCCAGCACTTATCATGAGCTCAGCCACAGCACCCACGTGCACAGACACACAAAAATACCCGATGCACACCAGGAGAATAGATGTTACTATTGATTTCTGGGCCGATGTGTGAGACACTGCACAAATACAGAAGGCTGGCGACAAAAGGTGTTTTTGTCTTTGGAGAGCTATAATTGTTTGTCCTCACCAGGCTAATGACTGGCTCTGTGTGTAGACATAAGGTCAATACAGCTCTGCGTGACAGAAGCACTGCAATACTTTCAACCTTCAGTTTGATTTCAACCAATTCTGTCCTTTTTCAAAAGCTGAATGGCAGCTTACTGGAGTCGAAATCTGATGTGGAGAAATGTTCATATTTATCCTTTTTTAGCTCTTAAATTCCATTTCAGTTTGCAGGACGTGATTGTTTTGTTAGACATAGACAAGCTGTTTTTTTGTGTTGACCCTCCCCTTACAAATTTAGGGAACAATGAGTCATGTTGTCATGTTCACACAGAACTACAGTGATGTACCATCTTTACAACTTTGATTCAGAAAGGGCAGGTGTCATGCAAAATAAAGAGGGCAGTATATTAAATCAGGATCAGCCAGACATGTATCCCTGGATGATAAGTTCAGGAACAAGAACATTCGATTTGATTTAAAACCAGCATAAATGTGTTGAAGCACTGATGCACACCATTGTAACTAACTTCTGATAAAAGCTTCAGGGTCGAGCCACTTTCATAGGGTTAATGGTGAAATTAGGTTTCTATTTAAATATTGACTCTCAAGCAACACAGAAAGCAGACGGTTTTGACAGAACATTTGCTCACAAAGTACCAACACCTGTACAACTCTGGGTGAAACTCCAGTGCGTTGAGCGCTCTGATTTCACTACGGCTCGCAGTCTGCTGGTTTCTGCCTCAGTTGTGCTGCGGTGAGCTGCATCCCCGAGGGCGGCTGCAGAAACACATCTCATACAAATCTGTCAATACGCTCAACCTCTCAGACTCCCGTCGACTCCTGCCCCCAGGCCTCCTCCTCGTGTGTCTACAATCCATCGCCGACTGCTTTCCAAACTCCCTCATGTGCAGTTTATGGAGAACAATGATGAACACGTTCATGACTGTAGAGGTCAAGCTGGAGAAACGAGGAGCACACACACACACACACACACACACACACACACTGTTTTTGGATACTCGAGGCAGCAAGAATATTTTTCTCAGGACATATTTACAGATAATGATATTGTAAAGCAGGGAAATTTTTAACGTGTAAAGAAAGAGGTTGATTTTAGTGATTACTTTGTGTAAAGATGCTAAACGTAACTTTAGCCTGAGATATGCAAAGCAGGCCATCTACATTCCCAGCGCTGTTTTTCTTCTGGCCCTCTATCTTTCAAGGTTTGACAGAAACACAAATCAGGTGCTGTCAGCTGCCTCCCTGCTGCCCTGACCACAGCTTATGGTTCTGGTCTCCAGTGGACAGTTGAATAATGTTAGTCCACAACGCCACGCATAATAGAAAACATGAATGCAGCATTTTATAAAGGTCGCTGCTCTTTGCATCGATGGACAGTATTTTCTTACCATTTTCAAAAACAGAATCAGGCTGAAAGGCTGTATCCATGTCTGAGAAATGTTATGTATTTATTTTGCATCTCTATAAAAACAAGGAACCATTCTTCCGGACTATTTCAGATGTTGAGATATCAGATCATAACTCATCCTAGTTCAATCTTAAATGTGCCATATCATGTTTCCACTGTGATCTGAAATGTTTCTCACATGTGCTGGACAAGATAACATCTCCATTGCGAACTGCTGTTTGGTTGAGATAAATGGCAAACAATATTAAATACCTTCATATCTGCTCCTTACTCTTCATCTGCTCACACACAGTCCACCTCCTACCCCCTCTGCTTGCCTTATTGCATTTTAGTCCAGCAGCCTTTTCGTATTCTAAAGGCTGATGATGGTTGGTATGCTCAACTACAACACTAGTCCATGTTTCAGCTCTGGCCAGACTGCTTCCGTCCCAACTCTTGAAATGAGGATGTCTGGATAGATTTGATCAAAATGAATGTAAAATAATTAGCATCATAAGGTTAACATAAGCAAAACCAGCCAAGCTGACTTAAGGTGGGTGTGCTCCAGTATCCCTGCTTATTTTGCTCATTTTCAACATGCAATAGGAGGAGAAACAGGCTTTTAAAAACTCCTCTCCAGGAAACCTATGGGTGATGTCGCAGGGACATTGTCCAGTTCCTTTTATATAGTCTGTGGTGGCATCTGCTCAGACCGTTTATTTGTGCTTCAGAGTGTTTATTGGGTGGCTTAACATTAGCCTCCAAAGACCATGCGTGACAAAATAATGTTTCTGACTTGTATATAACCACTGTCAGCTGTTACTTCAATGTTTCTGTCTGCTGGACAGCAAAAGGGACAAATAGGTAGATCAGGACAGGCCTCAAAGTAAGACAAGTACTCACATATACAATAATCAGAACCAGGTAATCAATGAATGATACAAATGTCACAAATAGGAGCGTGCCAAAGCTAGGTCCAGAAATAAAGTAATGGTTAGAAACAATCCAGGGGCAAACAGTATCAACATGGGCAATCCAGAAGGCAAAAACCAGAACAAGCTTGGGCCATACTCTTTGTCAGAAACACACCAGAAAAGAAAGAGGGGTAGTCACGGGAAACACAGGACACCGTCTGGCAGAGGATGGCTGACTCTCAGGGAGTCTATTCTCAGAAAACAGAACAAAGACCAACAGTAAACTAACACATAAAGGTAAGACCAGACATGGGACATTTAAAATAAAACTGGAAAAAAAAAACAGAGCTCCTGAGAATTATCCCAGATTGTGCCTAAAACAGGGTCAGTACAAACTGTCTGTGGAACTGCAGACAAAGGAAATGTAAGATAGTTGAGATCAGTGGGGTCGGTTGTGATATCACCATACTGTACCCCTAATCTCAAAGGGGCACATCGTATGGAAGAGAGGGGTCTAAGTCAATTTGTTACATTTTTCTGTTAATCAAGCCATTTAATTAGGCCATCCTTCGTTGCAATGGACAGTTTTGACAGCATGGTAATATATCATGACCTAATTTAGCAGTCAGACTAGAATTTTTTTTTTTTTAACCTAAATTCATTAGTTGAAGACCTATATATTTTAGTTACCTTCCTCCCTCAGCAGTTTTATTTCTCACTTTCAGATTTCCACCCTCTTTATTCTCTTTGTCTTCTTCATATCGCTTCTTTCTTCACCCATACGATTTTCCTCCTCTTTTTCCCCTCTTCCCTGGCTGTGTCCTCCCGTTCTCTTCTCTGCTGTGATTATACCTCCACCCAGGCACCTCACTGCAGATAATCACCCCAGAAAAGAGGAGAGAGAGAGAGAGAAAGAGAGAGAGAAATTGCTCAGTTTTTATCAACAGCCACAGCTGCAATTCATTGTAGACTTCTGAATGACAGAGAGAGCTTAATAGCACAACCCCCCTCCTTCTTTTTTTGACTGTCCTCCACTTTTCTGTCAGTTCTTCTTCCTACAGCTGCTGCTTTCAGAAGGCTGCAATTGAATGCCTTATTTTTTTTCTTTTTTAATGTCCTCAGCCGCAGCATTAAAATATGGGTAATTGTAGGAGAAGATAATCATGTTACACATTAGGTTGCACATAAGGGTATGATGATTCTTCATCATATTTCATAAATGTCTTTAGTCATGAAGTAAACTTTCAATTTCTGAAATGTAACTGCATCCTACAAAACAAGATTTAGAAACGTTGTTTGCCAGAAAGTAAAAGTAATGTTGCATCTTCTGCTTTAATTGAAGGAAATAGAAATCAGGTTCTATTAAAATAACTGCTTGCTCTTGCAAATATAAACAGGACAGTTTTGCCCTGAAGCAAAAAAAGCTCCCACTGTAATCTAAAAGACAGATGGAGGGCTGGTCTGCAGGGCTCTGCCTGAAAGGAGCCCTGGCAGGTTGAACAAAAACACTTGGCCTTGGCTCAGACAGATGATCACTTCTCCAACCTGTACTGTCCTTTTCTTCAAACATCTTTTTGATTTATTCAACCCCCCACGGCTTCTCACATTTCCTCACTCAGTGTGTAGAAAGCACGACATCACTAGCAGATGTAATTCATGCTCGTACGCAACGTAACATTTACTGGGTTTTGTCTTGTGTCGTTAATGCAGATCATGAATTTTCCAAATTTATCCTCCAGCTCTGTAATATATCATCACTGTCCTGTAGCCGTTTCACCTCCTGCGGGCTACGTACAGTCTGTCTCTTCTCATCCAGGAGTGCAACATGCTTAGATTGAAGCGCTGATGCTCCTGTGTCAAGTAGGAGAGAAAAAAAAACAACAACAACAACAAAAAAAAAAAGACAGATGACTCACTGATGTGAGGTGATTGCACAACTGTTGGGTTTCTCTTTTTCTACTCCTTAGTGTGTGTGTGTGTCTGATGGTTGAAACTGGGATCATGGGAATCTGCTTTGCCCCCCATAATGCACCTGCATCACTCAGTGGGGGGGGGGGGGGGGGGGGGGGGGGGGGGGGGGAAGAGCTGAGAATGAGGTCTGTTTACAGGATGCAGCCCCATGTAGAGTCATGAAACTGCATCACCATTTCTGTTCATGCAGTCAGGGCAGATTTCTTTTTTTCTGTTTAGGAACATAAATTTGAATTCAACAAAATTCAACAAAATAATGTTTGAATTTATGTTAGAAGCCTTTAATCACAACTTTTACAATGGACGAGGCAAAGTCAGGGTGACTGGAACGATAGTAGTCGGTTTTACTTTTGTGCAAAGTTGCAGAAAAATCAACAAATGAAAAGTAATTTAATAAAAAAAAATCTTACAGTGCTTGGCTGTGGATTTTGTTGAGGACCTTTAAATCAAGAGACCAGAAAAGAGACAGTTACTGCAGCTATTAAATATTAAAAAAAAAGAAACACAATAAGTCTAAACACACAACTAAATGTACATTTTCATTTTTATTCTTGATCCCAACTTAGTAAAACTGTAGCAAAACATTTTGTTGTGTCACACTGAAATATAAACTCTTTTCAGATGGTTAAATAGTCACAAGATATGAAAAAATGTATTTCAGTTGTAATTTTTTTTTTTATTAAAGAGCAAAACCCGGCCTTTGAAGTGGAGATCATTTCATCATTATTATCTCAGATACGCAGCCATGTTGCACTTTAGATCATCTGAGATCCCTTCGTCTCTCAAGCGTCTGATATTACTTCCGCCTCAGGAAGTGGCATGGCTCTCCACTGCGCCGTGTGAAGGGGTGTCTGGGGACACGGACATGGGGTCGCGGGCAGCGGCACATCAGGGCATCGAGCTCCAGCCGAATGGGAATTCATGTTGATTTTCATGCTTGGCTGAGCCTGTTTTGCCAGCTGCCATTTATGCTCAAACATTCATTCTGTACAACTGTGTGTGCGTGTTTTCTGCATCTCTGTGTGTTTTCCATGTGTGTGTGTGTGTGTGTGTGTGTCCTATTTTGGCCAGCGTAATGTGGCTTCCAGCTCAAAATAGAACAAATGTTACTGTAGCAGAACATTATCATCTGAGCCTCCTCAAAGACAGAAAAAAAAAATCCCTTTTTCATATAAGACAGAAAAGTAAACATCGACACAGGCTCCCTCATCCTTTTCTTATTCCCATGACTTCAAAAGAAGGCCTGGGAGCTTTTTCCTCCTCTGCAGAACATAATTCAGCTTGGTGCCTAATTCATATTATTACTGAAATTGCCTCAAATTTGTTGCCATGGTTATTTTTCTCTCCTCTCTCTTTTAAGCTTTGTGCGTCCTCAGCGGCCAATGGTTGGAGTCGACGGCAGCTAGAAGGAGTCTGGTTGTGGGGAGACTGGCAGTGTGTGTGTTTGTGTGTGTGTGTGTGTGTGTGCCTGTGTGTGTGCGTGTGCAGGTGTGTGTGTGAATGGGAGGACAGATAGGCTGCAAGGCAGTGACCTGGTAATAGTGAATGTATCCACGGGCCATATTCCAAGATAGTTGCCATGGTCACAGAAATTGGGAAGGCAAGTAATGAGAGAGGAGGAGTGTGTGTGCGTGTGTGTGTAGAGATAGAGAGAGAGAGAGAGAGAGAGAGAGAGAGTGGTTGTCTCATGTCCACAGACAGAACCAGAGACAAAGAAAGAATAAGAGAGGGAATGACTGACTTTAAGGGAAATAGGTTTGAGGTAACAGTGCAGACTAGGAGCAGGAGATGGTACTACATTACCAGCTGCTGATGAGGGCTCAGTGCTCTAGGAGACACTCACCATCTATGAGGAAAACAGGGACGGCTTACTGTGCTGTGATTCAGTCAAGAACAGAACAAATGTAAAGAAGCTAAAAACAGAATCATTAGCAGACTGACAATAACAGATCACAATCCTCACAACGGCTGATGCTTACAATATTATTTTATATCTTACGTATATTTCAACCTTTATCATATGGCTAAGTTTTTTTCAAAATGCTTTGTCAGCATAATCACTTATTCAAAGTAGTCTTTCAGTCTCATTCAGACGGTTCAGACTCCTTGTACTGGAACTTCCATCAGATACTGCAGCCTCCTTCATCATGAGATACACGTTTGTTTTCATTCTGGGGACTGTTCTGGAGCTGCTTGTGGAAAGAAGGATACTTCATAAAATGAAAAGCATCATGGACAACCCTGAGCATCCTCTTCACATCACAGTGTTTCAACAACAGAGTTGCAACACAGACTGCTACAGGAGAACCACGGAAATGCGTGAAATTATTGTTTTACATGAGAAATGTATTGATTCTTTGAAAAAATAGCTTGAATATACTGTAAAACTATCCTTTCAAGTCAATGGAGCCTTCAGTTGATGTCATGGAAGTGTAGAGAGAGCAGGAGGGAATCCAAGAAGCTTCAAAAAAGGCGACTTTCATCGTGGCTCAAATCAACTTTGACCAAGTTTACATTTTCTTTAACATCAGATTGCATCTTTAAATGTGTACTGGAAAATGTTATATAGTCATCAAAAGATTCTGCAGGATCAGTTTGAATGGACGTCCTTTAATCAGCTTGCATTCAGCAGGATTAATTTCAGTCATGAATAAAAAACAATAGAATGATTTTTTTTAGTTGTCCGTCTCAAAGAGTCACTTACATTAAATGGGCCTGATCCCACTGTATAGAAATTGAATAACAAAATAACACATGGTATTTTTGTTCTTTTAAAACATAATCAATGGCCATGTATCTCCCATCTTTGATTTTTTTTTTTTTCAATTTCTTCATTGTGAGCTTTTTTTTAAAGTTAAGTTGTGTTAAGTTAGACGAGGAAGACAGCCGGCCTATTTGGTTATCTTTGAGACCTTTGCTGTATTTGAATGTGATGGAGTATAATCCTGAATGTCCTTTCAGATATCAGTCTGTGGCTGTGGATCAGCCCTCTTTACCTCAGTCTGTGAGCTCTTGACACCGATTTCATCTGATTTAGCTCTGGAAGCTTTATTTGAGGCTGGTAAAACTCGAGGGCGGCTAGCAGTTTCACGCTAGGATTTTAAAATGTTTTTTGCACTTACTCAACTAGGCTTTCTGTTCGGTAATCACAACAAAACATTTTATTTTTTGATGGCCATGCCTTAAAGAAATGTCAACATTTTGGATCATTGTGTCTGTGTGAAAAGAATTTTACAATTTTCAACAATCTTCTACTTTTCTGTGCCAGTTAAATGTCTTATTTTGGTTTTACCAAAGGGGCCACATCTGGCTTCCTAAACTGAGGCTAATGTGGGGGCAGCAGTGCATGCAGTTCCTCGAACGAGCACCAGGGGCAGGCTCCAAAGGCGATGTCAAACTTTAAAGCAGAAATGAACACACTTACAGCCTGGCACAAAGAGTTGTTTTGGTTTCTCTAGCTAGATTTCACATCCATGACAGCAGAGGAGTGAATTTCTTTACCTCATCAGGTAAAAATTATATAAAGCCACAAGTTGATGCATAATTAGGGGTGGGTTTTTGTTTTGAGTGGCGGCCAGACTATCAAGAGCTAAGTGAGAGTAATCACTCTTATTTTAAAGATTGCATGGCTTGTTGTACTGCTAGTTGTAACAGGATGCCACAATTAGCTTTGAGATGGTCTTGAAGTGCCTGGAGGTGAAAAAAAAAAAAATAACAAAAAAAAACACACAACATCTAAATAATGATTATAAATGACAAAAACGACAGAGTCAGCGTAGGGAATCAGCAATCAGCCCAATAATGTAATGTTGTTTTGGAGTTTTTTTGGCATAAGACATGTTGTAAAACAAAGAGCTGGACCGGTTCATTGTTTTTGTTGTTCTTTGCATTTAATGAGAACCAGGTAAAACTAGATAATGAATAGTTTATGTTAAAGTTGCATCAGTGCATTTCCCCTGTTTCTGATATTATGTCTAATGTTTTATTTATTTCTTTAATATTACCCAAAAAATGAATTAGTGAAATAATGCAAGTGCAGCTGTGTCTTCTGGCTGCAGCGTCAGTGTTGTAACCGTCTCTGACTGTCTGCTCTCAGTTCTGTCACAGTCTGTCTGCCGCTGAATGAAGCTCCCTGTCCCGTCTTTCTGTCACAACAGAGCAGCAGTATCATCATCCTCTGACACACTGAGACCACAAGGGTCCCCCCCCAACCCTGACTCTCTCTCTCTCTCTCACTCTCACACACACACACACACTCAGATCTGACACTGTCTGACTAACCTCCGGCATCCCACTGTCATCATTACTACTGTTCACTCCATCTCCACCTCTCTCGTCCTGCTTTCATGCTCTGGTCTGGAAAAGCCCCCTGGAGGGAGCGTTGCAGTATGGGTATTTCTTTCATGGCATGCATGCGGTAACGTAAAGAGACAACTGAAACAATGAGGCGATGACGTAGCGGGTGTGTATGGAGGTTGTGGCTCTCCATTGGATGTTGGCTTTGCGTGCGTGCTATCATGACTGCGGTGCAAGGAAGTGTTCGACATCTGAGGGCAAGCCTGAAGGACAGAGCTGCAGTTTCAGCTCTTCTTTCCTTTCCCGCCTTGTCACATCCCTCTGGAATCATTCAGTTCAAAGAACGCAGGTATAAAGTCACATTTATTGCTTTCAGCGTGGGTCTTTGAAATGTAATTTAGTTGTGGGGGCTTGTGAGATCCCTGAAATGTTGTGTATTATTGTGTCTGTGTGTGTGTTTGCCAGCTGCAGGCTGCAGTAGTCCTGAGTCATGCGTCATGTTGAAGAGGGGAAGCACAGCCCCCGCCCTTCCCTCAGTGTGCCTTTTTAAAATGAAGAATGCAGCACCAACATCATGCTTCGGGCTTAAAGGCCTCTTTTGTCACTGTGGTGTTGCGATAAGGTTTGTGCGCGTGTCAGCACATGCAGAAATACACATCAGCCCTCTCTTCTTCTTTGAAGTGTGAAGGCATCAGCTCGTGTCTGCATACAGTCAGAATTGTTCAGTGTGAGACATGCTGTCAGTCTGAGGTGTCATCGTTTGTCTGTATATATGTGTGTGTGTGTGTGTGTGTGTGCGTGGCTGGTTCCTTCTACAAACACGTCTACAGCCACGGCCCAGTGCCAGTTGGGCAGGATTCACACAAAGCCGTTTCAGGCTTCATGCCTCCCATTCACTTCAAATGGCGTGACGTCGGGTGCTGCCGGACTAAATTCTGGGTCAGCTGCTTCAAGTTTGCTCGTGTACGCTCACGGCGTAGAGTTGTAAATAATTCAGCCCCATTCACACAGCCAGTTTGTTTAACCTCTGTTACTCCTTTATTCCATATCGCTCTGTTGTGTGAATGGCACCTTTTGAGGGCAGGGACATCGGGGGAGTCCCCATTGTGGGACATGAGGGAGGGCGGGGGCTGTGCGTCCCCTCCTCACACCGCTGTTCCAGCTTTAGAGGTAGTACCGGAGGAGCTACATGGGCGAAGTGAGTGATGTGGGAATTGGGAAGGTGGAAAGGTGAAACAGGGGCATCAGGATGTCTGCAAACATCGATCACAGGAGGAAATCAGTCCATCAAGGCGACAGGGAAAGACGGATCAGTCCTTTAGACAGTGGTCTACAGGCCCATAGTCATGTAGCTGTGCGACAAGCAACTTAAATATGCAGAAAAATACCACCAGGATTCCCATGGGGGTCAGGGAGCCAGAGACTGGCTCTATTATGAATTTTGTCACTTGACTTGGGGTACTTGGTGCTTGATGATTCCTGTCGCTGTGCCTAGCAACCTGGATGAGTCGTCGCCAACTGAAACCGGCCTATCGTTTTCCTCCAGCTCTACAGCTGTGGTAGCTCGCCAAGCTGATGCCACCACTACTCTGTGTGTCCCATGGGACCAACCAGGTACAAACTTTATTTTGTATTATTTACGTTTATGCAGCGCCATGTATTATTCAGTAACCAGAGATATTAGAGTCATTAACTCGTCACTGACTGGAGTTAAAAATCCAAACATCTGGCTCGTCACATCATCACATGCTAACCGCTTGAGGCCGTGTGACTCGTATATGGCTTTAACTTACAATAAAAGAAGGAAAAAAAAGAAGAACGTTGGAAGATTTTTATAACCGATGCCAGGTGTAGAGACATCCTCCAGCAGCTGATGAGATTAATTTGGATTCTCTTCATTGTTTTTCCTAAAACATTTTCCATTTATCAGCAGACATCTGCTGTCAGTTTGCTATCCAGTTACAGTTGTTACCAAAATACAACCTATTTGGCTGCTTAAGTGTCCTAATATATAACCTTTGGGCGAAAAAAAACATACACAATAACTGAAATGAAAGTGAAAAATAACTGGGAGACCTTCACACAGCTTGTAAATCTCTGTCTTGTAAGAGACACCACCACAAATAAACTGAAAATTCAAACTGGCCACAGAAGTGAGTATGAGCATGGTTGTTGGTCTCATTTGTATCTGTGTGTTGCTGATGGACTGGTGACCTGCTGGAACAGACTCTGGCTGAATAGAAATATAGTCTCTGCTCATATTCAGTGCAGACGGACACAGAACCAAACCCTTAAATACTGTGAACGGAAGCCAGATCTGTCTAAAAGAATGACAATATTCTGCAACAGCAGGTTCCACTCTGTCGCTGCCTGCAAAAGGTTCTCAGAATTAAATTTAACGTTTTACTTAATGTATGTTTTATGTTGTTCAAGGATATTTAAGCATTAATCTTAAAGAGCTTAAATTCAATTCATAATTAAAACTTTCCTTCAGTCCAGATAAGACTGTGATCAATCTAACCAACCTGAGAATCTGAGCTTGGGTCTGATGTCTAACTGGATGAGGTAAACAGCTAACATGAATAATGTAGTTTCAACATTTTTAATGAATTACATTCTTAGACAAACGCACATTTGAAAACCTGAAATGAGCTCCAGCTCCAGCCTGCTGAATCGTTCAGGATTATCTGCACCGGAAGCAGCCTCCTTTTAGCATATTTGCGCTGATGGATATTGACAGATAAAAACGGCCTTTTCCATGCAATCATTTTATCTTTAATTATGCGTTTTATTAATGGCACTTTTATATGGAAATGTGATCATATTGAAGCTACAAACATATTCAGGGTGTATTTAAAGCTGCTCTGCTTTTAATTTGGCACCTTTTCCTGCAAAAAAAAAAAATAAATAAATAAATAGGGGCCAAAGTGTTTATTTGAATATCTTTGATGCTCATTTCAGAGTGTCTTCCTGACGCAGATTCACAATCAGCCCTCCGCCTGTCAGCTCTCTGCAGGAGCGATAGCACTCTCTTCATTACGCGCTTCATTAATTTAAATGCTAATTGATTCTGCGAGGGCCTTTCAGACTGAGGGCCAAGTCTTGTCTTTCCCCATAGATTGTGTGTGTGTGTGTGTGTGTGCCTCAAATGTGTGTGTATTTGTGTGTGCACCTGCTGGATCCTGGAGAGAGGCGTCCTGACAGAACAGCCTCTCCTGCCTGTCTGTCTGCTTCAAGTGTGGAACTGATACGGTTTGAGAGCTGCAAGTCTGGCAAGCAACAAAACAAAAAAAGAAAAAAAAAAGAGGCTCAGGCAAGAGTTTAAGGCCTTGTGAGAGATGAAATAAAAGCAGAGGGCATGTGAGTAAAGGCAGTTGGGATGTTGTATGTAACAAATAAATGAATAAAGCAGAAGATGCAAAAGCAGTTAAATGATCCATGTTTGGTTGCTAGGAGACACTGGGGCTGGATGGTGGAGATAAACGCTGAGATCCACCCCTGGCAGGGAGCAGAGGGTGGGTAAGAGTCAAGGGGGAGGCAGAGAGGTAGAAAGGGAGTGTGGAGATAGAATGGGAGGGGAGGGGGGGTTGCAGTCACGTAACAAAGATAAGCTTCCCTTGTCTCCCCCCATTCTCCCTGTCATTACTCCATTATTCACTGAAAACGATTACGCACTCAAATATTTTATTGTTTCAAAATTGAAACTTAAGCCTAAATCTCACAATTCATTTGATCTCAACACTGAGTCACTGGAGGCGACACAATAACGTTTTTGTCATCAAAACCATCATAATGTTCTATAAAGATTATAGGAAAGAGAGAAAAAGAAAAGTAATAAACTGTACTTGGCGTTCACTATGAAATAATGTTTTAGAGTAAGTCACCACAAACCACAACCAGCTTTTAAACCAGTTGCAGAATTATTAGATTCATTTTGTACGAGAGCTAATAAATTTTCTCCTGCACGTGCATCTTTCAGCAAAACTGAACCCAAACATCCAAGTATTATTACGTCATTAAGTATAAGTCCCTATAGGTCGTCGACACAGTGGTATGAAGTCATTACCTCTCTGGTCAACCTCATCTCAGGTATGTGAAATTACCATGACCTCCTGAACGCATCATTACATGTTGGTCATCTAAACCTAAATTGATAGTATCCACTGACATCACACATCTGGGTATTTTGACTCAGTGTCGCCTTGTTGTGCATTGATTCTTCATTTATTCTAATGCAGTCGTGTGTTCACAAGTTATGAACGTTAGTTGTCAGAAATGGACAAAAATCATCAGATAGCATCACCACAACTGCTGCAGAAGGCAAGAGGAAAATGCTCGATGCCCAGCTGAAAACTCATTGTGTGAGAAAATGGCAGCAGATGGTGGATTCAGCTGGTACACACGACTAACACGGATTATACAAACAATCCGGAGGATTTACATGATGTGTTGTAACCCAACATCCTCAATAATATTTTTCATGATAAAAGTGCCTAAACTTGGGAGGAACTGGAGATCTACCAGTCTCTGGAGGCTCACTATCAGTATGTGTGCAGCTGGGTGAAGGATGTGGCCACATTTGATCAGCAAGACACGTCGTGGCTGCTGAAATGAATTTCAGGATCTGAGCATGCTAGTTGTTTCCTCAATACACTTAACCAACACCTACATGTTTCATCGTATGCAACCATGAACAACGCATCTGTGTAGCATTTTAACCACTTTAATAGTGATTTCAGCCTCAGAAGGCTCGATTTAGTGCAGGATGTCAGTAACAATCTCTCCGCAAACCGCGCTTACAGTGTTTCTAAATTACCTGCTAAACTCACACCTTGACAAAAGGCTTGTTGTGACGTCATGTGAATACTATCTATTAGATGCCTTTACCCTTGAAAAACCCAGACTATAGCATCATTATTTTTGAAATTCAACTGCCTCCTTATTCACTTTTGACTTCTTGTTTTTTAACAAGCCTGTCATTGCCAAAAAAAAAAAGAATACTTGGCTAGGTTAGGAACGCATCCAAGGAAGATGATTATGGCAGAACAGATAGAAAGCTATGAGATAAAAAGCTCCACGCTTGGCTCATCTGAGGTTATTGTGCCAAAGCAGGTTTTATCTGTGACCCCACGACTATACAATGTCAGTATTTTAGTAATGTTTTAAGTCCTTATTTTTCAAAGTATGATGTTTCCATGCAAAGCCCTGAATTATTCTGACTGCAGTTCTCTCCATCAGTGAGGCTTTTTGTTTGTTAGCAGGATTGCTCAGAAGGTTATGTGCATGACCCTGAGAAGTGATTACCTTTTAATATTGATCTGTATCTGGATCCTGAATTATTTTGCTTTTTACTTAGCCTTGGTGTCGATGTAAGTGGTGTAAGTCACAGTTAGTGTCATCCCATCACAAGACAATCTATTATTTTGTTGTTGCTGTTGAGCGCTTGCTCAAATGTAATTGTTGGGTTTCTCCCAACCCGGAGTGCCTTGACATTATTTTTGTAGCAAACTCTCAGTACATATGCATATATAATTAAATTGAATTTAAAAATTTCTCCTTCCATTTTGTCTCGAAAGTGTCATCTCAGTGGTGACCCCTCCACATCTGGTGTGAAGAGCATGAGCACATAAGCACAGGAAACGGCTTCATCTCACTCCATCATCCCTCATCAACCCGGTCAGCCCAACACAAAAACACAAAAAGAGAAGAAGAGTGCTTCCTCCATCAAATGTGACGGAAGTGGTGAGCAGAGAGCATGCGTCGTGTGATTAGTTGTGAATGGGACACGGTGGTCTGATTGGTGAAGAGAGCTGGGGGTCAGGCGTTCTGCCAGCAGTTCATACAAGGCTGCTGATTGCTATTCATCCACTGATTACAGTAATTTAGATCTGCAGTAGGCCAAAGGGGGCCTGCGTCTGGCAGGCTGCTGCTGCTGCTGACTGGGGGCTGCACTTTGGACTGCTTGTTCATTTCTGTTCTTCTTTTATTTGGTCATAATTGAGTGAATGAGTTTTAAAGAAAAAAAAATCATCATATAGTAGATCCTCAGAAAAAAAAAAACACGTCTTAGTGAAAAAGGATTTATCGTGAGATTGAAAGACTAACACACAAGAGCAAGAGCATGGGGTCATATCTAAAAACATGAGAAATTTGTCTGCTTCTATATTAAAATGCTACTCAGTGTAGATGCTGATGCTAACGTAAAATCTGTAAAGACAAAAATACAAAGTTTTTAGTCCAGAGATATTCATCCGTCACTCTCCACCATTGTTGTTGCTCCAAAAAATGTCAAATCTGTATCAAAGCCCACCCTGTGTAAGAAAAAAGGAAATAGAGTCATGAAGAATTAAATCTGATGCATAGGTTTTGCTCTTTTTGTCTTGCTGGTGCGCGTTTGGACGCACTGAGACACTGAAAATTGGAAGTTGATGAAGCGGTTCGTTGCAAATGGTTTTTTTCAAAGAGCGCTGGCGATGATTAATCTTGGACCTGAGCAGCTCTGGCCTCTCCACCCGCACACATTACAAGGTGAATCTCTCTATTGATTATTGCTGCAGAATAAATCAATACATCACCACGCTGCTTCTCTGTTTTCTCAGGTGTGCATTGTTTTCTGCAGATGCATAAATATGAGGAAGCAGGTGTGACTGAGCTGTGGATGAATGACAGTTTGGTTGATATCATCTCACTACCACTGTTGTTACCTCATAATGAAAAAAAAAAAAATCACATTTAGCATATTAGAGTCACATTTATTGACCAAAAAAAAAAGGGAACATTTTTCAAAAGTTAATCGCTCTACGGAAAAGTATTTTTTACAAATATAGTAAAAACAACTTGCTTCAAGGACATAAATATACATTCTGACGTCTGGTGGCTGACGTCCAAAATTTTCATCATTAAGAGGTCCACACTTTAATCACAACAGGAAACAGAAGTTCCTATGAATGCTCATCATTCAGTTTCATGACAGTCCCAGTGTATTTATAAAGATAACACTGTTTCAGAGGAAGTGCCCTCTTTCTCACACACACATTCACATATATACAAACACATAGAGTCAACAGGAGAATGCTGTACAATAAAGTGGTGACGCTGCATCATGTTGTGTGTTTACACACAACATGATGCAGCGTCATGTTGTGTGTTTACACGGTGTGAGTCCATGAGCTCTGCTCCTCCGGGTGTTGGGTCTCACGCCGCTCGCCCTCTGGGAAACAGCCTCAGAGGTGACCTAGTTCTCCCGACTGTGAGCAGAAGGCGGTCTCATCAGCTCGCTTTGTGCCGAGGCACTGAACTGTGCCTGGGACCCTGAGACAGGCCAAGTGGACATGTGTAATGAACCTCATCACACACAGACACACACACACGCTGAAGTCGTCAAGTCTCGGGCGGCAGAATTTATAACACCCATTTATTACCTTCTACTTTATCAGAGAAATGTGATTCCTCTGTGTTTGTGATGCACCGTGGCCACCATTATGGTTCATTATGGGGAGGTGACAGAGATGGAGCAGAGGGTGTTGATAGATGTTGGTGCAGGACCCGCTGTCATTACTCCATCTATTGAGTAGGGAGCGCAAGGCGCTTTCCACAAAATGGCCGCGGCGCAGTAACATGGCTCCGTCTGCGAGGAGCAAATGGTTTGCATCTGACGATTGGTTCAAAATAAAAAATAAAGGTAAATACATTCATTTGCTGCTTGTGTGTGTTCTGAATAGCTTCGAGGAGCCACACTGTCACAACAGACAGCCCTGCTGCAGTGATTTCTTCACGAGTGTGAGCAATATTTACAAAGGAAATTTACCTAACTAACAGATGTTAAGAGATCCATTAGAAAAAAAAAAAATCTGAGCATGAGAAACATGTTCCCAAACATTCCCACAGAGAATGGATGGACTGACACAGCATGCTGTTACACTGAGTGCAGCAAATCAACATTTTATCCTACACAATACTCACCAACTACAGAAGCAACAACAGTATTACATTCATATAAATAATAATAACAATCCCAATGTGCCGCACAAGTCACCTCCATTCACATGTTCAAAAATGACCACTGAAGACCAGCTTCACTGTGTGTCTTTAACAACTCCCTTTGAAGGTACAATAATTGTCCTTGAGGTTGCCACAACAGATCCCTTGGTATCACAAGATAAAAAAGTCTCTTTGAGCTCTTTCAGCATTGCTCTGTGAGGGTCAGGGTCCTTATACAGCGGAGCAATCGTAACGGCTCACACATTAAAAGATATCAGTTCATCACGGTATCTTTAGCCCTTTCAATAGCACAGATAAAGAAAGGAGTCTGCACAGAGACCCTCTTGTTTTGGTATACTTGGTCGTCTGTGTTGTGGAGCGAACATACTACAGCAGGAGTGATTGACAAGGCCGGTTGCTCAGTCATAACTGGATTTTCATGGAAAGCATTGGCAGATTAGCTTCTGTGATTTTCTTTTGCTGATAATTTTTCATTAGATGCAACATGAAGGAAGAAAAATTCTGTTCATATTTGTAACTTGTTTCTGGAGCACAAGAATAAAGAAGCTACAGTATGTTTGTCTTGACCTCTTGAACGCGTATTTCTCTTTCTCTATTTCTCTGTCAGGTGAATGCAGAGTAATCAGCTTTTAAAAGAGAAAAAAAAAATCAGGCAGGTAGAGTAACACTTATGGCAGCGCATTTTCATTTGTGCAGAGAATAATATCTCAGTTCTGTCTGAAACTTATATTGTTAAATAGAGGGGGAAAAAGCCATACTTTATACTGAGGTCAGAACTGCAAAAATACTGAACGGGTTCACATTCACTGATAACCTGCACATCCTGACAGCTACAGCTCCCTTTAATTTACAGTCTTGACATTAAAAAACAACATAAGCTGATGTACAGTGCATTAGTTGATACAATTTTACTCACCATATGTACAGAAGTCACTACGCTGCATCATGTTTTTTTTTTTTTTTTTGGATTAAATCTGTAACAGGACAAAGCCGTGTTTGTGTATGTGAGGTGTGTGGAGGGGTGAGTGGTTATGGACTCGGAATAGCCAGAGGTGCTCTGCATCCCCATCTGCTCGATCATGGTTGGAGATGATTGCTTTAGTGAAAAAACGTAAAAGCAAACGGTCCAGCCGCACTCCCTGTCTCATCTCGTCTCTATTCTGTGCACCAGGTTCTCTGTCAGAAGCAATGCATCACACAAGCAGTTTTTCACTTGCAGTGATGCAGCGCTGCAGTAAAGCAGGAGAAGGAGATGAATACCGTGAGGAAAGTGGAGGAATATAGAAAGAGGGCAGTTGTGTTCACATGACAGTTTTCAGGCTCTGCTCCAGGCAGATTCTCCACGTATCTGTTTCTGCTTCCGCCATCTGTCTCCTTCCTGCTTGTTGCTCAGAGGCTGAACAGGACGGGAAGAGGTTTCGTTTTCAAGAATTTATCTTTATCGCTCTTCTGAAACTTTTCGTCAGTCTGATCATCCAGTGTCCCACAGGCTTCATGTTACAGCCCTCTGCCTGCATTCGGTTTCATCTTTATGACCCATTCTCCTCCGGAGTTACTGTTGTACAGATCCAGCAGGTGTGCGTCCGGATCAAGACAGTGCTCACCTGCAGAAAAACACATAAGAATTTATATACTTAATGCCAAAGTGAGGGTTGTAACTGACCTTTTTAATCATTTAGATGTACTGATTGACTGTTACTTTACTTGTCTCTTATGTGTCTTTATTGGTTTAAAAAAAGCTCATTCTGCACCGACATCTTCAAATGTTTTTTGTTCAACAAACATCTATGCTTAAAGTACTCAGTTAGATAAGTTACAGAAAATCAGTAGGAAACAAAACACATTATGAAAAGAGTTGCTGGTTAACTGTCTCAATTATTCCTTGATCAGTCTGTTTGTGCTGAAATGATAAAAATAAAAGTTTAAAGGTTTCCATTCCAGCTAACTGACTAAAAAAAGTTTCTGCTGCCAGTGCACAGGCATGTGTGTAATAAGTATTTATCTGCTCTGATAACTGCAGATGCACAGTTCGTGTCTCTTTGGCTCTTGAGCACTTCATTACATAACACCTTACGCTTCTCATCAACTCAGTGAGCAGAAAGACATGCAAATGTCAGTGCTACAGCGCTGACAGAGAAAACTCACCGATATTCCCTCCCACTTCATACAAGGCGCAGTCTGGATGTGTCACAGAGCCGTTTCTGTTGATAGGTAACAGTATGTATTAAAAGGTAAAAGGTGGAAATAATAATGTGTTTCATTCTTGAAGAAACTGTTTATCAAGTGGCAGATGTAACACCCAAACCTACTGAGCTCTAGTTAAAAAAATATAATGTCATAAATGTGGATAAAACATTCTTTTACAATCTAACTTGGCAGATTTCCCTTCGCAGAGCTTGATAATGTGACGTCATTGAGAAATGCTGCCGTGGCACACCTTCGCATTTTGCCCTTTCCGTTTTCGGGGCTGCGGAGAAACTGGCGGTGAAACTGGGCGAGCAGGTCTGATGTTCGTGAGTTGAAGTTGAGCTGGAACTCCATCGTGCCACTCACCAGATCTCCGACCTGGATCTTTACTGTACGATGGAGCTGCAGGACGCAAATGAAGAAGAAGATGTTTTTAACTGTGGTTATGAAACAAAATAATTCCTGTCAGGTGAACGTTTACAGACAAAAAAAAGCATAGGCTTTCTTCATTCTTAATTATTACTCCAGTGTGAACATATTTTTCTGATAACCTGCCATCTCATTGTTGATTATCACAAGTAAAACACGTTGTGGAGCGCTGCCCAGCTGGCTCACCTCATTATTGCTTTTCTCAGGTTTTTCTCTGCTGTCCGTGTGAATCTTCCTCAGCAGGTTCTTGATGCGCCGGTCGTAGAACTGGTAACGCCGGTTACTGTTCTCATTCAGCCTACGCACTTGGCCCATCAGGAAATTAGGGATCTGGAGAGAACAGCGTCACATCACAGCTTGTATGAGATTTCAGTGAACAGCGTAATTGGACAGCACCAAAACAAACCGATCATGAGAACATGTTCTCGGTTTCTCTGGAGTTTTTAGCTGATAAAGAGGACCGTTCGATATTTTCCAAAGATTTTACTCATATTTGACATTGCAATTTTTGTGTCGATTGTTGCTTAATTGCGGTTAAGGAAAAAGCAATTTAGATAAAACACAAACACAAATCCACGGCACCTGCATAAGCGGTATACACTAATAGCATCAACTATAATTAAATGCTCTTACTGTCCAGAGCAGGTCTTGGTAGCGAATGAGGAGCCTCATGACATCAGCTGCTTTCTCTGCCTGCCCTTTCTCTGCCCCATCAGTCAGTCTGCTGGGAACGGCCTTATGGAGGAAGAGGTTGGGAGCCATGATGGTTGCGACGGCCCACAGGTTCATCCTGTTTTTCTTTTCCCTGGACACAACCTTACTGAGGAACTCAAGCAGGACCTTAAAGAAAACACAGATGGAGATGCATAAATCTGAACATCTGTTGCCGTACTGAGGTTTTTTTGTTGCACAGTGTGGAGTTTCACAAAAACTACTATACAGTATTTTATAGAATTCAAAGATTCTCTTGCCCGTAACTGAACAATGTTCAGATTTATTTTGAACAAAACAAAAAAGGCCACTGATGTGAAGCACAAAGTACAGTGAAGTGATTTATCACAGAGGCTGAATCAGGATGCACAGTATGTTTCAGCTGCTTCCACTGAAGTCAAAATAATTAGTTCAGGTGGGGTTTATGCTCCGAGTTACTATTAGTGGAACTGAACGCACACTCGTGTTGGTGAAAGTGAGTCACGGTTAATGTGAGCCATTATATAACAGAGCAAAGAGTTTTTAGTGTGCATTAAGAGTAGAAGAGTACAGTAAGGCATTATGAAACAGTGCTCTGGTAACGTGGGATTCATTTCTGACAAATCCAAGAAGAGAGTGAGTGTGCTGACAGAAATCAAACATACTGTGACTTTTACAGCAAAAAAAGAGTTCACTTTGATGTCATTTGTGCTGTTAGAGTTCTGCAGTGATTTACAAGTTAAAGGCATACCAATGGTTAAGTAAGTAGTTACTGTTTGCTGACACACAAGTCAAATTTGCCCCTTCCTTCCTGTGCTACAAACTTCTAGAGGTAAAAAAAAAAAAAAACATAATTGAGAGAAATGACTGTTGCTTGAGTCTTTTTTGTTTGCTTCCTTTTCAGAATGAAAGGGAGGAAGAGTGTTTACATGAATACCACAGTGATTTACTGAGCTTTGAAGTCACAAATCACTGCCAATTGTGCTGAAAAAAGGCCTGTTTTAACTTTTGTGTTTGACATGGCTGTGGTAATAACTGATGTTGTACAACACTGGCAGGAGGAGAGAGCATGTGAAGGAGGAGATTCTCCATTCATGTGCATTTATTTTAAAAACAGGAGAGGATGTTATCAGAATGACTGCCAAACCCCCTTATCCCTTATTTCCTGGAACCATGACACACCAACTACAACAAAGCTTTTTACAGCTCTTCATATTTTGTTCTTTGTTTTACGTATGTGTGTGTATTTATTTTGTTTCAATGGATGCACCATAATGTCTGAAGCTGGCGTATCACCCATCTGTCATTTATTTATTGTTGGGGGAAAAAAAAGCCCTTACTACAATGTTGAATTTCCCTTCTGGGATTAATAAAGTATTTTTCATTTCATTCCATTTTCATATTTTTACCAGAGGGAAGAGAAATGTCATGTTATCAAATGATGAGGTTGTAGTGATGCACCACAGATTTACGTATTTCACACACCTTTTCTGAAATAATGCTGAGACACACATCCCAGGAATGGACAGTTTGGTTGCAGTGATCGACAACTGTTTGGTTATTGTTATTTCACTAAACGCTAGGTTTTAATGATTTTATCCTTATTTATCCTAAACAATACCCAAAATCAATTTTAATGGAGTTAAGCTGAAGTCTTATGATGGTCACAGGGGACTTTATTTAACATACTAGACCCATCCATTAGTCATACCCGTTTAGTCCCATCTAGGGTCACAGGGATTTGCTGGAGCCTATCCCACCTCTTTTTGGGTGGGGGGCCATGTTGCCATGTGCAGAGCCACATGTAGACTCCTATGGACAATTTTAGAACCTAGAGGAAGAATTAACCTAACATGCATGTGTTTGGACTGGGGGAGGAAGCTGGGGTACCTGGAGAGAGCCCATGGCACAGGGAGAACATGAAAAGGCCCCGCACTAGACCCAATTTCTTAAATCTTCTGCCCAAAAAGGTAAACATATTCGTGTTTATATGTCTTGCACCCGTGTTGCTGGTAAACTACAGACTCCTGATCATCAACAGGTCTGCTTGTTTGTACCTGTGTCTGTAAGTCAGAACACATTTCAGAATTTATCTGTAAAACTGAACAGTGCAGATCCACCATTTATGGTCTGCAACTATGTGGTAATTTGCTCCTTTGTGTCATTTTTACCTTTAGAGTGTTCCTGTTGGGCTCAGGCAACAGTAGGATCAGCAGGTTCAACATGTGAAGTTTCTGCTTCAGCTCTGTGATATCTGAAGAAGAAAATAACAAAGTAAGACAGGGCACACACACTCACACACACACATATACACACTGCTCATTTCCTCTGTGTTTGACTAAGAGTAATGAGGTGTCCAGTGAGTTATGGCATTATGACAGGTGGCCATTAGGTTTGTTAGTTTATGTCTGTCTGGCCTCACGTCTTTTATCACTCATGCTGATCCTCATCTCAAACTATACATCAGCTGGTCATCATTCAAATGATATTAATATGATTTTTTAAAAAAGTAAAACTAATGTAAAAATGGCTAATCTTCTCATCTGCTGTATCATTTTGTTTTTGTGGAAGCACTGAGATGTCGTTCAAATTGGTATCAACTTGTTTATCTATACTGATTTCTAAGCTGGAGCAGAAAAGATAAGTATCACACAGCACTGCCATCATGGTGAAAAGACTTAGGTGATTATGATTTGAACCATGATGAGCTGTCAGGAAATGTGGTCTTCAGATTGTTGTTTAGACAAGTGGAAGAAGAACTGTTACATGAGCCAATTTTATATTTTTTACAGAAATATTTGAGACATGACAAAATACATAATAGACACGTCATGATGCAAAACATTCACTGCCATGGTCTAAATTGTTTTACACACTAAACAGGACTCTGATGTAGAGTATGAAAGATGATAACCAACAGGATCACTGAGTAGCCTCCACTGACCTCTGACAGCGCTGAAGGTGTTGAGGTACTCTGCAGTGAGCAGAGGAGCAGGCAGCTCCCTGATGAACTTCTTTAGTAGTGCAGCAGCGTCGTTTGGACTCACTTCATCCCAACTGATCTGCCCTGAGTAGAAGTTGGCTTCCAAGTTCTGCTGCAGCAGCTGCAGAAGGAATACATGTAGTTTTCAGAGCAAAAATTAAATAGTTGTATAAATTATCTATCATAACATGTTTAATTATTAATCTAGACATAGTTTAGCAAACAGAATGGAGTTGTCTTGATTAAAACATTGAATTTAAAACTTATGTCCATGGACTTGTGTCAGTTCCTGTACAGGTGTATTAACTACAAGGTAACACAAGACAAACTGGTTAACTGTGGCTTAACTACCAATCAAATGTATCATTTCCAATCTAAAAAACTCATGATATTTCCATGTAGATTTGATTTTAAAAAAAGGTTCTTCTTCCAAAGATCAATCTTGTAAATGCCATAGTCAACTTGCAGACTGTGTATTTGTCCATATAAAAGTGATCATTAGCAGAACATAAAAACTATAAACTAAAAGAGGACATCACAACTAAAATATAAAAGTCAGCTAATCCTGTTTGACAAACTGTCATCAAATCTAGTAACTTATTTGATCTGATTTTTCCTCCCTCACAGGGATATTACACTTTGCTGTGATAACTAGCGCCCTCTGGTGGTTGCATTGAATTTATTGATTCAATGCAACCAAGAAATTAAACAAATTATGTTGAGGGCGATTATGTTCCAAGAAGGTGAAAAAGCATAATAGATTTTGGCTCTCTGGAGCTTGTTGTTTTAAATGTCAGCTGTAGTTAAACCCAGTAAAGCCGGTTGATTTTCCCTTCTGATGTTCAAGCATGTCTGACATTTATAGAGTCAATATCTCTACTGTTACTATGGTACAGAAACAATTCTTCTGTGCTTTAAATGTGAAACAAAACAGGGACTATTTAAAAAAAAATGATTAAGGGAAGACCTGGGAGTGTCTGTCCAGGTACTGTACCTTGATTCTGGACTGAGATCCTGGAACCCGCAGGATTCCCTCTGAATCTACTCCTTTCTTCTCCAGAAACGACAACAACTGCAGAGAGAGACGTCAGCAGTCAGGCATCAGTAGATCTGAATCTCTTGCTCACCTCTGCTGGTTAGACTCAGTAACTGCTGCTGCAAATAGGGTGTGGTCAAAACTGTTCTCCATCTGAACACTGAAAGCTGTCTGCGTCCTCATTTAGAGCAAGAACAGTGTGACAAGCAAAAAAATAGTCAAAAAGGTCCCGGCTGCTAATTTATTTGACATCAGGGCTAAACAACAGATGTGGCACATAAAAAAGTATGTATTTTTGCTCTTCTAGTGTGTGATTCATTTAACTCACATCTATAGTCAGTGAAAAGTAATGTTACACAAACTAACTTGACAGATACATACCACCTGCAGAAAGAGAGGAGTTGAAGTGTTTGGCCTCACTTTTTGATCATTCTCCAGCAGCGTGGCTAACGGTACCCCAAAAAGCGTGCTTTCTGTTAAAGATCAAAATATTTGTCATGTACATTTCACATTATCTTTTGTTTAAAAAACAAATCAGACAAGTACTGCATTGAACTAACTGGGGTTAGCCCAGTTAACTTTGTTAGCTCTTAAGAAACTGGAGGAACTGTTGCAACTGTAAAAGAAGGCAATTTGTATCGAATCACTACTGCAGTCTGACATTATTGTGGGTTCCTGCATTTCCTTAATTTTAAAGTTATTTTCTTTAAAAAACCAAAAAAAAAAATCAAACAATTCTGGGGACTCTATGGAAGTTATGGGGGTTGGAGAGCTCTGTGAAGGCCAACACACAGTATCTTTATTTTTTTTCTAATTTTTTGTCTACCACCTACCATCTGGTTACTACAGTACAATCATTTTGTAATTCTTTCATAGCCTCTCAGCTCAGAAGTCTGGCCTTCACTGTGAGTCCATTCCTCTATATTTTCATTTTTTTTCTCCTTTTTATCAAATGCCAGCTTCCAGTGTTGTGTTAATATGGTTAACTAGTCACTGTACATTGAGATTATCTGGTCCCATCACCGTACAGTTACATAGTTCAAGTAATCACCATATATCTGCATCACAAATGGTTAAATAAACCCTTTCACAGTTCTTACTAAAAAGAAGGAAAACTTCCTTTTAGCAAGAACTATGAAAAGGTTCCTCTGGTTGAAAAGTAAGCACATGATGCAACAGAGTACCATCATACCTGCGATTTTTCTCTTCACAGTTTTGTTCCGTTTCACCTCCAGCTCTAAGAGGTCGCACAGCGCCGTCATGTCGATGAGAGCCAACTGACGCACCTTCTTCATGTCGGCCTGAGACAGATCTTGAATACGAGTCACTCCAAGACGGCACTTGGGGCAAATCACCCGCTGAGAATGTACAGGTGGATAGAGAGTAGAGGACGAGTTTAAAATTAGAAAATGGAGGTCAAGACAGAGGAGAACGTAAAATATAAAAAGGTAAGGAGAAAATTATGATGAAAAGGTTTGATATGAAAAACAGGAAATAAAGTCATTTTGACATATTGCAAATTCTTTAGAAGAATTCATCAGTTTGCAAAGGGGTGTATGTGTGTAATTAAAACACAAATGAATCAGAGCCACTAATTCTCCCCTTTTTTTCAAGAGGAAATCTATTTAGCCTGAAATAGAAAATTAAGTCTGTTGGACTCTGCAGAACAGCTCTTTCTTTGTTTTGAGCTAATTCCGTCACTTCTTATGTGCTTAACCTCGTTATCTAACCAACAGCAGAGAGCTGACTCCAAATGCATTGTAATAACATTTGTGTGTGTGCGGTAATTACGAGATTTACATGAAATATTTAAACCCAGTCTGACTCAAAACGCCAAAACAGTTTGATCCTAAGTGGGACTATAACACAGTGATTTTGGTGTAAATTCCAGGCTGCTTTTTCCTGAGCAGTTTCAATTACCTTAATTTTACTTTAAGTTTAATAAAACTGCTGCCAGTCACAAGGACAAATAACATTCAATAGGTGACAAAATGTTGATTTGACTGGATATCTGCAGATCAAAGTAAAGGCAAACTTCAGAACATTTAGCACAACAAGTTATCCTGACGAAGTTGAAAAGACAGCTTAGCTAGCAGTAAGTATTTTAATGTGTTTAAGATTATTTTGTTCTCCTACTTTTCAAAAGACTAATAAAATTCAGTTTTTATCCTGATGCTAAAACCAACTAATTTTTGGCCATTATTTTCCATTACAAACAGTGCAGTTTAACAGTATTTGTTAACTTGCATCTATCAGAATCTATGATTAGTTTGTATGTTATTGTTGTCTTCTCTGTCATGAGATTTCAATTTCACTAAGATGTGAAACACATATCAGTGTTTTAATGCTGAAACATATTCAGAGTTTCCTCCCATATTTCCTGTCTGAAATAAAATTTTGAACCAGGGTTTTGTTGAAGTTATATCCAAAACTAAGTGGACATAAAAAATGAGTTTGGATGCTTACAGGAAGGGTGCCATCATCTTTCCGGCGCTGGCTGTTATTTTGCGGCAGTTTGGCTTGTTTGAGGAAGATGACGGCCTGTTCACAGTAAGCCACATCAGTGATGAAGAATTCCTCTTTAAGAGTACCTCGCTGATGTTCCGGTGTTACAACTAAACACACACAAGCACAGGTAGATTAGTTCACTAAGGGAAATCCACGGTCCAGATGTCATAAAAGACAAACATTTCAATGTAGGCAGCAAGAGGAAGAAAAACAACAGAGAATCAACACAAAAATGAGGAAATGTACCAAAAATTCATTTCACTACTCACTCCTTTCTGATAGAAATCACATCTCACAGAACATAGAAACAGAAACGGGAATAGTACAAGTAGTTAATCAAGAATTAATCTGAACCAATGAAAGGATAGATGATGGGCCCATGGCTCAATTAATCCTCATCAGGAGACGACAACTCTACTGCTCATCTGACTTTTTGAGGTACTTTCTAAAGCCAAGGCTGGTAATTACAGTTGAACCTTTGAGTAATTCGTAGGATGATGGAAATTCCTGTTGACAGGGTCTTGGAGCGAAGTCTGGATAATTAAATTACTGAAACAACTGCTGCCACTGAACTGATGCATAAGCCTTTGGATGGCTTAAAGAGTAGATCCTCGTTTTTACTTTTCCTTTAGTATTAACAAGTTTATTTTGACTATGTGTGATTATGATTTTTAGCTCTTACCTGTAAGTGGTGTTTTGGCCACAGATGCCATACTGTTTTGGGCAAGGTCTTCACTATTCTGAGACTCGGGCAGCAGGGTCTGGTGAAAAAAGAGGATTGACACATTGCAAACAAAATGTACAATCTCTTCTGTAGTAAAAGTTATAAATACCGGTATACACAAGAATACAAGGTGTTTCCTTTGATAAAGAACTGATAAGGATCAGAGGAGAAGTGTGTTTATTTCCCTCTAAGGCTGTCACAGACATGCAGTGGTGACAAAGCATGACCTTTACACATGATATGCCTTCATTGTTGTAGGTCATTTCTCCTGTATGCAACAAGGAATCATAATACACAGGAACAACAGAAAGACTCACTGAGTCCTGGCATTCACTTGGGAATTTGCTGCATAAAATATACACTGCATTCAACACACTGACTTTGTTTGCTTTTGTACTGACCTTCTACAGTAATGTGAAAACTAGACACCTGGGAAACCAGTTTATATATGTGTGAATCGAGGCGTATGTGTGTATCAAAGAATGAATTGTGTATCTGAGTGTCTGTGAGAACATTTATATCTGAAACACGTTTAAGCAGATGCTATGTGTTTATGTTACGGTTTTTATTTTGAGGAGCTGAGAATATTCTTCTAGAATTTATATCTAAGACACAAAAACTAATGCTGAGTTGGATTACAGAGTCCCCAACTGGGGTTCGCATTTTCTAACCTGGGTGATGGGGGAGCCAAAGATGTCACGAACGTCACGGGGTGGTGGTTTGTTCTTTTTGCGGCGGGACAGTGTGTAGGAATCCAGTCGACGCTGGACGGCCTCGGCCTGTGTCCGGGTCAGAGTGGATAGCAGGACTGCATCGCCTACATCCTCACTGTCATCGCTGATGAGGGTCGATAAGCCAGCATCTGCTAACCACTGCTCCTCTTGCTCTCCCTCTGAGACAACACACACAGCAGAAATTTAGATCTAAACACACAGTGTCGACAAATTGGAGAATAAAAGGCTTGGGTATTATTTTTAAGAAATGTCTTTCAAAGAAATGTAATCATAGTCATGCAAATGTTTGTATCCCCCTCTTTAACTGTGCCGTTATTTATTTTTAAAAACTTTAGTCAGAAAGAGTATTAAGTCCCCCTGTAATTCCATAGCTTGTATATCCACATTTTGCAGTAATAACTTGTAGTAATTTCTTATATGACTTCATCAGTCTCTTATCATTGGGGAGAAATTTTGCCTCATTCTCCTGTACAACATTGTTTTAGTTCACTGATGTTTTGGGGATTCATTTATGCATAGCTCTCGTATGGTCCCACCACAACATTTCAGATAGCTTGAGATCTGGACTTTGACTAGGTCGTTTTGCAGCCATTGCAGCCATTTTGATTTATATTTGATGGTGTGCTTTAGATCATTGTTCTGTAGTGTAACCCAAATTCAACCAAGTTTGAGCTTTCAGATTTCCTCGCATTTGCCTCTAGCTTGTTCAGATGAGTTCATGCTCAACTCAATGACTGCAAAGTGCCCGGATCCTGTGGCTGCAAAACAAACCAAATTATTTATCCCTCCACTAACCTTTCTCACTGTAAATTGTTTAAAAATGGTTTTATAGCCCTTTACAAATTAGTGTGAAACAACAACTGCCTGACCCTAACCCTCCCAAATTACCAAGGTTTTAGCTTTTATAGAGGTCTTAAAGATCTTCTCCAACGATAACATAGTGGTTCACTTTAAACCTAACACCACCCTCAGACAAAAACTGGTTCACTCTAAGGATAAGACACCCCAAATCCACAACAACTCCACAAACACATGGCACAACACAGGAGAGCCAGTTCATCAGGATTCAGCAGTCCATCTGCATTTCAAGGACAGTCTTTTAAGGATATCAATGTACATATTTTGGACAGAGAAAACAGATGTTTAGAAATAAGAGTAATGTCAAATGTGAAAAATCAACATTAAATCAAGGAGCACTCCAGTTTCACCAATCAAACATCAACAATGCAGCCTTGAATCTCCTAACCATATAGTTTCACAACTAACTGAACCTTGATTCATGTGACCAAAACAAGTAAACGAGTTACAGTGGATAAATAATTCATAATGACTCACAGGAGTGATGAGAGGGTTACTGATTTACATCTGAGTCCACAGCTTATAAACCCTGCACTCCTCACCAGTCCGTTTGAACTGACAAAGACTTTTGGAAAGAAGGTGAAATGTCTACAAGAACAAAGAAAAGGAAGTCCACTGGCCTTGTTTCAATCCTTTGAGAGGTACCATGACCTGGATGACTGAGAGTCTACACACTGGCATGTTTTATAGACGTCGGCACATCTGCCGATGATGAGTTTATTAAAGGCTGATGATAAGCAGCACAGGACTCCAACTTGCCCTCTTAAATCTTATGGAAGCAGTCAGAGGGTGCTTTGTATTGCCCACATTATTATTTTTTTCTCATTGGCTGCTTTTTTTGTGAAATATATAATGACACCAATCATTATATAATTGTAATATAATAATTAATTATAATCATAATAATTATAAACAATATATAATTGTTACCAATACCCACTATGATGGTATGATTTATTTAAACACAAAAAATAGGATTAAAAGAAGGATTACTAACTTTTTCACATGACTGTAAATGGCTAGATTATTAATAGCTGTGCAACTATTATAGCCTTAAACAACCAGCTTAAAACACTTCTAAAAAAAAAACCACTGAAAAGCATTGCTTTTGCTAAGAAATTAAACAATGTGTAGCACATTTGATAGGGAAACATCTGTCCATTCAAGAATAATTGATATGTAATTAGAAAATCACATCATGAGATGTCAAATTTTGCAGAGTAAACAGATTGATAAGTTAACAAAGCATTTTTTTGTATATTCATTCATTGAGAATTGCATAAAAAGGGCCATTTTTCAGTTGCTGTAATTAGCAATAGTGCACGATCAGTAACAGCTAATCTGTTGTAAATAGGCTGAGCTTGCACTTATGAAGAACTGGCTTTTTTCACACACAACACAGTAATTAGTCTGTATTTTACATAAACAAATAAATATATAATAGACCTTTTGTCCATATTGTGGTTTTACTGATCAGTGATGAATTAAAACAGCCTCCTTTAAACATAATATGAAAATGAAAAGGAAAAAGGGCAAAGTCCTTTTGCCCCTCGATTAAATAAGCCCCGATCACTTGAATGAGCAAAATAAAAGATTAAAAGTCCCACCAAAAGTCAGAATTCATGAATTGTCATTTAGATTCTACGCATTAAATCCTCCCACAGAAGTGTTTGATAGTGTTGTCATGGTGATAAGTACTACTTTGCCGCATGAGAGAAACCTGATATGTTGCCATGGCAAATGCAGCAGTTCATGAAGGATCATGGAACATCTCAGTAGCAGCTGCCTTACACATTACCGCTCTGCAATGCTCCCACATAAGCTCCTCTTTCTCAGCTGTTTCTGTCTTTAAAATCATATGGCTCAGGACCTACAGTACCTTCTGACTGTCTGGAGTCTCTCCTGGTGCAGTCAAGGTCTGTGTCGCCACACCCCTGTCGGATGGTCTCAACCTCACTCCAGAACGAGTCCAGGCACAGTTTGTCGAGGTGCTGCTCCTGATCCTGGGAGGGTTGCTTGTGTGCTTGTTCAGCGGCTGTTTGGTCTTGCGGGCAGGCCCAGGGCTCCACGCTCATCTCGGTGGGGCTGGGATCTCTGGTGCAGACATACACACACGTAAAGAAATCACACGCTTGCATGCAAACAAATGAGCAGAAAGACAAAGACACATTCGAAAACAGGAGGAATGGTGAAGGCTGAAATGGTGAAGGAAAGTTTGAATCTGAGAGGTGGAGAGACAAAAGGAGAGGGATGGAAGGAAGGAGGGCCGGAGTGAGGAGAGAGATGGCGAGAGCGGACACAAAGGGGGGTCTCTATTGTTCCTGTAAAATGTGGCCTGAAAGAAAAGTACCTAGTTGATCCTCTAGATGTCACTGTAACTCTATGAAATCTGCTGTCTAAAGGGACACACCCCTCCATCCACTGACAACAGAAGCTGAAGCATGCATTTAAGATTTTAAAAAGAATTCTGAAATCGTCTAAATTTCTTTGTAGTTTCCCTGCAGCACAAACAAAGAAAAAGCAGTCTGCTCTTTCTGTGTAGCTTCTTACAACAGACCCCACTGTTCTCAGCTTACAATGAAGCACACTCACATGGCACACCCGCAAGCATTAATGTGAAACCCTCATCACAGACACAGGAAGTGGTCAGCTGATTCACTCCACTGGTGTGTGGTTCAGTCACATTCTTCAAATCAGCAACTCTTGAGAGACATACCAAACCTTACTAGACCATCTCAGAAGGATGCCAGATGGCAACGTGACTCCAGAGAGAGAGACAATGGAATGACAGTTGCTCGAACTATCAGGGCTATAAATAACCAGCATACCTTTCGTTGTAAGTTGATGACTTTATCAATAAGTTTCTTAAGTTCCTCATACATGCCCACATCAACTACAAGTCAGCTGAAGCCATGCAAATCATATCAAGTTTGTTAAACCAGTTTCACAGAGAGGGGGTTGGGGTGGTGCTCAGGGGTTGTGAATTTCAATATAAAAACAGTTCAATGAAAGCTCTGCTTCTTGGCAAGTATCAAAAAAGAAAGAAAAATAAACAGAAAAAATAAAATAAAATAAAATAAAAATCTGACCTTTACAGAAAAATATAGCTCGTCTACAAATGCTTCAACAATGTGTACAAAATCACAAAAGTGAGTAAAAATCAGTCAGTTAATTGTTAAAG
The DNA here is from genome assembly GCA_018398805.1 of Hirundichthys speculiger. Lineage (NCBI taxonomy): Eukaryota > Metazoa > Chordata > Actinopteri > Beloniformes > Exocoetidae > Hirundichthys > Hirundichthys speculiger. Next base: position 4,586,817 of record JAGFBZ010000074.1, on the reverse strand, counting down.
AAAACTGGTTGGTCTTTGGATACGTGCCTGATATTATCATAGAAATACATTAAAATATTTGAAAACTGTGAAATGCTTTCAAGTCTATCAACTCTGAACAGATTTGTTGGGTAAAAGTAATGTAATCGTTTCACTTTTCTGCAAACTGGTATGTTTACATTCCCCTAAAGAAAACAACATGTTTCATTGTCACAATACCAAGCAGATTGTTTTGATCAAACTCCACAATTTATGCTTTTTTTTGGTTTGCTGATAAGAGACAGTATGAATTGTGAAAAATAATAAACAGTTCTAATATATTGGATTGGTAAAAACCATTATACTGATTCATGGTCAACAGTCATGGGTTTATCAATGACCAATGTTTTTGTACAGAAATATATTTACTGCTACTATCTGTGTGTTAATTTCTGAAGTAGATCTGTTCTTTACAATGCATGCAGTGGAATTGTTTCAAATAAGGTTAAGCAGTATTGCCCAAACTAAACAGCCTATAACTTAATGCTGACATTAAGGGAGTTCAGGCAGGACAGATTTGAGATTTTAATCTATAAATCCTCAGAAAATAACAAAAAATACAACGATCAACTATAATATAAGAGAAAATGCAATTTGGTTCAAAATTGGTACAATGAAAGCTTTCTTTCTTGGCAAGTATCCAAAAAAGGAAAAAGTAAATAAGAGAAGATGCAAGTCTAGTATCACCAGCAGAGACAGCGAGAGCATTCCTCATACGTAAAAACCTATCAGCTGCAAATGTTTGGCACATTTGGCAAAGCAATTAAATGATCTTTTTCTGTGTGTACAGTGGTTGTTTTAGCTCTGGACTGCTGCAGTTCTAATACCATGTCTTGGTCTGTTTGTGTTACGATATTTTATAAACCTTCTACAACAATGTGAAATATTCTGATTGTTTCCACTTATGATAAAAAACTTATTCAGACATATGTCACCTTATGGAAGGAAAAATGGCCTTACATCCCCTTGAAGAAAACCAAAAGGAAGTATTATGTCTGATCAAAACCAACCAGGCATTAACATAAGGCAGTAACCAGGCAGTAACATAAGCTGAGATATAATACATTGTAATGGCAGTCAGAAAACCAGTAACCAGCTCACAAACCCCAGCTGTCAAAAGCAACAACTAAAAGGAGTTTGGGAAGACAAAATCTGCATTATAAACTGCATGTACCACAGTAGCAAGCTTGTATCATGATGTTGTTTCTTTTACTTTGTCAGACAATGTGCCCATTTATCACTCATAAAGCTTTACTTTAAGAACAATCAAGTCAGACTTGAAAAAGAAATGGTGAATTTTGTCATGATGATGTTTCTCAAGCACCAACTTTTTATTCTCACACCTACCTGGCTTTTTTTTTGTGGGGCGAAGACTTCATGCGTCTAGTCCTTACTGAGGTTTGGTTTGGACGCAGTCTGAGACGACTGAAATTGTTGCGTGAAAACTGCATGTTGGACTCAAGTCTGCTCACCACTACCTCCTCTCTACCTCCCATATCCACACTGCTGAAAGAATCCAAGAATTACGGTCCTGCACAATAACTAGCTTTATCCAGAGGTGGTGGCTGCACACCATGTGAGTGCGATGTAAATCTGTCTGTTCCTCTAGTTTCTCTGAGTGGTGACAGGAAGTGATGTTAAAAGTCTTTAGTGTGGCTTCGGGCTGCTTGGCGTGTTTGTGAGCTGAGTGGAGCTGGAATGCAGAAGGGACTGACGACTTAAAATCAACACATTCACACCTGTCCCCTCCCTCACCACCCTGAGATGACACGCCCTGCCTACATGCATGACAGCCACCAGCTTCCTTTCTGTTTCAAACAGGAATCAAATACCTACCACCCCCACTTAAAATACTTTGACCTGAAGTAAAACAAAGAAAATCCTTATTGTAGTCTGATAGACACAAACGATAAACCCTCTTGACACAAGAGAAACGGCTGTCTAACTTAAACTCCCCTCATAAATACACTTTAAGCACTTTATTGGCCTCTTAGTGTGAATTTAACAGCCTTTTATGAGCTCATTCATCAGGGGTACTTTCTTGGAACAATGCTTTTTATTACTCTATGTGTTCAGGATTAAATTAATCAAATGGATCAAAGGATGAAGATAGGGCTTTTTTTTTTTTTTAAAAAATCAAACTCTTTCAAATATATAAAGCTTGCACTGGAAACAAGTAATTTTTTATTAAGTGGCACACACTTAGAGTGTGACAACAAATAATGCGATGCGTTAAATCAAACCATGCCTTATATGCAGAAAAGATACTTGTTGCAACATTTGTGACCTCATAGCAAATGTCCTTGTCCAACCTCATACCTGAGCACAGCTAAATACCTGACAAATGACTCTAAAGTTGCTGACTGTTCATGTGATGTATGTGCACAAGTATAAGGTAGAAGGATATCAACATAAAGGTGAAAGTTTCTCAGGTTTCACAAGTGCAACAGGTGTGTCAACACTGCTATGAGCAGCCCTGTAACCCTCCTCAAACACCTCACCAAATCACATATTTTTCTATGTTATGTAATATATGCAATATGCAATATATAATAGATGGAGCCAGACACCAGTAAATGTGGAGGTACAGAAAACAGTGAAATAAGTACTCTAGTAGTGTGGTTTTGACAAATAATCTAGCATTTAGACATATTCACCTGAACACTCATATCAAAGTTACTCACGTCAAAGTTATGTATACACATGACTTTGATATGAGTGTTCTAATGCAGACTTGATGGAATAATCCCAGGAATGCCTCTGCATGAGCCTTCCACTGAAATTTGCTGTGCAGCACATATGAAAGATCCAAACCAGCTACTTTAATTTCCACAGTTTGTCATATAAACCTGCTTTCAATATGAATCTCTATCTAGAATAAGAATTTTAAACAGACTAATAACAACTGAAATCATAATGCCCTTGAATTAAAACTCTAAAGCTAAAAATGCTAGCAGCATTGCTAACAGTGACACTAAACCAGGGATAATAAAAATATCCCTAAAAAAATAAAAATAAGCAATGTCATGAACCAAGTAGAAAAGAAGCATTATCTTAGATTTAATCTAGTTAATTATACTCTTCAACTTGCAATATAAACCTTGGCTACAAAACAAAGCACATGCTCCATGCTAATTTTAAAAAAAGCACAATTGAAAATGTCAGGGTGCTTGGGATTGTTTCTAGTTGAATGGACCTTGCAACAACACAAAGAATCAACAGGAAGTCATGCACTCATAGAAGAATGGACACATGCAAAGCTGTCTATCTTAATACTGGGAACTGTGGTGAAAAACACAAGGTAGCCCCAAAAGACAGCTGTGATTAAGGACTGGAGTAATAGACCTGAAAATGAAACTTGTGTTGAAAGCAACACAGCTTTTAATCCTCATAGCTGAATTCCACAGAAAGCTTCTTACCTTGCAGAGAATAAAACAATTAGCTCACACTACATTGAGAAAGTATTTTCCAAAAAGCATGCACAAAGGGAGTGATAGTTTTGGATCAGAGAAGGTCTATAAGTTACCCAAACGAAGAAAAAAACCAAACAAAACAAAAAGCACCAGACAGCAACACAGAAATAAGAACACAACAGCAAAACTGTGACAATGTTAAGAAATTTGAATGTAGTTTTTTATTGAGTCCTACAGGGAGACTGCCAATGCAAATTAGCCTTCTGGCTATAATTGGGTATATTTACATTTTAAATGTTCATTAATATACAATGTCCCTCTACACTAAATAGAGTGATTAAATCAAATTAAATTAAATGTCAACAGTTGGTTTTTTTTTTTTTAATTGACTGACTTCCCCCAAATCATTGACGAGAAAATCAAGTGACAGACAAAACTGGTTAAATCTGGCAACTGTTAATGTATACATGACTCATAAGTGCCAGCAGAGTTTGAGGTTATAGCTGTGGTAAAAGTAATCCTACCTGGCCTTAGCCCGCCCAATAGCTTTGCCCGTGAGTAGCAGCAGCGCCGCCGAGCCGCTTCTCCCCCATGGCATCCTGCAGTTGTCCCCCAAAACTGCTGAGAGCTGTAGGAAACAGCAGCTGCCTGCCACTGGCAAGCTGCTTCCTTGTAATCTCCTCAGTGCACAAACACATTCGTACAAGGACAGTCTGCCTGTGCTGGCAGACACGTCACTGCATCGCATCCTGGGGCAGGAAAGGAGGTCTACATGGGGGGGTTGGAAAAGGGGGCAAGCTGAGTGGCTGACTTGCTGACAGGGGCTGGGACAGACAGGGAAAATACTCTATGAATGATTGATATGGATGTGGCTGGAGCTGGGGGCTGAATGGATGAGCAGGGAGCACAACAGCTGCATGCCTGACTGCTGGCTAGGCGGCTTGACTAACTATCTATTAATGGAACAAAGAAGAGTGTGAAAATAATTTTATACCAGTGGCATCGTGTCTACTTATTCATTTATTAATTTACACAAATGCAAGTACAGAACTTTGAAACACTGTTTCATTAACTTAATTTATGGCCTTTAGACTTAATGGTTTTCAACAGTAACCGGAAGCCACTTCCAGTAACTGCTTTACTGTCACTTATTTACAACAAAGTTGAACATGACTAACTCTCAGAGACAAAGACGTACATTGTCCAATGATGCCCTCAAACAATTACCAGGCCAAGAATGAAAAACACAGTCCCATAATTGAACTTTGGAACAGACCAAACTAAAGGCGATGGAACAAGACATGCAAAGGTCAATGGAGTACAGAGAGGGCACAAATAACATATAATAAAGCCTGTGTCTTCTGTCACATTTTTAGGCATACTCGAGTTTGACATGGAAACTCAATTAACTGAGGTCCCCTACAATTGACCTATATATTTAAAAGACTTAAGATGTCTCTTTTTTTTTTAGCAGGAAAGGAGGTCTACATATGGGGCTGGAAAGGGAGTGAAGCTGAGTGGACTGACTTTTGGATAGATGTTTTTTTTTTTTTTTAATCCTTTTAGTTGTAGTCTGCCAATGTTGTTTATGTAATAATGCTTTACTACTATTAGTAATATCATCATCAGTTTCTGGGGCGTGAGATAAATATTCCTTTCATTCAGCGTCAGGGTTGTGAACACTAAAAGCATCACTTGAAATGTACACAAATATGAAGAGTGATATGAGAGTATATGGTATATGGTATCTTTGCAACAGCTGCCTTTTGGCTAACGGAGGAACTCTGCCTCATGTCATCAGCTGTTCATACTGTAGCGAGCTGAGGGGGGCTGGGCTTTGACTGAGTACAGTTTCACACTGATCAGTGAAATTATGGGGTATTACATTTCTTTGTGTGTGTGTTTGGGTTTTGAACAAAGACCACTGAGAGTTCTGCAGGAAACAGTGAGTCTCAGTTAGGATACATGGGTAAGGGTATGTCTAAAAGTGACGAGCCACTTGACCAGCTTCTGTGAATACCATAATCAGTAAATGAAGATGTGCATGACCTTGTGTTTTACCGGTGGATTCATACCTACAAGCAAAAACAATTGTGTCATTACACTGATACCTTTTGCGTTAGCTGTTAAAGCTAAATGATTAAAATGAAGCCCAGTCATATGGGGATTTCAGCCCAGAATGCCTGGCACACATATTGTATTAATGGTGGAAACTGTAGTTTGAAATATTTGATATTTCACATGTCAAACACAACAGCTCACTGCATTCATGGAGAGGTCAGCAGATTTCAACCGCACTCTTCTCTCTGCCGTGCTTCCAACAGTTTATCAACTAATATTAATTTCTTATTTTTCTACTTATTTCTCATTTTATAATGCACAATATGACTTCCCCTTTCCACTTAATGAAATATCACTCAATTCAATTCAAGCAATGAGATCAGAATTCTTGAAAAATGTAGGCACAGGCATTAAAGCAGCAGAAAGGACTTTTACTCATGTTAAAATATCAGTTTCAATTTCAGTTGAAGGGATATTTGCTTACTTTTACAAAATGCCATCTAGCTGCAGTGATCTTCCATTCCTGCTACTAGCAAAAACCAGACAAAGTAAGTTCCAGCTACCATCCCAGTCTGACAACTGAGAATCACTTACAGTACTATGTCAAACAACAACAATGAAACAAGCTCACAGAGCCACAGCGGACTTTATGGCAGAGGCAACTAAGTCCCGCAAAAAGGTGACAGGGGTCTACTGTGACCCTGAATAACTCTACGGTCTTCAGGCAAACAGCATGGGTACACTATGGACAGGCATTACAGTGCCACATGGTCACTCTGAGGGTCAAATCAGAATTATAAGAGTAAATTACATGCTTCAATATTATGGGAGGAAACTGGAGCAGCTGGAGAAAGCCTTTGCAAGCACAAGCAGAACATGTAAACTCCACACAGAAACACCCCAGCCAGAAAGTGAATTTTCCAGCTATGAAGTGACAGTGCAAACAACCAGACCACTGTGCTACCTCATAACAGATCATCATACAATGTTTTCGACAATTAGCACATGCCCTCCATGTTGCAGAATGCGAGACATCTGGTTAGTTTGGCGCAGTCTTTCTTCTATGCTGCTGTCATCTCTGTATGCTGGCTGTTTTCCTGGTGACTTCTTAGACTTAGAATGTCACCAAACAGATCAACACAGATTACAGAGACCACAGGGATGCCTCTGAGGGATTTCTCTCCTCTCACCAGCTCATTCTACTTAAACTAATTTGCTCCTGACTTAACTTTAAACGTTCCATCCAAATCTCCTCATTGGCCTTACCAAGTGTTCCTAAACCTCCATTTTGTGCTCTGCCATACAGAGTATATATTGACCTATTTAATTTGGGGTTTGAGATGCATACTACCTTTACTCCTGCCCTGTATCTGTAGGTCAAACCATTCTTTTTTCTCTTCATCCTTAAAGTATCAAAATATTTATTTTTCCTTTCTCTTGAATCTTCTGTGACTGTTGTTTCTGGCAAGACAAGCCCTTTCTTTCCTTATCTGACAATTCTCCTTAGCTCACAAATATGTAAAAAGGAAACGAGAGCATAGAACTTGAGGGCACTCCCTCAAGTGACCTTGCAGATGGCATGTGATGGTCAGCTTAGCCTCAGGCGCTGCTCATCCATGTCTTGGCAACCAGAGCAATGAGCCTTTATAGAGTGAAAGGGGAGGGAGGTGAGAACAGGAATGTTGAGGAGAGATGATAACAAGAGACTTCAATCTGTAGCTCTATTTCATTTGAACCTTTTTTTAAAAAAAAAAAAAACAAAAAACAAAAGTACAACCCCAATTTCAAAAAGTTGGGCTGCTGTGTAAAATATTAATAAAAACAGAATGCAGTGATTTGCAGACCTCATAAAACCATATTTTATTCATGAACACGGAAAAAAAATAAATTCTGAAATTTAGACATCTTGCTGTTTCATGAAAAAGTCCATATAATTTTGAACTTAATGGCAGCAACACATCTCAAAAAGTAAATGGTGCAAAAAAGGAACACCTGAAGGAACATCTTGAAACTAGGTTAACTGGCATCGGGCTAGTGACAGATTGAGTATAAAAGGAGCATGTTAGAGTGGCAGTCTCTCAAAGACAAAGATGTTTATCAACCTGGTCAGTGGCTCCCCATTCTGCAAAAAATTCTGTGTCAATAAATTGAGCAACAACTTCAGAATAATGCTCTTCACAGTGTAAAACTTCCAAGTCTTTTGACGTCTCATTATCAACAGTACATTAGTATCATCAAAAGAATATGAGAATCTGTAGACATCTCAGCGCACATGGGAACAAGACTGAAACTCAACATGGATGCTTTAAACCCTAAGACAGAACTGCATTAAAAACAGTCATCGTTCTGTGGTGGAAATCAGTGCATGGGCTCAGGAATGTAAGCATTCATAAATGCAGGTTAAAAAAGTCAATTGTGCCTTTGATCCAGAAATGCTTCCATCTTTTAAAATGGACTGAGGCAAAATACAAAACTGTTCTGTTGTCAAACCTGTTGAAATGTGAAATTCTTTTTAGAAACCATGGATACCCCATCCTCCAGACTAAAGAAAAGAGGAAAAATTGGCTTGATATCAACGCTTAGTTAAAAATCCTGCATCTCTGGCTGTATGGGGATGCATTAGGGCCAAAGGAATGGGTTCCATTGCCTATCTGGAAAGAAAACATCAATGCTATGCTCCTATCCAGACAATGTCTTTTTCAGGGTAGGCCTTGTATATTTCAGCGAGACGATGGTAAACCAGACACTGAATCCATTACAAAAGCATGGCTTCATAGTGGAAGAGTCTGGGTGCTGAACTGACCTGCCTGCAATCCTGAGCTTTCAGCATCTGAAAACAATTAGCACATTTTGAAGCAAAAAAAAAAAAAAATTCAACAGAGAACATGAATGTTGAGCAGCTCAAATCATATATCAAAAAAGAATGCTATAACATTCCTCTCTGAAAACTCTCAACTGCTCTCTTCAATTCCCAGACGTGTACTGACGTTTGTCTAAAGTAGAGAGGGTGCTACACAGTGGTAAACATCACTCTGTCCCAGCTTTTTTGTGACATATTGCTGCAATCAAATTCAAAACTACTTTTTTTTCTTTTCCTTTTTATTTTTTTTTTTTTACAAAGACAGAAGTGGAATTGATCCCCACTTTCAACATTTGATATTTTTTCCATGTTTATTTGTTTTATTAGCCTTTACTTTACCAGGTTAGTACCACTGAGATTAAATACTAGTACTACATACTAAATATTGATTGTTGTACTTTTGTAAGAGGACTTTTTTGAACTGTTTTGAAAATGGGGTTTATTTTTTTAACTTCAGTACTTTTTCAAATGCTGTGCTCTTAGCTGACATGTATCATATAAGACTTAAGAAGAGATTCAGTTTTAGTTTAAAAATAAGAACAGCAATGCAGCCTAAATGGTGGCCGAGTCCTCAGCACCACCAGATGGTCTGATTAACAACCAAATGATGACACAGTAGGAATGTCATCAGAATGCCACTTATTTCTGCTTAACACCAACAGCTCGGTAGCACACCAGGGTGCTGCACATGGTCAAACTTGCACAAACACAGAGACCACAAATAAAGAGGATCACAAACTGTATCATCAGTTTATAAAGTTCATGCAGCTTATGAGTTGAGTCTTTAATCCAGCAGCCACAGCAAACCAATAAAAACACAGTGAAAGAAAATCTTTGGTGAAAAACTAAGTCACATGAGTGAAACACACTTGGTGAATGGTTTTAAAAAGAGTCTTGAGTGTAAAATCTCAAAATACACATACACAAAGGCAGAGCTGAGCTGCAAGAATTGAAAACCTGAATCACACCCACTGGGATGTGCAAGTTTCCTTTCATCATTATTTACGACTGCAAAGTTTTCATCAGGTTAGTGTAGATGAACTTGTTCTGAAAGCAGACTGTAAATGAGTGGTAGGAAAACTGCAATTATCTGGTCATAACCCTACTGATCCGGCACTCAAAGTGTGTACCATCAAAACAGATAAATACATTGCTTTGTCAAGCTAAAACTTTAGAAAGGTTAATTCAGGGTTGTGAATTGGTGTTTTGTTTTCAAATTGTGAACTAAATCAAACAAAAAGGTCCATTAAAGACTGTAAAAATGTTAATGTTGTGATTAAATAGCTCAAGATACAGTAATATAATAACCACATGTTTGCAGTTTCACTTGAGATTTCTAGTTTAACATAAAACAGCTTGTTTAGTTTTAAAAAAAAATGTTGGTATCAGTACATATCCTTGAAAATAATGCTTTGACACATGGTCATGAATTCATTCTTTCATTCCTGCACGTCACTGTAAACCTGTTTTGTAGTCCAGTCCTACTTGGTGACAAAAATGACTTTAGATTAAATACAGGGGAGCAGGGTGAGCATGCACTCCTGAAACCCTACACTTACATGATCATAACAGCCATGATAAATGATTGGAACATGATACGTGGAGGGTAACCATACCTCTGCTAATGATCAGGTCAAACTAACTTCCTTGATCTGATCTCTTTCCCTGAGCAACTTCACAAGCGCTGGCTGTCCTCTATGAACTCTGAGTAATGGCATAAACTGAATAAATAGCTAATTATAGTTTTAAATATTGATCTTTTCCAGTCTACAAACCTCTGCCATAGCTATAGACTACGCATTTCTGAGAGCATCTTCTTTTTGAGAACAGACTACTCTTTGTTTTAACCAAAACAAACAAGTGTCTTTACACATGCTGCTGGTCTGAGCTGTGAGCGGCTTAAGTTACTAGTAGTGACAGCTGGAAAACCTTCTCCTCTCGTGCCATATGGAACTAAAGTGGATTACAACAACCACAGGCTTTGCAATGACTTTTGCCACTTAGGTAGCAAAGCACGTGCCCTTTAGCCTGACTGTTCAGGTATGATACTGCTATTTCAAAGGAGCAAGATATGTTTAATACATTTACTCAGGCTATGTGCTCATATCTATATACACAAGGATGGTAGCAGACAAATCAGGGATTTAACAGACCACAATATAACTGCAATTCTTTCGACCTTGACCGAATCAGAGGTCTCCAAGTTAACCGCCAAACTGCAGAAGAGTGAAACTTATACATTCTGAAGGTATTCTATGACTGACACGTCTTAACCACAAACACATTTATCAACACTGACACAAACAGGTAAATCCAACTGAACATAGCAACATTTTTTTCAGCTGAGGTATTATTCACCTGAAAAAATAACTTGTCATATTGGCAAACCTGATGAGAAAAAAGTCAATGTATGATTCCCTTGATTCACTTACAGACAATTAAGAGTCTCTGACTAATCATTATGTATTATACCACAGATGTTATATATTTCAGAGACTCCAGTAGGGAACATGCTTGGCCACAAGCATCAGGATGTTTTCTTTTTCTGTTGTACAGTATCATACAAAATATAAAAATCAAAATAAATACAAAATAAAGAAACTCGATTTGAAGTATGACCCATGCAATTTCTGGTTACCATAACGTTCTGGGAACTTTACATTTTGGTTGTGGGAACATTGCCTGAAATTTAGGCTTTTGGTTGCTTTACAGTTCCCATGGAAAGTTTTCCTTACATAAATATAACAATAGCTTTCGGTCACATGTAACATTCCCTTGGCAACCTTTAGTTGTATTAATGTTCCCCTTACCTTTACAGCACAACAAACCTAATGACAATGGTACAGTTAGGTTTCACTAAATGCTATGAATTTCCACGTTGCCATCAGTCTGAGCACTCATTTTCTAATCATTGATGAATGAAAAAAAAAATCACTCAATAATTACAAAAACATAAGACAGTAGTAACAATTAAAAAGAATATCACACAATTCAATTACTTAAAATAAAACACCGTACCTTTCACGTTGTGCTTTAAACGTTGGCCTCATTGGAGTCACATTGTTCGATAATATGTAATAACTCAAATTAATCCATGAAAACCACTCTTTTACCTATATTCAGGTAGCAACACACCTTCAACCGTGCATGGCTGCACGTGCAGACAAATACAAACGCCCATAGCAACAGGTCCTGACACCTCAGCAACCAGAAATGCTTGTTAAGTAATAGAAAGCCAATTTAATCTCATATAGCTACAAGTTCTTTTCCACCCTTAATACTAGAGATTTATCAAGATAAATCAACTAACGCACCGGGTTTAACAAACTGGTCTTACTAAGGGTAGCTATCTGAAAACAAAGACATCCAAAAATGCAGATTACTTACCTGGAAAAACACCGTCGAGGCCAACGGTGTGCTAAGGCTCGGCTGAGCTTGAAGTGAATCTTTTTCCATGTGGTAATGCGGCAGTGGCAAAGTCCTGCTGTGAGCAATGACAACAACCAGATGGAGATGAAGCGAGATGAGAGCGGTTGCTGCTCTCCACTATCCTTTTCACCTTGTGGATGACGTCACTCCACCGAGCTGCACAACAGCAACGCCATATGACAGCGGTCCATTTACCTCATCGGACTCCACGGGGGAGCCGAAACCATCATCAGCTAAAGCATGGTTCAAAATCTACCATTATTAACACCCAAACTGAGCTTATCCTTTGGGACAAAAAGTGCTAAAATTTTGAAATTCTGTTATTCATTCACTAAAGCTGTATCTAGGTGTACACTGGAGGGAAGAAATCTTTTTTTTTTTTTTTTCAAATCCCAGTTATTTTTTTATGTTAGAATAAAAGATTTTTAAAACAACTGACTTTTCAAATCAAATGTTGTATAATTGTAGCTGTAAATATAAATAAATGCATAGATACATGCACACATACATACAACGCAACTACATACAAGGACATAAATCAGTTAAAAAAAAAAGAGAGAAAATAAAAACATTGAATGTCATTATTGTAAGTGGAGAGTTAAATTCATTTTGAGAAAACCCTATTAAAACCATTTTAAAGATACTGATTGTAAACTCTGTGGTGGAGTGGTGGCCTGCCCAGGATGCAGGCCTACCCCTGTCTTTCACCCAAAGAGAGCAGGGTTAGGCTCCAGCATATAAGCAGGTATAGATGAGGGTATTTTTTTAATTCGTTTTTTGTTAATCACAGGTCAAATTTTGAATTAAGAGATAAAATTATTAAACTTCATGACAATGTTTTTTTTTTCTTTTGTATTTTCATTTTGTACAAGTTTTCTGAAATTCTGTTTCAAGATATACACATATCTGCAGAGTATATAGCCTACTTCTATCGCTTAAGCAAATGCAAAGCTGATTATTGTCTTTCTGACCGATAAGCTCCAGCATTTTACTGTCAAATTTAAGCATTTGCATAACCTGGGTCATACAGAAGTATATACCAATCCAATCCTCCAGAGCCTAGTATAGTCTCTGGAATAAGAAGTAGCCCCATGGATAATATTATAAGAATGTGAGAATATTTGCCATCTATACTTTGATACAGTTTAGCAACTTTAAAGCATCAGTTTACAGATATCTTGACTTAATTTGTGTTGCATCTGTCAATGCAGATATTGTTGTGCCCGTAAGAAGTGCTGAAGAGATTTAAAATCAGGTGAACATCAATAGACTGGTTGCAGTTTGTACTTAATATTAAATGACACTTGAGTTTGAACGAGTCATCAACAACCCAATGTGGGAAAATTCTTAGCACAAGGTCTGTTCACTAACAAATTCATGGACATCAAGTGGAATTTCATCCTTTAATACAGGACACAAGCTGTAGCTAATTGTATGAAAATGTACAGGAAGTGCATCTTGTGCAAAAAAAAAACAAACAAACAAACAAAAACTTTTGTCAAGCATCTATTTGCAAAGTAGATAATGGAAGAGCACACATTCAAACAATGTTTCAACTATTTTGAATGACACAAGCCTATGCAAAGCTATGTGTGACGCACATTTAGGCTACAGCTTCCAAAAACAGTCACAGTTAAAAACGTGCCATTGGTTGATTTACAGCCATGTAAACTCTGCCGCTCAGGGGACAGTGTAGCAGTATTGATCTGACTGAAAGTCTGACTACTGATGAACTGATCCTGAATAAATTACCCTAATACTTGCTAAGTGAATAGTGACTGCATTTTGTAAAGATTTTCCTCTTCCTCAGAGGATGCATTTCTGGTTTTTGAGACACTCCTGTGATACTTAGGTGTCAGCACAGATGTGTTTGAATTTTGCTCAAATACATTTACACATGTACCAACAATGTACCATGTCGCTTCTGGCCTTTCAAAGCCCTTTCATCAAAAGAAGATAAATCTCTCACACAGTGGACACATTAATGGAGGAGCAGCAATAGTTGTACAGCAGATATCTCATTCCTAACATACTGCAAAGCCCAGAGTGACTCATCCACTCCACCTCTGCATTGTGTCTGTTTGCAGCTGGTAGATGGAAAGAGGTTCCTCCTGGACAGATAAATTCTCTCTAGCATCCTGTTTTTGTTGTCTCAGATGTCTTAACTTTCTTACAGACAGTGTGCTTCATCACACCGTGCGCATGTGTGTATGCCCGCATGCATGCGTGTGTGAATGTGTGCGTGTGTATATGTGTGTGTGTGTGTGTGTGTGTATTTGTGTGTGACACAGCAGTCAAGATCACAGAGGGCCCATGAAGCCTCCCACTCTCTTCCTGCCATTGTTTCATCTCAGGGACCCACGTGAAGCTCGGCTTGCCCTCCTTCCTCGTGCTATGGCTGCTTTGCGTTTCCATGGAAATGGCAAATATGCCAGCAGATGATTGCATCTCCTGCTGAGAGGAACCCTTGGGGGCAATGATAGAAAGCACAATATTAAATTGTGACATTAAAAAGGGGGAAAAAAAACCCAGCAAGTTGACATCAATTACTTCCCCAGAAGAATGTCAGAGTTGTTGTGTTTTACTTTACATCTTCGTATGGATTCACACATGTTGGTGTTTCTCACTGATGTCAATGTGTTTCTCAAATGGCAGTCATTTGTTAAATTGAATGTTGCCCTGTTTTTAGCGTGCTAACATTAGCATTCAGCTGTCTACAGTAAATAGTAAATGTATGTGAGTCATTTGTTGGCCTAGATGAGCTCCTTTGCATGTGAGAATTCCAGAACTGTTTACTTGTGACACATATTTGCAAATGCACATGAGTTTTTTGAAACATGACTAAGAAAATGCAACTATGTTCTGCTAAGATATCTTGTAAAAAAAAATGCAATAAAATAGTCTGAATTTAGCCTATAATTTAGATATTTAAATGTGTTTGCAATTGTATTCAGTGTTGAAAAAGTTTAAATATGAAGTTTAATTTTGAAGTGTTACAACAAGCAAAGGCAGTGATTCGGTACCATTGCTAATGTTCAGCTAGCTTCCTTGAACAGCCAGAAGTCCGAGGCTGAACTCCACCATCCACTTTCTGAAGTGAGAAAGGCAAACAATGCCTTTATTAACACTGCTGTGAAATTGTTGATGCTCAAGATTTTCATTGGCTTACACTGACGTGTGCATTAAGCTGGATTTCCAAATTCCTTAAGGCCCACAGCTTTACTGCAGTTGATCTGGGAAAAGGGCCAGACATCTGCTGTCTTGGTCACAACAGCACGTGAAACCTGCCCTTCTTATGTAGCCTATTATGGACTCTCGTGTTAATACACTGCACAAGCTCCTGTTTGTTGCTGTGGACAGAGTGAGTCTGCAGTTTGAAGGATTTTTCTCCATAGCATATCCATTCATGAGGACTACACACATTTTTCCAGTAGAATAGGAACATTCAGACTGCTGTCACAAGAACGCTAAGAATCACCACTCAGCGCCATTAAACTCTAAACAAACATATTCTTCATCACCGCTTCACTGCAACAACACTAAAGTGCATGTTTGTGTTTATTATACCATGCTATCATGTACTCCATCACAGCTTTATATTAACTTTTTTGTTATGTGATTACTTAAATATGTGGACAATAGACACTATTCAAGAGCAAAAAAAAAAAAAAAAAAAATCCCAGCTATATTTAACTAACTCCCCTTTCATTCATGGTAGCCTATTATCCGGCATTGAGATTAGCCCTGATTTGAACTGGGGAACAAAGTAGCATTGGTGGTACGTGAACTCTGCAGCACAGGTTGTGCAGGTGTTTGATATGGGAATTGCATGTCTTGAAAGGAAGGGAGAAAAAATGACAAGAGAAAAGTTTAAAATAAAACTGACTTTACTATTTATGATCTACGGCAATTTTTTGGAGAAGAGGAAGTCATAATGGCCAAAAAGCTAGTAGGTACTTGTCATACTAAACAAACAGAAATCTTTAGCAAGTTTTATCCCATTTGTCTTTAATGGCAATCTCATTACACATGTGTCATTAAGAGCTGCTTATCATGCAGTAAAAGTTATGCCCCAAATGCTGTATACAGTAAATTGAGACTGTCAAGAAATGTAAAACAAATACAAAGCAGTTCAAGTGACATGAGAAAACAATGTCACATCCTGTTAAAATGTAAAACATTACTGAGTGCTGTTGACATACGTGCCCCTTTTGTTGTCTCCACCATATAATTCACCTGATCAGGTACATTCTGTTTAGTGTTCAGCTCTGCTATTATATCTGTACTAGGCTGCAGTCAGGTGCAGCACTGCAGTGTCTCCTCATCTCCAGAGAAAGTCTCATCTCTTATTGAGCAAGTCATAAAAGCCGTTCTCAGTTTTTGCTGAGGTAGGTAGAAGCTGCATGACAAAGCACGAGTACCACTTTCTTTTGTTGTTGTTTTATTGCCTGGGGACTGCAGTTTAGCACATCACTAGCGCCCTCTATGTCTCAATGAGGGTGCTGCAGAGCAGCTCTCAACACACTGAAGTCTGTTGTGTAGCTAACACTTTGCCTGGAAACAGTAACAGACAACATGATTTTGGTGAAAGTAATGATATTATTATAAGGTATTATAAAGACATGGTATAAGATTTTAGTTACATGAACATTTGTGTCTAGGTTTCAGCAGCATAATTATCATTCTTCCAACATTTTCATCATGTATGTTTCCCATACTGCCACTAGGTGGAGCCCTTACCTTTTTGTACAGAGACACACAAAGAAGTGAAACGTGACTGAATGGGTGTAGTAATTTTCATTACATCTTTAAACAGATGTTTCAAGTAATAATTAGCATGTTGTGTACTCCAAGTGAAGCTGCATGTACTCCTATTGCTGTTTGGCTTCTAAAGATGTTTAGATGCACAAACAATACCTGCTCCTCACAACAGGAAAATCTTGAAAGACAAGAGATATGGCACCAAATAGTTTCTGTCGTGGTTAAGAAAACTTTAAATTCTCATTTGAGCACACTGGTAAATAAACAGATTTTTATTTATTTATTTATTTTTTTTGCTTTTGTCTAGCAAAACATTTTCATGACAAATATATAATCAGGTGAGCTGTGGTCAAAGGACATTTTTCAAAGCTTTTCTGAAAGTGTACTGTAAGTCTCTGAACTCCATCTATAATTTCAATGGAAGGGCCACAGAGGCTTTGCTGCAGTCTGAATGAGATTTTGAGTCTGAATCATCTCTACAGAGGATAAGTTTTAGGGAGATAGCAGATACACCCAAATCGTAAAAAAGGTGGGGGAAGCTACTAATATTTTCCGAAGCACTTTTCCTTGACCTTGTTGGAAAATGTCATGAGGTTAAGGAAAGATGGTCAGGAACATCTGTGGGACCTGACCACATTCACTGACTGTGTTGAGAGTCCACAGCAGTAAAACTACAGATGTTCAAAAATATTCCACAAAAATTGCAAGAATAGCTTTGCCTGATATGTTATAACACTCCTTCATGGAGGCTATGTGATTGTGAGATATTACTACTTTATCAAGGGATGCAATTCAAAGAAAGAAAAAAAATGCCAAGAAAGTAAAAAAAAAAAAACTAACAAAAAGTTGTCAGAAGTTTTCACACCCGTGTCCCATGTCCATACATTAATTTGCATTAAAACCAGTCAGGAGCCTATGATGGAAGAAAATAATCAAAAACCACTTTTGGCTGTAAACCTCTTAAACTGTGGGATGGAATTATTTCTTTTCCTTCATAGAGGATTGTCCAGTGTTTCTTGTGCTGAAAGACATATTATTATAGAAGTCAGTGAAGCTGACCATCTGTTACCATGGCTGCCACATTTTTTAATACCTCTGTTCATTTCCTTCAATTAGTAACTTTCCTCAGCAGAAAACACTCTTAGTTCAGCTCTACAGTGTCATTTTTAGCACACTGAGAAAGGAAAGTTAATTTATCCTGCAGCAATTTCAAAAATGTCAACAATTCTTGCTTATTTTATGAACAGCTCTGTTTTAAGCATTAATATGCAGGGCACAAAAATGCACTAAGTAGAAAAAAAGAAATGTTATGTTGTTACTAAAAGGGAACCAGACTGTTGGTTTAGTTTAGTATGTATGCTCTTTGGAAAAAAAAGTCTTACATTGACTTTTATTTAATTGCAGCTTGAATCCCATATATTTCATGTTTTAACTTGTAAACATAATTTCACATTTAATATTATTTGTTCACACCTACATTTTAGCCTTGCAACGTATTCTGAACAGTTTGAACAGGGACCATTTACAAACTGCAATGAAGTGAAAAAACATTTGCATTCATACAGGTGATGTCAAATTGTGTTTGTAATGGTGATTTGAGGAGGAGTTTTTTTTTTCAGGAGTGAAGCTGGGCAGAGGATCTCTGCCTTTCCAACACATTTGTGAGAAAGTCAGTGAAATATTTTAAAACTATACCTTACAAAGAAACATTGGAAGAGAACACCTGTGATCTCCAGTCCCTCAGAAAGCACTGCAACAGAACAGAACGTTCAAAAGCTAACAAATGGGAAAGGGACTGTCAAGTACAACAAAATGAAGTTACATTCACAAATGCAACTTAGAACTTTACTATGCAAAAGAAATGCCTTAACTTGCCTTATTTTAAACTTGCCAATTGGTGGTGTCAAAGTCTCTGGGCTGTAAGGCATCTGGCATGGATCATCACACGGTGGAAATGTGTATTGTGGTCAGATGAATCAGCATTAAACATCTCTTTTGGAAGAAATGTTCACCATGTTATCCAGATCAAAGACAAAAAAGACCATCCAGGCTGTTATTAGAAACATGTCCAAAAACCATACTCTGTGACGATATATGCTTGTGTCAGTGCATTTGGAAAAGGGTAATCCACAGCTCTGTGATGGCAGCATCAAATGCCTAAAGCCTCGCACACAAGTGCACAGAAGCAAACGGAAAGGTGGTTTTAAATGAAGACATGTATTCCAGGACACTGATGTACAAGACGCTGCAAAATCATGGTCTGCATGCATTATGAAATGCGATGCATATGACAACAATTACCCCACACCGTTGCGTCCCTTCAGGTGTGTGCTCACAAATTAAAACCTGAAATATTTCTCTGCTTGGTATCCACAATTTGTGCAGTTACTTCCTCTTTAAATGGTATTCCTCCGTGCTCAGTTTGACACATTCACAGTTAATTCAAGTCTTTCGAGTTTGTCTGCTACTGAAAAAAAAAGAAGAAAAAAAGAAATTCTGCCTTGCAGAAAACATACCCCCTTTTGGAGCTCAGGGACCACATGTGCCATTTGCAGCTGTCACATTTGCATCATTCTTGCACATAAGGTATGCACTAATATGCTTACACAGTACACGGCATCTCTGCAAGCACCAACATCATTTTGTACTCAAAAATGATATGCTTTTCATCACTATGCTCAATTGTCTGTCATTGTGCTGCACAAGATGCAAAATAATTATAATTAAAAGAACAAAACTAATTGTATGTAAGTATGTAATTGTATGCAGTATGTAAACTATGATTCATCTTGTATATACATTTTTTTTTTTCATTCATTTCCTGGCTTTTACAGTTTAAAATTTGATTATCAAGGCACACAATTTCAGGTCAGTTCTCCTTTGCAAGATTTTCAAACTGGTTTGACTTAGATGAGCTTAAATGTAAAAGGTGATGTTACATACACCCTCTGTGCACACGTTTGGATTTTAGATGGTCTGAATTTGAGTCCAATTGCACCTTGAGACATGTTTGGTTAGGCTGATCAGCCAGCCTGATCAAATCATGCTCAAACAGCCTACTTTCTGTGAAGAGGCTGTCTTGTTTTACCATGAATAAAATGGATCTAGCAGTTGTTGTCCCTCTTTTCTTTGGAAATGACAGCATCGCAGACACATTGTTAAGATGCTTTCTACAATTTTGATTTGGCTGAAGTAAAACTGTTCGTTTTTGCTGGAATTTTCACTTTGTCCTGTGTTCTGGTGATGGGCTGAAGGAATCCTGCTGCATACCAATTTTCTTAAGAGCGTCTCTTCTGCAGAGCTCAAGGATGTGCAGTGTGGCCTTATACTTGTCAAATTCTTACAGACTGCATTTCTGTTTTACAGGTAGGAGAAAAGAAAAGCCATAGTTTGTGTTTGTTTCTTGTTTTGAATGTTTTAAATTAAATATATATATATATATATATACACTGCTCAAAAAATTAAAGGAACACTTTGAAAACACATCAGATCTCAATGGGAAAAAAATCATGCTGTTTATTTATACTGATATGAACTGGGTGATGTGTTAGGAACAAAAGGATGCCACATCATTTGATGGAAATGAAAATTGTCAACCTACAGAGGGCTGAATTCAAAGACACCCCAAAAATTACAGTGAAAAAATGATGCTGCAGGCTAGTCCATTTTGCTGAAATTTCATTGCAGCAACTCAAAACGGTATTCAGTAATTTGTAAGGCCCCCACGTGAGTGTATGCATGCCTGACAACGTCGGGGCACGCTCCTAATGAGACGATGGATGGTGTCCTGGGGTATCTCCTCCCAGATCTGGACCAGGGCATCACTGAGCTCCTGGACAGTCTGAGGTGCAACCTGGTGGCGTCGGATGGATTGAAACATAATGTCCCAGAGGTGTTCTGTTGGATTTAGGTCAGGCGAGCGTGGGGACCAATCAATGGTATCAATTCCTTCATCCTCCAGGAACTGCCTGCATACTCTCGCCACATGAGGCCGTGCATTGTCGTGCACCAGGAGGAACCCAGGACCCACTGCACCAGCATAGGGTCTGACAATGGGTGCAAGGATTTCATCCTGATACCTAATGGCAGTCAGGATGCCGTTGTCTAGCCTGTGTAGGTCTGTGGTCCCTCCATGGATATGGACCAGACCATCACTGACCCACCACCAAACCGGTCATGCTGAACGATGTTACAGGCAGCATAACGTTCTCCACGGCTTCTCCAGACCCTTTCACGTCTGTCACATGTGCTCAGGGTGAGCCTGCTCACATCTGTGAAAAGCACAGGGCGCCAGTGCCGGACTTGCCAATTCCGGTGTTCTGTGGCAAATGCCAGTCGAGCTCCATGGTGCCAGGCAGTGAGCACAGGGCCCACTAGAGGACGTTGGGCCCTCAGGCCACCCTCATGAAGTCTGTTTCTGATTGTTTGGTCAGAGACGTTCACACCAGTGGCCTGCTGGAGGTCATTTTGTAGGGCTCTGGCAGTGCTCCTCCTGCTCCTCCTTGCTCAAAGGAGCAGATAGCGGTCCTACTGATGGGTTGTAGACCTTCTACGGCCCTGTCCAGCTCTCCTGGAGTAACTGCCTGTCTCCTGGAATCTCCTCCATGCTCTTGAGATTGTGTTGGGAGACACAGTAAACCTTCTGGCAATGGCATGTATTGATGTGCCATCCTGGAGGAGTTGGACTGCCTGTGCAACCTCTGTAGGGTCCAGGTATCGCCTCATGCTAACAGTAATCCCTGGGAGTTTGATGTCGGCCAGGATCCAGAGCACTTAAATGCATGCTGGGATGACTGGACTGCACCAACTCCTGCTGGAGAGGACGATTTTTATTTTCTCTAAACTGAAGGAGCTACTTGAGGTTAAACGTTTATATTTAAGAGTTGAGTGTATAGAGTTTATTTTGATGTTTAGTGTAAGAACAAACATTTCTGTAACTATGCTGTTGTGTCGTTAGTGGTTGTATTCTTTGGTTGCCCCTATGTAGTTTTAAGGGTTGTGTGTGTGTGTGTGTGTTTATTTTTAAATTTATTTTTAAGAAACAATGAAGTATGGAGGAGAGCATGCAGTAAACAGCTGCAGGTGAGAATTAAACCAGATCCAAAGCAAGTACCATCACAGCCTCCTTAATAAACGCATTAATCCCTTTCAAACTGGACCATTCTGTCCTGTAAACAGTTTCTGCACATGTAATAAAAATGAGTGTATTCAGTTCTTGAAATTTAGACAGAGGTTTAATGAAGCAGTGGATAGAAGTGTAATGGAGCAGCAGTGTAAAGCAGTCCAACACAGAAATATGTGACTGGGTGCAATGAGCCTTCGTGTTTGAATGTCTTGAAATAAAGGCTGTTTCATGGTGAAAACACATTAGCTCCTGTAAAAGTGAAAGCAAGTATAAAATTGAGAAATACTGCATCCATTTCTCGGGTGTCCTCAGGCCAGTGCCTGTTATGGCGCTGGCAGCCCTGATACTTCCTTAGCTCATAAAGCCACTTTATGTAGCAATGCCACTTCTGGCCACATAGATCTGCTGCAAATGACAAAAGAGCCAGTGTTGCAGTGTTTAAACATATTTTAAACACATTAATTAGGCTCGGGGGGGCTCCGGCTCCAGTTCGTGGATTTTGATTGTTGCGGTGGGGCGTCGGTCCTTCATTAACCGCTGAAAACTAAGGGATCACTGTACTAGAGGTGGGCGGATCGATCCAAATATCGATAATATCGATACCAATGCTGGTACTGATATCGAATGATACTTGTGTAAAAAGATCGATACTCAATCTTTTTTTTTTCCCCCTACAACACTAAGAATTCATTGAAGTCTGTGTCTGACATGCTGTCGCTGTGTCCTCCTCCCCTCTCGTCTCGTCTTTTGACGTTGCATCATCACGTGGCTCAGCCGCGTTGGCCAAACAAGCATGCAGGTAGACTCAGTCTGGCCCCTCCCCCCAGGCCCGCCCACTTAGAAAAAACATTAAGAACAGAACAATTGAACTCCAATCAATATTTACACAAAAATGTTAATTGTGATAATAAAGTTTTTTGCTGTCGCCTATAAAGTTTGCCGAAATGTTATCCTAGGTTTTAACAAGACAATTCAAAGACAAAAATTAACAAAAACGCCAAAAGGTCAGCAATTTCATGATAGATTAAGCTTAATATGAAAAAGTATCGGTATTGGTATCGGTATTGGAAATACTGGCCCTGTATTTACTTGGTATCGGATCAATACCAAAATCCCCAGTATCGCCCACCTCTACACTGTACTTTGTCCCAGTAGAGGTGGACTTTGTTATATCTTCTGAAAGGAACTTTCTTGTACTATGTTGCCCCCATGTGGTCAGAGATAGTATTGCTCCATAGAAGAAGCTTGAAAGGCCACAAGCTGTGGCCTTTCTGAAAATATGTCAATCAATCAAACTTTATTTCTGTACAGTTCAAAGTGCTTTACAATTGTCTTACAAAAACATGAAATGGCAGAAACTTAACCTTATACAATCATTATAATTAATCATAGATAAAACTGAAATAAATTTAATGAGAATGCTTAAAAAAACATTTATAAGGCACTACATGAAAGCGAGATAGAAAAGAAGAAGAAAAAAGATCATTATTCTGCCTCTTTTCTCTAAAAAGCAGTTCCACTGGAACTGTAGAAAGCAAAAGGAAAGCTAAAAGTCTCCTTTAGTCGCTACTCTAGCACACACAGGTATTTGGCTTCCACTGATGATCAGATTGTGATGGAAAGGGAGATAAGAAACAAAACAAACGTCTAATAAAAAAAAGTCTACATTTGTCTTGTTTTCACTTCCCTTCTATTTCTAGTTAGACCTTTGATGCCAGATACCTGATGCTTTTCCTCTTGATTTCAGTGCATGAGGCCCATACACACTGCTTAAGACCGCTGCCTATATCCTCTGCAGGAAACACAGGCCTTGGATCAAGGTGACACACCTCACTTAGAAGATAAAAGCATCTCAGAAGGGCACTCTAATGCAAAGCAGTCAAGTGACTTAAAACCCAATAAGTATTTAAATCAATATGAATGGGAGGTAACCGGGTGGAAGACTGGTAAACAGGGAGTGAATGCTCATGTTACGTTTTAATGAAGAGTCTCAATCACTGATATGTAATTAATAACGGAAATGGTGGATAATAAGAGTGCGTGTTATTCATGGCCACTACAGAGACCGATCCATTCTCTTCATAAGAAAGACATAGAAGTGTGAGACTTAAAAGAGAGACATCTTCTGTTCTGGTATACAATACAGTTCTTTAAAAACATCACACAAAGAAAGATTATCTTCACTGATAAGCTCCTTCGGGAAGATTCCCACAGTAGTAAGGATATTTTCTGTGTGCTCTTGTTCCATTACTCACAACAGACTCTTCCTTTGTCTGCCTGCATGGTTGAATCCATAAAAAAATGATGATGGAAAGGTTCTGACATGACAATTAATTCCATAACCTCGTGGTTAGTGATCAGATTACTCATTTTCAAGCACAGGAGCACCAGGATCTCAAAGCTCTCAACAGCTGGGTTTAAGGATGAATCAAAATTTCTAGTAATGGGCTTTTTTTTCTTTCTTCTTGAGATTTGAATGAAAAGATGGATGCCACTGACACGTCCACTGAACATGGTGCTGAAGTCAGAAAATCAACTTCCTGGCTTAGTATAAAAGCTGAACATAAGGGCAAACAACCAGCCTGCTTGTCTTTAGGGAAAAGTCTAACACGTCAACATGCTATATTTCATATCTTTCATATGTCAGTGCGTGAAAGCTGACCCTATTTACTGTTATTTCCCTCTCATTCCAACGCTAATCAAATGCTAAAAATCCAGAATAAAAGAAAAATCCCATTTATTAAAGAACAATATGATGCAATTATTCCACTGCAGAGATAAACAGCTCAAAGTCAAGTCAAAAGGCCAGTTCATGCCCAATATCAACATGGCATTCACATCCATGGTGATTATATGCAATCCAAATGTTGGACTGGGCATAAATACAGTATAACGTCACAACGTAGGCACAGTCAGGGCACAGTCAGGGCACTGGCTTCAGTCTTATGATCAAACTCTGGAGCAGAAAAGTGAAAAACAGCATCTGCCAAAAAGATCAACAATGCTTTTAAAATGGCTTCATAAAATGGACTCATAATAAATGACCCAATCTTTATTCCTTTTGGTTATTTATGGGCTTTGTTTCATGGCAACATTGAC
Organism: Hirundichthys speculiger; assembly: GCA_018398805.1. Taxonomy (NCBI): domain Eukaryota; kingdom Metazoa; phylum Chordata; class Actinopteri; order Beloniformes; family Exocoetidae; genus Hirundichthys; species Hirundichthys speculiger. Next base: position 4,562,051 of record JAGFBZ010000074.1, on the reverse strand, counting down.
AAAAAAAAAAAAGCCAATTTTTCTGTTCCTGGGGAAAAATTGGGACAAGTGCAAATCCATGAAATATGTAAGAGGTTAAGTCTTAAACCTGAACACCATTTCCAGCTGCCATGGGACCGAAAGGATTGGGATTAGGAAGGAGAAAGGGGGACATGTATGAGCAGCTATGTTGGTCCATCAAATGTTTCTGACCCAGATTCTTAGCTGAGTGATGTAAAGAATTTCATGTCTCTACTTTTTTTCCAACTTGACTACTTTTTGTCTGAAGACAAAAAAAAAAAAGGATTTTTAGATTTCTTCACAATTATTATTATTATTGTTTTATACAGATGATCAACTTTGTACCATTTACGGTCCAAAAGGTCGACAAAAACTTTCAATAGAGATAATTTTGCAATTTGTGGAACATGTGGCTTAAAAGTAAAAAAAAAATAAAAGAAAGATTCCAGTGTTACTTTCTCACAATCTACATGTGGGAAGTTTTCCTTTTACTGGGCAACACAGAATCACTTAAGGATGGATGATAAGGAACGAGAAAAGAAAAAGGAGCTCATCCATACACGGAGATAATGCCAGAACTTAATTTTCCCCATCATGAAGATCTGCTGTGAACAAAATCTTCTTAGATTTAACAGAGGGGTCAGGACCCGCTACAGTCCACTGTCCCCACTGTGTGGGATTTATTAAAAGAAATTCAGGTCAGAACTGAACTGAACTTCACCATCTAAACTCTGTATCTCCTTAGCTTTGTGCAGCACATCATAACATTAATATTAAATGTGGTCGGCTGGACGGCATTTCAGTAAAATGAACTTATTGTTGCAAATCAGCATATGAATGCAGGTGACAGATGAATACATCCTGGTAAGTCTTTTGCACCAACTTTTGTGTGTGCAAAAATATTCATATTTTTTTTTCACTTCAAATCAAATCAAATCAAATCTTTTATTGGTTTTTAAATGTCTCAACAGTCTTGGGCCATCATACCTATCTTTTATTATTGCTTTTATTATATCAACCCTCGCGGACCCTGAGGTCCTCTGGTTCTGGCGTTTTAATCAAAACAAGAGTTTGGACAAAAGCCCACGGTGAGGCTGCGTTCAGCCATTATGGCCCTCATCTGTGGACCAGCCTGCCAGAGAACGTCAGGACCGCAGAGACTGTTGAGATTTTTAAAAGGAGGCTCAAGACTCACCATTTTAACTTGGCTTTTACCTGATTTCTTTTACTTTTAGTTCTTTTATTCTTCTGTTCTTAATCTAATTGATTTTAATGATTTAATTTAAGTCTTAAATTTATTTTGGCCTTTTGTGCATTTTATTATCATTAAAATTTTACATTTTATTTTTGAATTCTAAACGTTTAAATTTTCACATTTTATACATTACATTTTATTATTATTTTACCTATTGTCTGTTTTTACCTTTTTTTTTTTTTTAAACTGACTTTTAATCTTTTAGTTTAGCTCCAGTGTTTCCTCTTGACAGCTTGAACTAACCATCACCAGCCTGCATAATAATATACCCTGAACAAAATAATATTAAAATATTATGACTGATACCTTGTAAAAATGCTTCAGTTTTCTGTAAACTAAAATCAGTTTTGACTTTTTTGCGCTGTAGCTCCGTGGCTGACCTCTGCCAGACGAGAGGTCCTGCTCAAAGCCCACCGGCAGCTGCTGCAGAAGCCGAATGTGTTCAGCCTTGCTCCTCACCGGGCGGCTGAAGGCATCGCGCCGCTCAGAGTTTATTTCAGGACTCTTCCAGACAGAAATGTGTTAACATGAAGTGACTGCTGCTTAGCTCACCTCAGCCGTGCTGCCGTTACCAGGGCTGAGCCGAGCTAAGTTTCCTCCTCTGACCCCTACACACCGACCAAGCCAGGGTGCTCTGTGTAAACGTATATGTATATATGTAAATGGAGCGTTTATTAGAAGAAATATGGTAGAAAGATCGATTAATAATTCAATCTGAAAAAATGTGAGGGTGAACTGGCTGTTTAGGGGGGCCCCTGAAGGTCTGGGGCCCCCTTGGGCGCACCCCTGTTGTCCCCTGTGGCTACACCCTCTCCCCGAGTCTCCTCCTCGCGCTCAGCCCCGCCCTCAAGGAACGACTTGTAGCGAGAAGAGAGAGAAACAGGGAGAGAGAGAGAGAGAGAGAGAGAGAGAGAGAGAGAGAGAGAGAGAGGGAGAGACTCTGCAGACTCACACGGACACACACTGAGCTTTTCTTGCCAGCCGTACCGTGTCTTCTTCACTAACGGGACAACTTTAACCCTCTCGGATATCATCTTCTTCTCTTTGCTTTTATTTTCTCGCTTTTTCCACGTGAACCTCGCGACCCGGACCGAGGTGAGTACAGAAATGTAGTCTCGGTGCCAGTTTTTTCTTTAGGGAGGTGAGCTCTGGACCGGTTAGGGGAAGAAGCAGAGGTTTTTTTTTTTGTCAGCAGAGGAAAAGCGGCAGCAGGCGGGCTGGAGGAGAGGCATGTCCGGCTCTTGTTGGAGCAGTTTTATCGCTTGATTTGGGGGTCGCCGGACGGTTCACGGACCTGTAATTAACTCGGAGAACAGCGTTGCTTCCGTCGCTGGCGCCTGTGTGTTGAGCCTGAAGGTTTGAGATTAGCGGAGCGGGTTGAACATCTTCTCCTTGATGTTGCCATTATGCCAGTGTAGTGTTGCACATGGTTTTTACTTCCAGCCACTACAGCCTCTCTGCGATACTTCTGCCGGGACGATCAAACGTCGCGAAAATGGTCAGAGATGCTGAGATTTACCAGTTGTTACATTTGCTTTCCGTTCAGCAATTTTAATCTTCATGGCTGGAGCGGTGTGTTTCCAACTTTTGAACAGGAAATAAAGAATGTGTTTGATTTTAAGTCGGGCTTTTTGTATCCCTTACTTCATATCTTTTATGAGAGTGCTGAAAAATTATGAAAAATAGCCACCTGTTAGTAAACCGAAGACAGTATAAGATATCAGTAGGTGCAGTAGAGGGGGCTCCCCTCACTGATCTGCCCTGCAGTGACAGAGCCAGGATATCTCCCCCTGTCCATGAGAAGTGTGTTGTTGTCTAGTTTGTTGGTTTGTATAACATCATCTCATCTCGCAGTGTTCTGTTATACCTTCAGGAACTTGTTTGCTACTTTCCAGCCCCCCCTGTACACCTCTAGGCAGCTCAAAAACTAATTGATGACAGACAGAGAAGGATGGTGTGCCATATAAGTCTTATTGATTCCTCTGTCACCCAACCTCAGCCCCCCCATGATACTTGTTTGGGCCGGGCTTGCTCCAGGAATATCCTCAGACTCCATGAAAAAGTTTGCAGTTAGCTACTTTGACCAAAATGTCAGGAAGGTCAGAATGTGCAAAGCTGTGATCCAAGACCAAGTTGGCTATTTTGAGGTCTAAAATATGTGCGGTCTGTAACTTTTAACATTTTCTTTTTCATTTATTGCCAGTGAAAATGTATCATGCACTATTCACCTAAAAGTAATTATCTCCAGTTGTTAATATGCAAATCCGTATTTATTTAGCATCACTTAAAATGCAATTGTTAATTGACAACATCCAACTGCCGGCTTTAATTTTGAGCTCTTTTAATTTAAAGAAAAAAACCCATAGTCAGTAGATCACATCGTTCAATTCATTGCTCAACTTCCTGTTGTAAAGAGAGCCACATGTATGGCAGAAGACAAAAGTGATGAGCTAATCTTGAATAAGCACCTTATATCACGGTAGTTGAGGTGATCATGAGAAGGTCATGGTCTCAGCTGGTGCACATAAAGAAGACAAAGCTGTGACCTTTTTATTTATCTATCCACCACAACCAAAACTCTCTGTTTCTTTTGTCAATCAGATTCATTAAGTTAATAATATTAGTTCCCATATTTGCTATCTTTTGCTGTGAAATCAAACCCTTTCCAAATTATTGGGCTCCTTTTTATTGGCCTGAAGCCAGATTGTTCCCACAGCTATTTGGGGGAGACGATTTGCTTTTGCGGTTAAATCCATGATGATGGTATCAATGGATGCACACCAAATGTGGTCAGCTGAGTAAAAGATGTCGAGGACCTCTAGGAGAGATGCTTACGGCGCTCAATCTCCACTCAGCCATGAAACCATAGAAACTGTAGCAGAGGAACATGACACGACAAGATGATGAGAATGAAGGAGTGGTAGATCAATCCAGCTGTTAAAGACCCTTTTCAGTCTTGACTTGGAACTACATGTCCACTGTGTTTCTCATTCACACAACTATTATATATAACTATTATAAGGAAAATTGGTGGTTCAGCACCCAAGAACACTTGGGTCTGAAATGACAGATAGATGAGAGATCAACAGACATTCCAGTTGGAGAATGGCCTGCTCTTTTTGCTGATCCACTACCAACTGTGACTGTTTTCTAAAGTGATCAATCATGAACGGGTCATTTTCAAAAAAATAAAAACACTTTAACAGTCCGAGTGACTTGTTATGTAGTCTCAGAAATGCCATTGGTGTTAATTTCTGGCACAATGTGCGATTTTACTTTACTTTTCTTGCAGCCTGCAGACTTTCAAGTTCTGAGTGATGTATAACAGAAGAAGATGTATGAATAAGTAAATTTTTGCATTTAAGATAACATTACTAAAAAGCACAACTGCATATAAATGTAGCTCCTGTTTTTTTTTTTTTTTTGACACACAAGTGTATCAGTGCTTACAACACAGACCATCAGACATCTGCACTGCCCTTGGTAGCACAGTGTTAGAGGTGTGCTGCTGCCATGTTCTGATGGAGAAATGCTCTGCCTCATGTCCACGCAGCAGCGTGCACAGAACAACCACAGCTGTGCTGGTCTCACTTTATAGCAGATGGGCACTTTGTTAAGACAGGTACAATCCCTGGTCTGGCTGTGTCTGCCGTTTAAATGTTTGATGTGCACAGTCTTCCTGAGTGCTTTTCCTGCTGTTCCTCTCAGTATCTGCACCAGCTGCCGCCTCGTGTTAAGAGAGACGCAACAATCTGCAGCCATGCCTGTCAAAGGTACAGCGGTGACGGCACACATGGCTACATGCAAACATACATCCATTTTTTTTTAAGGTTTTCGCAATATAGTTTGTTCTCATATGACATGTGTTGTTGATAATATGATGCTCTACATAAAAAGAGGGCATTCAGTCTCCTCCCCAGGACTCTGTGCGCATGGTTGTAGAGGTATAGTGCAGAATGCAGAATGTATTTCCTGCACCTATGTGTTAAATCAGTAAAAACCACACAAAACGTCTGACACAGCATATCAAGTCAAGTGAAGAAGTCATGTGTCCCATTTTGAAGATGACAGTGGAGGCCGGTTTTTAGCTCTTAAAGCCCGTCTCGTTGTTGCCTCAGGAAATCACAGCTGTTGTCACACACTAAACATTAAAATATTAACCTAGTTTGAGTGCAAGCACAGCAGAGAGAAGGAACATCAAGCTGGTAGGGCTGCGGTCAAGTTCAGCATCTTTGTTTGTTGTGTGGGGGAATAAAGTTGCGAGTGTGGTAGGTATTTTCCAGCTCTTCTACCGAGAAACTGCTGTTTTTCCTTTTCTCATGAAATGGCACATTCACTTAGTTAAAGTTTGGTCAGACAGAAAAATGATGACAGCAGATGAATGAATTATGACTTTGAATATATTGCAGTCATCTCCTCTTGCTTGTTTTATGTTTAAGGTAAAGTTCTTACTTTTATCAAAATACATACGATACAGATTCAGACTTTGTAAAAAATGGACTGACCAGCAGCAGCTCTTCAAGTGTAAAGTAATATTTTCAACTTGAGGACAGTTTTATAGAGCCTCTTGTGGTTTGAGGGCTGGTGGCTACATTCATAAATTAATGTCTGCTTGTGTAAGAAAACTGAAATTGATACTGTGCTGATGGTGAATTTCTCCATCTGAGGTCATCTCCACTGTGGTACATTCTTTCCAAAATGCAACCAAGCTACATTTTTGATTAGGTTATTTACGGTGACAGACTTTCTTTTTCTATTGTAAAACCAAATATTGAAAGCTCTCCTTCCCGTCGTTGTTTTATGAATGCACACAGGCACTCCTCCTTATTCAGCCAGCAGTTGCGCTGGTATTTGAAGCGATAAATCATTAGTGTTTCTATAGTGTTTTATAATAGAAAACAAAGATTCCTCTGAGTGTGTGAGTGGGTCTCTCCGATCTCTTAGGGGCCCTACTGCTCTCCTTCACTACTTCCTCTTCACTGAAGAGGTGCCTCCATAATTTATTCTCTGTAGCTTTGTACCATAACTGATGTTTAATTATTCCAACATAATGGGTTGCCCATTGCTCATAAAATATTGAAACAGAAGTAGCTCAGGCGGCACACTGAAAGACTCTGGCCTCATTTTATGCCATGACTGGGAGCTGACCTGGTCATCGGATCGGGTCAGGTCAACACAAACATACAACGCTGGAGCAATTTTCTTTTCACCCGTCCGAAACTTTGTCTGAATTGGAAAGTTCATAAGAAGGACTTCCAGGTGCTTAAAATGTCTTCTGTGAGTTGTGTCTGAAATCATGATGCTTGCTGACTTTAAAAGAGATTATAGTAGATGAGCTCTCTGATTACAGCTCACGACCAGGCACGGCTGCTAATCTGTGCTCTTAATACGGAGGCAGGCAGATCTCGGGACGGTTATCGAGGCTGCTGAGAGTGATTCCTGTTAGGGTTGCGTACTTGTTAAATTTACCATGACAGTCATGTGCGAAGGTTTAAGACCACCCATGAAAACAAGCCAATGATATCACAAATGGTTTTTACATTTTTAATGTCGTCGCGATATGCATGTTATAGTAAATCTATTTATAACATACATTTGAAACAGTTTTTAGTAAAAGCAGTGACTGTACCAGAATAGTCACAGCCTGCGTATGGGCATACTGTGCACAAGACTTTTAAAGTAATGCTTCATACAGTGAACCCAGATGTCTTTGATAACCTTTTCCAGATCTTTCACACAGCCATCTATCTGTGACCTTATCCTTCAAAAAAGTCATTCACAATCTTCAACCTATGACATGGAGCGCCATCTTGCATGAAAATTTCGTCGTTATTGATCGTCACATGCAGCCGCAGCTTCTCTTGGAGCACGTCAACGTACCTGGTGCCATTTATCATGGTTTCCTTTGGCAGGAATAAGAGACAAGCTGTCCCTTTTTGAGATCTAGATTCTGTGTTTTCACACACTTTCCTCTAACTCTGGCAGAGAACAGGCACACATACTTAGTTCTGTGTTTGTTACAGTTTTATACGGCTTAAGATGACTTTCTCAAATGTCTGGTTTTATCTGATTAACACTCTGGAAGCCAAAGATTCACAGTCCAAAATCCTTTAAGATGAAGAAAATGGTAAGTAAAAATGAAAAAGTACAACTAAAACCCTTTTACACAAATTTCCTCAAAAATGTTTACTTCTTTGAATGTTTATTGACTGATATCTAAAATGCCTGTTTATATGATCATAGTTGATCTGTTTGTCTCTTAGCACAGAGTGTTTTCAGTTGTGTAGTCGTGGAAGTGGTGGGTTCTGGCTGAGTAAATAATTAAGTGATTTATGGTCATATCGGTGGATCCCTCCTGCTGATGGGTGCTGGGACATCTGAACCCCTTCTGTGTTTGCTAAGAGGATAAAACCACAAAAATCAGTTTTTTTTTCTTTTCTTTTCTTTTTTTTTTTGTTTTGTCCAAATGGGCTTCAGCTTTTTTAAGCATCATCCAATTCAATCTGTCCCATGTGGCCAGATTTGCCAGCAAAGCTCTTAATGTGCAAATGGTTACCATCCAGTTCAAGGGTTTCACATAAGATAAACTGGGAAATGCACTGTTAAATGGGCACACTATATTTGTGAAGTGTGAATATGATGGATTTGTTGGATTCACCAAAACTGACATCTGATTGATAGGTTGTGTCTCAGGGGACTGATGCATCTACTTTGTGATATGAAACCAAATCTAGCATGACGAAGAGTAATCATCCATCTCTGCAGGCAGCCATAGATGCAGCAGAAGCTGGAAGTGCAGTTATATATGCCCAGACTTTTTCGTGCCAAGGATTTTTACAGGGAAGTTCACAAACGTCCTCACAGAGTTCATTCTGGTAAAGGTCTGAAGAGCTGGAGCTTAATTTTGTCTGCATTTAGACTTGTTGAAACCACTATTCTCACCAGTTACATTGGATCATTGCAAATGGTTTTCTTATATTTATCTGCATTAGTCTGTAAGTGACTGAAAATGTAAAAGAGGCTAAAAATAAAGTTAGCAGAGAACACAGCCTCTGTTTTCTTTCAGTTCTTAGAAATGGAATCATCCCAAAGAAAAAATTGCATTTAATGCATATTTATAACACATTATACTGCTATGCCAGTCCAAATGCCTTTTTTTTTTTTCAAAAGGTAATTTTACCAGCAAATAATAGTAGAATTACACCGATGTTGCCTCCACAGATGCTCTTGTAGGAAAACTGTTAGCCTCCCTACAGTAAAATTATCCATGGAGCAAGTCTTTAAATCGGCGATAAACATGTGTCTGGTGACTGGGAAAGCTACATGAGACTCAATGACTGTTCAGCAGAAGAGAGTTTGACAGCTGTTTCCAGTGGGTGCTAATCTCTGACTAACAGTTTTGCATTGCATTCCTGGTTACATCAACTTGTACTGAATTTGCGTCCCCTGTCCTTCTGTGATATGAAGTCACATAGCCTCACTTCAAACATCTAATGTGCTATGCCTCTTCTGTTTTATTTTCTAAATGTGCAGGCAGGGAAAGTAGTGCTGAAGCTGAAGATGTAGTTACTCTTTAAAAATGCAACATCAATAAGCCTACATACTGGAGCCCTTTTTCTTATTTCATATTAGGAATACATTAGGGTTCTACCGTCTGAGCTTCTGCACTCTGGCATCCGTGCGGCACTTGTTGATGTTGTGATTAAAGCAAAAGTAAAAAGCCTCTTTGGAAGCTTTCATGCAATATTGAGCATCCTCAGTGACCCGCAGTGTTGTTTGCAACGTTTTATGACCTAGTAATGTATTTGTGGCTTGTTGCATTTTTCTGTGTCAAACATCTATTCCAGAAACGGAGCCACTAGTCAGGATCAGCAAAGCAAGCCGTTTAACAGGAAGTGAGCTCATATAGTTGTGGCTTGTACTCTTTGTTCAGGAAGGCGTTTGACTGAGAGAGGACTGTAAACGTTTTTTCCTCACATTGTGTAAACCACAGCAAGCCTGTCTGGTCCAGTTTGACGTGAGCACTTGGATCCTTTTGCAAAAACGCAATTATTTAACTTTAGTTTTAGTGTTTTAATTAGGATAGTCCCCCCCTCCTCCCACATCTAAAAGACTACTTCAAGCTATTTTGTACTGTAAATAGTAAATTGATCTGTATTGTAACTGTAGCTTCGAAGTATACTCTGGAGTCATTATTATATTCTGGCCTCCTGATGAGCAAAATGCCTCTTATATTAGACGAACACAGCTGTTGAACTTCAAAGGCCAAATTCAGCTAACACTGTTGAATCTGTGTGTGTGTATGTGAGTGTGTTTGCCACTGAGCTTTCTTGTTTGTGATGGGGCCTTTAATGTCTGGTTTGCTCCACGCTGCCTTTCTGTCTGCGCTCTGCACCCATTGGTTCAAGACTGACCACATGCTCTGGTGCTTGGTTGTGCCTGCTTGTGCCTGGGCTGCAGTTGCAGGGCATTTGTGTGTGTTTATGCATGTGTGTAAGTATTTTGTGGTTTGTCCTCCTGTTATGCTTCTTTCTTTATAGACCTTGTATACTGTAGATTTGAGCATAGATGCTTTTGCACGTGGTAATGCCCTGTTTTTGAAAATGGCTTGCTCATTAAAACGCACTGTGCACACACACACTTTCACTCACACACACACACACTCGCACACACACACGAATATGCTCATTTTTAACCACTAAACAGCTCCCTTCTGTTTTATTTACTTTGATAGTTGTTGCTCCTTGGCTCTGGCATCTCAAGTGTGAGATCTCTTAAAAATATTTACATTTGTATCTCTTAACATATTCATGAGTGATCACAAATTTATCTCATAGCTTCCTCTCTAGTTAACCTCAAAAGAGACTAAATGTTTTCAAGCTTATCGGTGTCTAGACATGATTGTGGTGATGCATACATGTGTGCTTCCTTGATGATTTCAGTCCTGCAAGCTAATTTTTCAGTTTAAAACAAACTAACAAACAGAAAATACAAAAAGTCATGTCAACTCTTCCACTGATGAATCTCCATCTGGTGGATTAAAACCCAAAATCAAAACAAAACAAAAAAACAAAAAAAGAAATTGGAAACTAACTCCCACTCTTATTCAGAAAATTAAATTCATAAAGTATCTCATCTTGCTACAATGTAGTATTCTGCTGAGAAACGTTGGGGCCTGGAATTATCACCCATTCAAACAATAGATACAGTCTAACTGCAGGAACTTTCATGAAAGATTATGGACCTTTTGGTGGATCCTGCTCCCTGTCCAGCCCCTTAATATTTCCACGGTACTGTCCATAGATTAAAAACACCCCCCATACAGGTTTCTAAAGTGTACCTCCTCTAATCCACTGTGGTTTCATGACATTGCCCACTATGTCGGTACTGTTTCTATAACAAAATTTCAACAGAGAGACATTATCATTTTACTATAACTTGGTACATTTCCACTAGTGGGGGTTGTCCACTAGTGGCAATAGTGCATCGCTTTCTCTGTTGGCAACTGGCAAAAGCTAAACATGATTGTTGCATTTCTGTTTGCTATTTGCATAATAAATAATGGTGGCTCTGAATTAGAAGAGACGAGGTGGTACGTGAAGGGGATACGGCGGCTGAATGATGTCATCTCCTGCCCACAGCATACCCAATGAGTGAGTCATCACCAACGCTCCTCCCATCCAGAATATTTTAGGGGGATGCTCTGAGTTTCTATCCTATTCCACAGGTATATGTCTTGGTCCCGTAGAGATTCCTGAAACCTTTTTTTTTGTGGAGCTGTTCCTGGTAATGGAAGCATTAATGATCGGGCCCTGAAAAACTACCCTGGAGCCCCCGCTAGTGGAAGCGTACCTGTTGTTTTTAAAGTGCAGCAGAAATGCAGAAAACCTTGGTTTTAGTCCCTCAAAAAGGTTAAGTAGGGTTGGTTTTGGTCAAAATGCTGCCTTCTATTTCCCCTGACTGAACACTTGCCATCATGGTAACGGCACTTCCTGATGGCAGCAGCATCTCACATCATGACATTGCTTCCTGTTGTACAGCAGAAACTGCTGAGGAATGGAACCGGGAACACAAAGGCATTGACCTCGCCCCCAAACTGATGTACAGGGCCAAGTCTGGCTAATGGCTATCCCAGCCTGCAACCCATAGAACCCAAATGATCCGCTACCAAACCCGTGGTGACCATAAAATGCTCCAGGGGCTTGTGCTTGTCCACAGCTCTTTAGCTACTCCAGTCTACAAGATGCCTACCTTGTTCTCAACATTAGCTGTTCTGGATAAAAGCATCTGCTAAATGAATATAATGTGATGTCTTGAGGCTGGCTTAACAAGTGGTTTCTTTTAGCTAATAGGTTGCTGGTTTGATACCCAACTTTCCCAGTTCACGTTAAAATGTCTTGGCTAGCCTGGCTACAGGACACCACATATACGAGGTGGCTGAACATTGAGAAAAGCACATCCCAGCAGCCCTTACAGACTCTACCTTTCTTAGACATCTCGCTGGGTCAGACTCAGATGAGTGAGTGGATGAGGACTATATTGACAATCTGGAGGAAAATAAAATGGGTTGCCTAAAGCAATTTCTGCATAGAAAGCAGTCGGTGCATGGACTCATGTACCTACACCAACTACTCAAAGACGGACACTTCAAATCCTTTGAAAATCTAAGAAAATAAGTTACGCTCCCTAATACAGATTTTTTTTCAGATATTTACAAATAAGGGACTTTTTACAAAGCATAGAGAGTGGTATAAAATTCTAGACCCCACCCCAATTGAAGGAGTTGGTAGTGGAAGTAAGAAAATCATCGGACATCTTTATAAAATCTTCTTACAGATTAATCCTAAGGACACGCTTCGGATCAAAGAAAAATGGAAGATTGAAGTGGGCACAATCATACAGCAACACGCTAGGGAGAAATACGTACAGAGGCACATCAGGTGACCAACTCTAACACATGGTGAGAATTCCGGTGGAAGTTAATTATAAGATTCTTCAGTGCACCAGTGATCACATCCAAAATGAGGCTCTCCTATTCAGATAAATGCTGGAGAAGTTGCGGGACACAAATTGGTAACCATACCCATATACTGTGGAAATGTCCAAAACTGAAAAAATTTTGGGGTGAGATTTTTTGAAGCGCTCAATAAGGTATTCCAGATTGGCTTTATAAAGGATCTCAAGTTAATAATGCTAGGACTAAGACCAGACCACATAACTGGAAGGTGGAAAAAATATGCCATATGTATACTACTGATCGCTGCTCTTAAATGGATTACAGTGAAATGGTTAAAACTTGATCTTCCAACATATAAGATGTGGGTTGAGAAAGTCTGGGAAATCTATCATATGGAACAAATAATCTATACCCTAAGGCTTCAAACAGGCACATTCACTAACAGATGGAGACCAGCCCTCCCAACATTAATGCAGTAAAAGCCATATAACCCCCCTAACCCCCCCCCCCCTTTTTTTTAATGTTTAATTTTAAATTTATTTTTATCTGATTTTATTTTGTCTCTTTAAATGTTTCCATCTCTGCTCCGTGTTGAAACTTCTTAATGTTGTGTTTGCTTACTACTCTTGTTTAACAGCTCAGAGCTATTCCTCCTATGGTGGACCATGCAGATCATAAATGGAAAAAAGCAGCAATCCGATAGTGATTTTGCCTCTGTATGATTATATCCTGATGAAACTGAATTAAAAACCAAGTTTAAAAAAAAAAAAAAGTGTTTTGGTGATATATGGACCCATATTGGCATATGTTCCTCACATGTGAGCTGCTTTGAATTAAAGTGTCTGCTAATTAAATGTAATGTAATGCAGCATTATTCATAGAAATACAATAGCAAAATCAATGAGAAATATTCTTGGCTAATGTAAACTTCAGTGATCCTTGAACAAACTCAAAGTGACACTAAGCCAATTCAGCTAACGCTTATTTAAACAAATCTAAGTGGCCAGCAGCAAGAGCAGATTGTGGAGGTCAACAACCATATCCTTCGGTAGTAAGTAGAGATATCTTGGTTCAGGGAAGTGAAATGAGAAATCAGCATGCACAGCTCTTACTCTTGCGATGCTCACGCCTGCAGACACTGGGACGGCGCAGGCTCAGTGTGCACCCATCTTGGTGTAGTAGTGGATTAGAAGTGACACTTACTGCAGGCTGGCTGGGTTTAAGCCTTGTTTACTCTGATTGGGTCTTAGCCGAAGACTGGGACCATCATTAGGCAGCGAAATGACTCAACACTGGGAAAGATCTCTAAACAGACAGACTGAAAAGAGACTAAAAGGAGGGAAAAGAGAAGCAGGGACAGTTGAGGGGAAAATAAAAAACAAAAGCGAGAGGATATTTCCTGAATTTGCGTAAAGCGACCCGAGTGCCTGCACGGGGGGCTGGAACTTTCGAGGCCAGGGTGTATTGTAATTAAACCCTTTTATAAATAAACAGACAGGATGGGCTGACATGTTGATGTGGTACAGATGGACAGATAACCCCACCCAGGATGGGGCAGGACAGCATATCCGCCTCATGGGGCTCTGCTGTTGAGGAGGAACGTCGCAGGTCAAGTATTCCCCGCTTGGTGCCAAGCCCTTTGTAAAACCCACACATGAAAAGTATTTTCCTGCCAAAGACAACAACGTCAGATGAGTTTTGGGGAAGAGAATCAGCCTTGAGAGACTCAAAACTGTCAATGTAGGATCCAGATCTTTTATTTTTATTTATTTATTTATTTTTCTCTGTTAATGCCATAAACCCTGTTGTTTTTATGCAGACCTGCATGCTGCTCTGTTCTGCTGATGAAACAAAATGCAACAGGCTTGTGTTGGCAGATGAAATAAAAGCTGTACGTATATTCAGAAAAAGCAAAGAATGAAAGGAGTCTTCAAAGAGTAAAGGAAAAAATATTAGGGCCTACAGGCTCACACAACAACAAAACCAGATGAGACGAATAATTAAAAGGATTTTTTTTTCCTTTTTTTTGACATGGGCATAAATTTTTGCTGCAGTGAGTCTTCTGCAGAGAGTAGATGATTTATATTTCTTCAGAGTTCACTTAATGGACTCTAAAACAGGAATATAGATCAAAAGAGTTAAGCCCCTTACACACAGGGGTTCTTTAAACTGGTGAATTTATCTAAAAAAATTAGCCTCAATTATATTTGGAATAGCCTGTGTTGTGTTTTTTTGATCATTTATTATTCTGTACTGTATAGATTAAGCTATATTTGTGCAGGATATGACCTTGCAGTTTTTGACCCTCTGTAGTACTGTGGAGGCGTGTTTTTTAAAAGTTGGAGCTTTTTTTTTTTTTACTTTGTATAACTTACAGGGCTGTACCACTTTTCAACAAGCATGAGGTTCAGCATGCTCTGCTTACGGTGAACTGTCATGACAAGACATTTAAGACCGAAACTGTGATCGTAGACATTTTGAGATTGAGAGAAACAGGAAATCACTGAGCAAACTGCTCCTAATCATGCACAGTCTGTCCCAGACAATATAGAGATGGCTGAGCTCCTTTTCAAACTAACTCGTTTACTTCTTCTGTCAGAAGAGATTTGTCTTTCACCACGCTGTGCAGCAGCTCTCCTCTGTGTGACAGGTGGACACACTGTTGCACTACCATCTGCACATATGCTATTATTCTAAATCGTATTCATTGTTCATGACAATTTTGGCAAACCCTGTTATTGCATTGATCCCTTTTCCGTATTTACTATAATTTTCTTCTGATCTGCAATCCTGTTTTTTTTATTTATCAAATAAAAGGGCTGAGGTGAAATAAAAGGGCTGGGTTGGTCCTTTCTCATTGTCAAGCCGTCTCATGTTTTATTTTGTTGTCTCAAAACACATGTCAGTTTCTGTGTGAGTGAACTATGCCATGTTGATTTGATTAGATTCTTTTCATTTACATTTTATTAATCCCAGATGGGAAATAATATTGTTGCATTAAAAGATTGGTGCTGTGAATATTATGAAGCGACTGTTAAGGGTGAGTGTAAGGCTTTAGCTGAAGGCAGGAATGATCCCCTGTAGCAGTCTGTAGCGAGCCTGAAGAAGCTTTTATGCTGTGTAGAAGATATGGAGTGTATAGTACAACAACCCTCTTTGCGCCATCAGTTCCAGGATCTCCAGAGCTGTCCCAAGCACAGAGTCAACCTTCCCTACCAGTCTGGTTACTTTCTTTGAGTTGCTAGCTGTGATGCTGCTGCCCAAACAGATGAGTGAAGGTAAAATTGCTCTCATCTCCAGAACAGAGTTTAGAGAAGGTTTGCAACGTCTTGCTGCAAACACTCAAGGACCTAAGCTTCCTCAAAAAGTGGAGTACCCCATCCCCTCAAGTAAACAGCTTGTTGCCTATGTGAACACCCACACATCTGTAGTCCTGCATGACCTCCACCTCTTCTCCCAGAATGGAAATAGTGTTCATCTTAGTCCTTGTCTTCCTGAAATACACTATAATCTTGATTGTCGTTTTCATTTTTTCCTCCTCTAAAATCCACCTGACGCATGTTGCTAGCTTCTGGTATTTGCATTGGATTCTAGAGATGCAGGAAACTGACAGTTGCAATGAAGTTCATAATGTAGGTTTTAAGATCGGAATAATAAGGAAATATTATCTTTATTTAATCCTTTTTGTTTGGCAGTATTGTGTTAGTGATGGTGAGATGTAGGGAGTTCCTGTGAATGTGTTCAAACTACCTTTGAAAGCATTGACATTTTAGTTTTTGTGTCTAAAACCACCGCACAGTAGAGTCCTCTTGAGGTGTTTCATGTTTTTTCTCAAAACCTTATCCAAAGCTTAACTCACTTCAAGTTATTTTGAGGAATGAAATGTGTGCTTTGATGAGCACCATTCACATCACTGAGGCACATTCCTGAGGCACAAGCTGCCTCTATACTATTATTGAAATGGAAATGGAGTGGGATTGTGTACAAAATCATTCCACACTGGGCTGTGATAGCTGCATGCCTGCCTCGACCTCATCAGCATTTTTGCACAGCCTGTTTGAGCCACATTGTTACCCTGCCCTTTGATTGGTTGGGCTTTTCACACATTGTCTTGGAACGCATGCTTTAGGTACCTTGCTTGCTTATAACCTGTCTAGATAGATGACTGCGGGAAGAACATACATTTTGGGGCTGGATTGTAAAACACAACACACTGAATCCACCATTAATGAACAAAACCGTAGTTTTTTCTCCTATTACATTCTGTATGTATTGCTCCGTTCTAAAATGATCTCAATATAAAAAAAAGAAAAATTACATGTTGTTCCATAATGCTGCAGATAGCTTATGCCGTCCTTTATTGACTACCTCAAACTGTTGTTTTAGCACCGGTATTCACTACACTCGCGGATACCTGTTTGATTAATGACTGCTGACACTTGCACATGTCCTTAAGATAAGGCTTTTGAACCGTCGGATGCATGCAATGCTAAGAATCCTTGGCTTGTGCGCTTTTTCTGTTTCCACTGTGATGTCAAAGTCACATTTTTTTTTTCTCATCTACAAATACTATCGTCACCTAACTGTATGAAAACCCCATAAACCTTAATGAAGCATGCTTCAAATTAAGTGGCATTGTTCTACCAAATACATCTGCCCTTTTTAACCGTATGTACACTTAAGTTCATATATGACATAGTGAGTGTGGATGGTTGTTTGTCTACATCTAGCCCTGTGATGGAAGGGCAACCTGTCCAGGTGTACCCCTGCCTTTCGCCCCAAAGAGAGCTGGGATAGACTCCAACAGATCCCTGTGACCCTGTGTAGGAGCAAACAGGTGTGGATGATGGATGGATGATATACTTTTTTATTACTTTTGTTTTTAATTTCAGCTTTCAGCTTGTTATATTAAAACTGCATTTTGGGGCCTTATTGTATAATGCTGATTCATAAGTTCATGACTTTTATTCTAGATTCTGGCCTGTTGAGGGCCATCGCTTCTGATTATCATTCTGGCTCCATCAAGTCGCTAAGTTTTGACACGTAAGCGTCTAAAGAACTTATCTCAAGGTCCTCATGTTCTTTAAGTGATGTTTAAAGACGGCTGTTTCCTACTGGCAAATTGTCATTTTTGATCATCTTGCATTTTGTGATGTGAGTAATGACCTCTGAATTGTATACGACTTGGAGAATAAATCCACTTTGCACCTCTGTTGTAGTCAGTGTATCGTTTAACTGCCAATTAACTGACCGATTAACAAGCTTTAATTTGAGGGTTTTTACAAAAATATGGCTTCTACCATTTAGGAATTATAGCCTTTTTAGCTCCATATTTAAGGTCTCAGAAGTATTTGGGCAAAGTGACATAATTGATCATTTTTAATACATGGATAAAAATTATTTGCAGTCAGTGACTGAGGTTTGGAGCTCATGGATAATCCCAGTCCTGGGGATGCTTTGCCAGGTCTCTGGTGCACTCACCTTTAATTGCTGCCTGTTCGTAGGGCCTTTCTGCCTTCGGTTTTGGCTTCACTCACATGTCCAGCTGCTTTGAGATCGGGCAGCCGAATTGGCCATTTAAGAATATTGAAATTCTTTGCCTTCAAAAAGTCTTGAGTTGCTTTCACAGTATGTTTAGAGTCACTGTCCAACTACACCTTGAAACACTTTCCTGTCAATTTTGTAGCATTTGGCTGAATGTGAGCTGAGAGTGCAGCTCTATATACACCTTAGAATTCATCTAACTACTTCTGTCAGCAGGTACATCATCAAATACACCAGTGAGCTCCTTCCATTGGCAGCTATACGTGCTCGTGTTATAACACCACCTCCACTCTCTTTGACACATGATGCTGTATACTATGGATCATAAGATGTTCCTCCACTTCTCCATACTATTCTGTTCATATCTTTCTGATGGAAGTGTATCTTGGTTTTATCTGTTCAAAGAATCAGAGTGTGTGAGGTGTTTTTAGATGTTTTCTGGGAAAGTCTAATCAGGCTTTTCCTGTTCTCGAATGTTTCCAGTAGAAGGCCTGCCTTCTCCAGAGTATTCTTGACTTCTGTTGATGTTGACCAAGGAAAGGATTTTGTGATCATCCACGTTAGCTGTTTTCCAGGCCTGATGATTTTGTTGAGCTCAGTAGTGCTTTTTCTTCTTAAGAATGTACCAAACTATTAATTTGTTCATACCAAAGGTTTTTGCTGTCTCTTTTATAGACAGAAAAAACCTCTTAAATTCAAGCTGAAAGTCTTGGATCACATTTTGATTTGTTTTATTTCAAGTCCATTGTGCTGTTGTACAAAGACAAAATCATAGAAATAAAAGTATGCTCTATAAAGCGTTTCAGTATCTGTCTTGTTCACATATCTACACAGATCCTTATAAGTGCTTCTTGTAACGTGATGCTGCAGTAAAAATTAAATTTTTAATCCTTTTTTTTTTAACAATTCAGTTTAATCATTCTGTATTGGGAAAATTATCCTGTTGACAGTATAACTTCATAGTATGATGTGAGTTCTAGTTTTTTTTAGTTTGTTTAAATATGGGATTAAATACTATGCAGTATCACAAGTGCTGATGCAGTGTTGCTCCAGCTGTGTCAGGGAGGATGAAATACAAGCATGAATTAGGTTAAATGGGATTAAACTTTGCCTGACCTTTGGACTCTCAGTGTTTTGCTGCAGTAATTAAAATGCTGGTCATTTATATGTTGGTCAGTAGGTCTATTGGGATCAGTTCTGGTAGAGAAACACGGATTCACAGCAAGATTGCTTACTTATTATTTGCAAGCATTTAGTAAACATCTTATGCAGTTGGGGTTATTACGGCTGAATTTAGCTAATTTTTTCATCTTTCTGTAAGTCGGAAAATCAAATTGCACAAGAGCTAAATTCAATTGAAAATACACTTTTCTTGGTTTAGTTCTGATTGGTCAGTGGAGGCATCACGAAGCACATCAACCCCTTGCTTTTTCTCAGTACGTCGTGTGCTGTCTATCTCTGCCCTGGTTCATTACGACAAGGGAGACAATGACCCAGAATCAAGTTGACCTGACTCCTTTAAATCAAGGCTTTACTGGAGGAAATAAATTCTCGCCCCACCAGGACACCCAGCGCCAAGTAGGACAAGTAATCCAGACAGAATAAAAACGTCCTCTTAGATGACGCTCAGGGAGAGAGGGATGAAGTCGCAATGACATGATGGGCTAAGCGTGGAAGAGGAATAGAGAGAAAGAGGTGCTGGAGTTGCTGCTGGGTAACTTCAAGAGCGTAGCTTGCTCTCTGACAGTAAGACAAGTCGTCAAACAGTGCACTGATCTGAGCTTCATCTTTACTTGTAAATATTGAAAATCAGATGTTTAGGGCTTGATTTTTCAAGCTAAATATTTTTTCCAATAGCTCGCAGGAATATATCTGTATTGGAGACAGCCCGATCCTATTATTTTAGCTTGATCAGATAGTTAAACTTTTTAATTAGTAGCACGGTCTTAGTTTAAAAGCCAAGCAAATGTTCTTGAAGATGGTGCAATAGAAACAAAAGCTTCAAGGCAAGAGGGAAGATAGGCGCTAACACTTCTGCCGTTTGCAGGATCAAGGGAGAACCATTAAAACCGTATTTTTCCGTTTTATCACTGGCATATCACTATATTCTGCAGACCTCAGAGTTGCAGCTTGTCAGATTTAGCTACCTTTGGACAGTGACGGTAGACACTCATTCACCTTGTCGTGCTGTTTCCCATGCTGTGATTACACCCCCACCCTGTTTCCTGCTAATCATACCACCCCTCTCATTATTTTACTAATAGTTGTTAAGACAGTTTCAAAGACAAAATGAAAATTGTGAGACAACATAAACAGCTCATTGCACAAACTTGCACACATGAAAGGTTTTGTGACAACCGTGGTGTAGACACCGAGGGATAATGTAGGGATTGTCTCATCACTGCAGTTAAATGCTTAAGGATATGTAATTTGAGCCGGGCTCTGCAATAAAATACAGTTTAAAGAGCCATCTTTATTAAGGGATGCTTAAAGGTGGGGTAAGAGATTTATGGATGACGCCACACCTGTTGATATTTGAAATAAAACATCAACGAAACAGAGGGTGAGCTCCTCCCTCCTCCCATCATGAACTCTCTCAAGCAAAACGGTGACAAAAAGTGTTTGGGGTTGGAACTCTCATAGCTTCCTTGCCTTACTATTGTTAAAACATCATTAGTCTCAGTGACATGCTAACCACACAGCTGATGCATCCTTTGTGTGCTTTGGCATGCTTGTACAAGCGGGCTGTGGAATTTCCCACGCAGGTATGACATGGCATGAATATAAAAACATATTTATATTTGAATTAAAAGGTTATTTTGTACCATTTCTGATACTAAAAATTGTAAAATGGTGCCCAGGTTTGCTAGTGAAAGCTGTCTCACAAATGTCTTACAAATTTTATCAATGTAAGGGCTTGGTATTGGTAATAGTATAAGTACATTTCTGTTGAAAAAATTAAGAGAAAAAAAGAAAAAGCAATTTGTGGCGTCTCGTTTAGACCTTAGGGTATGGGTTGGACTGTCTACGATGAATAAAAATGAATGTTTTATCCTGTGGGACACCTGCACAGATGTGTGTGTGTGTGTGTGTATGAGGGGTTCAGTGGGTAACTGGTTCACTGAGGCTTGCCCAGTTTCTATTTATCTGTTTACATACAGTACCAGCAGCTACACATATCTCTCTTACCTGTCCTCTGCTACTGTGTCAGTGTTTCTTATAGATTTAAAAGAAAAAAAAAGCTGGGGAACTTTTGTACAAAAAACAGCATACGAACACAGTCTTGAACAGATTAAAACTCTGCCTCAGCCCAAACACCCTAAACACCTCAAACAGCCTCACCACTGCAGGGTGGTGAGGCTGCTTGAGGTGTCACGTATGTGCACGTGTGCTTCCTGCTTCTGCTGCTCCTGAACACAGACCTGGCTTATGTGAGTTTGGCTTCAGTGTGACGCTACTGATGAATGTGGTTGTCTGAAAGGTCAATTGAGTGTAAAACTGTTTTGTGTGCTTCCTGTTTTAATGGCCTTATGCTTTGTGTTAGTCGTCTGTGCAGTGTTTGTTCAACACTGGCTTAGAACCCAGAATAATTGGTTTTGTCTGATAATAAGGCCTTTGGCGGGAGACTGAAGTTTCAAAGAAACTGTCACATAGGTTCAAGAGATTTTATGAGAATTCAATCAAGGATAGTAATTTTCTCCGTACTTTTGGTCATCCTTTCCATCATTTAAGATAATAATTTATTTTCCGAGCTGAATATGTCATAACAACGCGGCTGTGAAGATGCTCTGAACATGTGCAGCTTCCAAATTCTCTGGTTAATTTATGTTTATGGAATACAATTGAAGAGCCACAGAAGACCAACTTCACATTTCTCCATTCTGAGGTCAGATTGGGTTGATAGACTCTCATCTCAGGAATTACATTAATGAGGCTCAAAACTACGCAGAAAATAATTAAAGTACAAAATTGACTGTCACACGCACACACACACACACACACACACACACATATATATATATATGTGTGTATATATATATATATATATATATATATATATATATATATATATATATATTCCCCATCATCATCCCAATCAATCACAGATAAAGAATGCTGAAAATAACAGCACACTCTAAGTATGGTTTGTTCTTTTCCTCCCCCTCTGATGCCCTTCACACTGCTGCAAAGCTCAGCAATGAAACCAGGGCAGACATTGCTTTGCAATCATTTTTGTTCTTCAGTGAAGTCATGAAATGATAGGAAGTCTTTTCATTCAACAAGGCCAGCCTGCTCATTTTAGACGTGAAATTGGATTTAGTTATTTCAGTGCAAATGTCTTCAGGAACAAATCCCCATGGTTGTAAAAAAGTTTTCATATAAGTTGAAACAGAGCTTGAACAGCAGCAAAGCATTCAATCCTCCATTTCACATCAGCGCCTTGCTGAAATTCTGTAATAGATTTCCCTTTTTTTTCCTGTAATTAATAGTTGATGGTCTCCCTCGCTTCAAAGTCCTGAAACCAAGTTGGTTCATTGATTAAGCAGTTATACAGGGTTTCTGCAAGAAGTGAAGTGCTTGGACATCTGCAGTGAATGATGACGTGCACCATTTGTGTGACAGCTGTAATTCCTAGTCTCTTGCTGAATGGTTTTGGTGCGCTTTTTAATCAGCTTGGCCCGCCTGTGGTATTAGTAGGTGATTAAATGAATTAGCGCAACCTGGAGACATAAGTGCTGACCTGGAACAGGGGGTCTCAGAGATTCAGGGGTGTGTTTGGGTGATGGGAGGAATTCTTTTGCTGAGGCTGCTGTTTAACAAGCATGCATGGGAAACACAGTGTACATACACTTTGCATTGACATTAGTGGGTTTGTACAACTCTCATGAATACATACACATGTAGATAAAACTAGACAGACACATGTTCTGTCATTCACACTGGGCCATTGTGTGCAACACTGGAGGCTTTTGTTTTTGCATGCGGAGTGTCCTGACACAGCACACGCCTCCTCGCTGCTAAATGTCATACTATTTAACTGTCATTATTGGTGATGCAGAGTACAACTGGTGTATGTTTCTGGTTGTTGTCTGGTGTATGGGGTTCCTGTGTGTGTGTGCATTGTTGCTTTAAAGCTGGAGTATGTCATTTCTGAATGGATTAAAGGAACTTCAGAACTGTGGTGAATTAATTTGAGTGATTTTTTTCAGTTAAAAAGTAAAAAAAAAAAAAAAGTTAAATGGCCTCTTGAATAAATTTGTCCTCAGGTTATGATAAACTAGGTGCACTTCCACTAGGGGGTTCTGGGAACGAATCCACAAAAAAGCTTTGAGGAACCTCTATGACAGTGGTGGGCAATCCCAGTCCTCGAGAGCCATTGTCCTGCATGTCTTAGATATTTTCCTGCCACAGCACACCTGATTCAAATGAATGGATCATCATCATCAGCTTGTCATCAAGGTCTGCACAAAACTGTTAATGACCAATTCATTTGAATCAGGTGTGCTGAAGCAGGGGAACTTGTAAGACCTGCTGGACACCGGCCCTCGAGGACTGGGATTTCCCACCCCTGCTCTATGGGATAGGATTGGTACTTGGAAAAGTAGGATGAGGTGTGGTGGTGTTGTTGACTCACTGATTGGGTACGCTGTGGGCAGGAGATTAAATCATTCCACCACCTAATGTCCCCTTCGTGTATGAGTTGTCTCTTCTCATTTAGTGCCATTATTATGTATTATACAAATGGCAAGTAAAAACGCAACAATCATCACAGCTCCTTTTTCTCGTCGTTTTAGATTCTTTGTTTTTATTTTTTTGTCTTTGCTGACATGTTCTTGTCTTTATTGATGGTTGACAGATGGAAAAAGCGGCCCACTACCACCACCTGGTGGTTTGGAATGGTAGCTTACATGCGACCAGCTCTGTCACCATTAAGGTTAATTTATGCTTCTGCATCAAAGCAGCGTCATAGCTACGCCGTGGGTGTACAAACTACGCCGTAAGCTGCTACATACCCTGATGTGCGCAAATGCAACTGTACGACTTGTCAAACTAGACTGCAAGAAATGTGATGTCATCTTCGAATTTCCTGCTGCTTCTTCTTCATCATTTTCATGTCAGGACAATAGATAGTTTACTACAGTGTGTGTAAGAAGGACTGATGCTCAGCATTTATCAGGACCAAATCACATAAAATAAATTTTATTTGCTCCAATGTTATGTCTGCGCTACACACACTAGGAGTTACAGGGCTACAAAAAGAGCCCACACTGCCATCTGGTGGTAGGAGCTGGAATTAAGAAGCGACGCAAGCAATAATGCACAAGCATAAACACCAGAAATGCGTTGGTGCCGTGCTCAGACTATGTGCATAGCTGCTCGCAGAAGCATAATTTAGCCTTAAGTGGAGACATAAAAGCTGAAAGAACTGAGGAAGTTGTTGGCCCTGTTGAAATCCCAGCCTCTTAGTTTTACCCTGGAGCGCTCGCTGGTGGAAACGCACCTACTGAGAATCTTTTTAAAAGCATATCAACCAAAACAAGACATTTTAGCTCACCATCCTGCTCTAAAAGCAGTAGTTTTCTCTGTGTTTGTGGTGGATAATTTATAATAGTCAACACAATCATCAGACTTATCAAAAAAAAAATTACAAGTAGCCAACCTGTGCAGGGAACCACTAACGATTTCTTAACAAGGGAAAGGATTTTTAATTTACAAATATTTTCTCTTTGTAGATAATGTTAATAACTTGTAGTTAAAAAACATATTCCACGAATTAAATGAAGTCTTCGTAATTAATTAATCTATTGATCTGTTTAGTAATTTTTAATTGTTTTAGGAATAATTTTTTTTCATGCTCTAGGTTATGAATGCAGTCCATGCTAGATTTATTGGAATTAATGGAATTAATTCTCCAGTGGCAAAGGATAAGAAAAATACAAAGAGGTAAGGCCTTAAGCGTGCAGATAAGTAAAATAAAAGCACACACAAGTTAAAATAAGAATTATTGGAATAAAAGAAAGCGTTAAACAAAAGAACATTGTGTGTGAAAAATGGCTTCAGTAGGAAGTAACTTGAAAACCAGGTTTGGTTGGAACGCTGAGCGAAGTTCACTGATGACTTCCTGCAGATCTGATAGTCCACATTCATGTAAAAGTCCATAGATGACAAGAAGGGCCTTGCATTCAGTTATGTCAAGCAGAAATTATGACGAGAACTGGAATAATATGCATTTATAGCCGCATTTCCAGTGAGAGGCAAAGTCCAGTGATCTGGCCTGAGGAGGCCAGCGAGTAGTGCATCACAGTCAGCCACCATCAAAAATTAAACATAAACGAGTTT
This sequence comes from Hirundichthys speculiger, assembly GCA_018398805.1. Taxonomy (NCBI): domain Eukaryota; kingdom Metazoa; phylum Chordata; class Actinopteri; order Beloniformes; family Exocoetidae; genus Hirundichthys; species Hirundichthys speculiger. Next base: position 4,536,954 of record JAGFBZ010000074.1, on the reverse strand, counting down.
TGAAGCAAATCTTTTATGAAAACAAAATGTTTTTAGCTTTACTGTTAAGATGCCAGAAATAAGAACAGGTTGAATAGAAGCAGAACAGCAGCTGGTCACTTATGGGACTCTGTATCTCATGGTGATCAGTTGCAACAATATGAAATTTTTACAGCAGCAATTATTTCAGAAATTATCACGGTTTCACAGTGTACAGTATTAGACAGTTATAATGGTACATATTCATATCAAAATATCCCTAGAAACAGATAAATCTGTCAACCTTTTTTTTCTGATTTAGAAATACTGCACGCTATGTCATGAACAAAATTAAATCTGTTCGTGTGAACTCTGTGAAAATAGATTTCCACTCAGTCTTGTTTTATTGCTGCATTTTAAAATAACTTATTTCATTTACGATAACATTATCTCGTAAGTCAGACAACAGAGGAAAAAAATCCCCTCGACAGACCACTCATGTAAAACTCACGAACATAAAGCTGAAACACCACCGGAGACTTTCTGCTGATTGTGTTGCTTTTGTTTGTCCAGTCCGTCAGCTAATTGCTGCACCTCCTCTTTTTGAGGCTACGTTTGTCTCGTGGTTGAGTGTTATGTCTTATATTGAACATTATTGTCTTTACATGTACTTGTACCGGGCAGAGACTGTGCGGCATCAGCTCGTCTTTTTAATGACAGGACACATATGAACAAAACACAGGCCCCTCACGGCGTCACTTTTCCTTACGGGGCGTTTGGCAGTAACTGACTTCAACTGTTTGTAGTTTCTGAGAAGGAAACCTCATCTTTATTCCATCCAGCGGTTAAACAGGTAAAGTAATCTTTATGAAAAATGTTTGATTATAGGAGGATTCCTCAAATAAAGGCGAAGACCTCTATTTATCTTATCAGGGATTAATGAGGCAGGACTTTAAGAAGTGTGTCTTTATTTTCAATTCTTATTGTCATTAGCATGACTTGTTGTATGAATACTTATTGTCCTGTATGAAATTAAAATCCCTTGTGAAACTGTGAAAGATATGCATTCATACCACATGCAACAGGTGACTGATCCAAAGTTTTGGACCAATAACATGGTGAAAACAGCATAATTATTAAATAAAACTGATTATCAAAGGCCCAATTTTCAGTTAAGTTACATTTTTATTAAAAAAAAAGGATAAGAGTATATATAGAGATGAAAAATAAGATGGGATTGACTGAAATGGAAGTTTGTGAAAAGATGTGGCCTTATCTGGGTCGTCTGAACAGACATAAGTGCTTACTTTACATAATGAAAGATCCTGTGTTCTCATTCAGCATTCACTCCATCTTGAATTGAACTGTTGATACTATTTTTGTAGTCAGCCAGCATCCTCTCGTTATTTCTTCTTCTCTCTATATTCATAGTATGGAAGTGAAAAAGGTTGTAAGCTTTATTCTTTGGGGGAAAACAAGTTTTAATGAGGTGTTAAGGAGGATGGTGAGCTCTTATGAGAGAAGACAGGTTTTTAATATTTGACCACTGCTCACACAGAAATATTCCACTGAGTCACTGACATCTGTGTGAATGTTCACAAAGATGAAAATGTAATTGTGAAGAAATGAGTAGATAAGACTGCTTATTTTGCACCGCCTTCATGCTTAAAGGATTAACTTTTTGTTGACTCGTTCAACTCTTCATGAACCTTTCTCCCAGAATCCATAATGACTGCACTGGATATATTTGTGTGAGGGAGGGATTTTCTTACGATTCAGGGAACTGCAGTCTTTTAATTTAAGATAAAATATTTCGATCGCTCCAGCACTGGTCATCAGTAGGGTTGAGGTCTCAAAGCAGCAAGTTTTTTTCTTTCTTTCAATTGTATTCCTCTCACATGGGTGATGACTGAAGAGGTAAATTTGGTGTCAAAGGTTCAAATTTATTGGTGTAAATATCAAGTGAAACACTGTTCAGTCAAAACAACAACAAACAATTATGGTATTTGCAGTGCAGCAAAGTTGTAGGTGTACAGCACATGATTACAGCTTTCTTGTTTTGTTACTTAGATGAATGGTTTGTATGAAATACTTTGCATTCTCAGCAACTTCTCTGTTAAAGTTCTGATTATTTAACTGTTGAATTTCATATGTTCCTTGACTTATGTGTCCCAGTTTAAAGGGCCAGAAAGTTAATATCAGGACAGCAGTGGTGGTCTCAAGCACCAGTATCCATATAGACTAATATTGCATCACAATGAGATGAACATAAAAATGAAAGCGGTGACAAGGAAGGAACATAAATTCACCAAATGTGAAACTGAGACACCCATCAGCGAAGTAGATAAAAGGCAACTGGCTGAATTTGGTGGTCTCGGATCTGCGGTTACAAACAGAAACAAATTGGGAAAAGGTGATGGAGCCTACTCGAGAACCATGGAACATCTTAGGCGACAGCCCTTTCCGCTCTTCCATGTGCGAGTGGCTTCCCCCAATTATTCCAGGCAAAGTAGACAGGATCACCACTGGTGCAGCCGTCAGTGCTGATCTGTTCCTCGTCGTAATGACGGAAGCCTGGAATATCTTGTGAGGTTCAGCACGTCGACGTTCTTCCCCGTTTTGTCCTTCTTCTCCCGACAATTCAGTCCCTTCCATTTTCCCGCCACTTTAACCACGTCAAGGGATAGATGTGTAGCTCCTTTGACTTGAGTCTATGTGATGTACACTGCAGCATCACGGTAGTACACCATGGTTGTTAGAAGGTAGAAAATGATGTAAAATATATGATCTGTATAGCCTTTTTTGACTTGTTCCTTTCTTTACTGGAAGTGGTCGTGTCCACAAAAAGCAAAACAGTAAGACTTGGCACTGCCACCCAGCCGATTAAAAAAGCACCATTTTGGAGGTATCTCGGGTAGGCTCTGTTGGAGAAATCAGCTCTTTAGATTCAGAGCAACAAAAATCCCACAGAACGTAGAAAAAGAAATGGATGTAGTACAAACAAGAGGCATAAAAAGTGCACCAGGGCAATGGGAGGAGGCCGAGAAACCCAGCTTTACCTGCAGCTGATGTATACTGGGTCAACTGGAAATTCCCAGGAGAGAGACAAAGATGTAGTGATGCAGCAGGGGTTGCTGTTCCAGTAGACACTTGGAAACGAATAAGAATGCATGAGCCAGCTATATTGTTCCTAACTTGTTCCATCATTGTATATACATGCAACCTTTAGCTCCAATATATTAAGAATTTATTTAAAACAAACAAAAAAAGATCGTTTTTTTTCCCCTCCCCCTTTCTTTTTCAGTATATCAGGCTTCGAACTTATTAAAAAAGGGTGTGTATGCATTATCTGAAGAACATGTACGGTTAGCTACATACATTTTATGTGAAGGAAATGATGTAATCATCTTTTATGCATCTGTCCCCTGGATTTACCCAACTGGACATCTGTAGTTTATCAAACTAATCTGAACAGTTTAGTTTTATTGTTGTTATAACCTTTTGGACGCTGGTATATGTAAAAGGCCAGAACTGTCTTGAGAACATCATGAAACCTGTATATTGATTGGGTCTCTGCTTATTACTCTCTTCTGCTCTTGTTCCTGGAAAGTGGACATCAATTTAGAGATTTTGTCAAATAAATGCATGTTTTTTTCCTACTTTCTGCTGCTGAAAAAAAAGTGATCCAGCGCTGAGGTAGTGAGATGGGAGGAAGAATAGGCAGTTAATATTGATGGGAGTTGTTCGATAAAATACCAGACTGGCATGCTGTATCGTGGTTTGATGCTCTGTGCAACTATGATCTATACGTCTTTTAGTAATTTTGCCTTTTATGCCAAACCACCTCAATAAAGATGACAGAAAGTCCAGAAAGACCTTAATCTGTGTCAGTGTTAATGATTTGACGTGGATGTCAGCACTGCTTCATGCACACACACATATGCTTCTTTGTTATTCAGAGTTTGAAGCTTTGGTTGGAATCATTCATTTGCCGCTCACGTATTTAAACAGTGGCTCATGTCCATCTTAGACATACTGTTATTTCCAGTGTTACTGTCAAGTGAAGGCTGGTTTTGGTAAAGGTTGGTAAAGGTGTGGAAACTCATGAACATGCAAATTATAATTGGGTGTGAGATGAAAATTGATCTTAATGATTTGAGAGCTCAATGACAGAGCCTCTTGAGGTTTTCTTTCTTTCTTGCAGTTGAATAAATGAGGTACTGTAAATGGCTCCAGGTTTTTAAGTCATATTGTGTATTTAAGCCCCCCTGCCTCTGCTTTATGTGCTGAGACTAAGTGGTAAAATGCAGAGGCAGCTGGGGGAAAGATCGGCCTGTTGTCTGTTTCTGCAAAGACGAGCATCTTGCAAAGTCCAGACTTCTTACATTTAATTCATAACTGGGAGTGGCTTTGTTTGCATTCTGCGTTGGCAGCTGTCAGGTTCTGAGTCCTGAATAAACACAGACACAAAATACGATGAAAAATTCACAGCAGTTTTTCTGTTTCTTTTTGGAGACTGCTTTGAACATAAATAGCTTGACTGATAGCAGCAGCTTGATGCTGACCTGCTTTTTAGATAATCAGTGTAAAATTTAGATTTTGCCTTTTATGTAAGAATGTAAAGTACAAAGTATGAGTGCAGTGCAACGTTCATATCCGCAGCCAGGGAGCTGATTGAGGTCAATCTGTGATTTGTTGCCTGAGTACCGGCTGGGATATCACCACAGGGCTTACGGTAACCTACAGCTCCCCGTGGTTTACATAACATCAAAAAGCTTGTCTTTGCCTCCTGCCAGGACACTGTATCAAGTACAAGTGTTTGCATTGTCTGCTTTTTGAGCCCTGCTCAACAGCTAATGGGAAAAACGGTCTTTCCTTGAGGCTCCAAATGATTTCTCTTAGATTTGCAGCCGCACCAAATACTGGTTTTACTCTTCAGCTGTTTTTAATTGTAAAAAGCCTGGCATATCAACACGTAGGCCTTCTTTAAGAGTCATTGCTGGAATCATCCTATGGAAATATACATACATATATATATTTTAAAACCCTGTGTCGCTGCCCACAGGAGATTGCGTGATAAATATTGTCGACATGCGATGAAACTGCTTTGTGCCTCAGGGTGTGGTTAGTGATGCTGCTCTGCAGCTTGTCTGCCTTTTAACCTGTGTGCTTTCAGATGTTTAGTTTGTGGGCAGGAAGGAAAAATGGTTGTTATTATGAAGATCTCAGACAAAAGTCACTCCAGCTTTTAGCATTGTCCTCCACACTTGTATTTCCCGCGGGGGAACAATAATCGGGCAGTTCACCAGAATCATAAAGTGAAGAAGGGAAAAGAAGAAAAAGGTCAGCCACCAGAGTGAGCCTGGTGCATGATAAGGCTCAATATCGAGCATGAACGTTGGTCTTTCAAGTCATATCTTTTTTTTTACTGATAGAAATCCCACAGGTAATGTGTGCTGTGTCTGTACAATGGATGGCAAGCAAAGATTATTTTCATGGTGTAACTGTTATCTGCAGTTAAAGTATAAATTGGTCACAAGTAATGGAGCAGACAGTGTCATGCTTTGAACAGCAGCACAGAGCTGGAAAATAATAATTTGCTCAATTAGAAGACAAAGTAAGCAGCAAATTCTAATAATTTGGAGCCTAGAAATACCAAATTATGAAAAATGACAAAATATGAATAGTTAATGAGGTAGTTACTGGTAGAACAATGGAAATATCAACTGGCAGAACACTCTTAAGTGAAATTATCAACCTTAGAAACAGGAGGAGGAAGTTGTAACGGTCATGCATGTTGGAGAAGTTCAACAGGATGCAAAATGTCCACTTTCTGCTTGGTTTGAAGTTAATCATGATGCAGTAATATAAATTGTAATTAAATTTCAGACAGAAACTTTGATCAGTGTTTGGTTAAATTCCGTACAACGTTTGTTTTTTAATTGATTAGTTCATTAAAACTGGCTCCACTAATGGTCGGGGTGACGTGTCCTTGTTATTCTCAGTGCTATTTATCTTTGTTTATCACCTACCCATGCAGTGTAGATCTTTATGAGAGTCCATTCCATGCCGGATGATAAATGACTTTTGCTATCAGTCACTGATTAATGCAGAAGTTGTTTGTCAGTGTGGGTTTGTTTGTGTCCTTTTTTTTTTTTCGTCTTGGTTTACTGTCACTTTTGTGTGTGCGTCCATGTGTGTCTGTATGTCTGGCACAAGTAACATCATTACCTCTGCTCTAATTCCCCTGATTTGATCAGGAGTAGCTCCTGGGTTTCATATTCCCAGCCCTAATGCCATTGACCATCAAAGACAGCTAAAGAAAACACTGGACGCTCCTTGTTTGTCACAGATCCTGTCTGCACTTAATTCACTTTGAAAGCTGCACTCGCAGCTCACTGACAGAGGACTGTGAAATGTTTGTACAGGCTTCTTTGTAGTGTATAAGAGAAAACTAAAACTTTGTAAAATAAAATAAAGCAGCTCATGTAACTGATTTTATAGATGTCAGCAGTTTAGGGTTATATTTCATCTTAGACTCAGTGCATTAATCTGCGTTTTCCTGGATCAGCTTTACTCTGAGGCTATATTTACTTTATTTGCTGATACCTTTTGCTCCAATTGTTTTTATTCATGAAGGTGAAGATACATTAATATTTAAGACATGAGGAATCACAATGTGTAGAAGACACCTCTGCAAATATGGAGATGAACAGTCGCATGATGGCTTTGCTTTTTTTTGGATTTTTTTCAGTGTAAAATATCAGTTTTTCAATTTAATTAAGCATAACATGAGCAAGAAAACAAAACAAAACAAACAACTATATCCACGGGTCCCTCTTTATTTCCAAAATGCTGTTTGAAAACAAAACTGATCTGCATACACATTTAACTCCGTCCACATTCCACCGTGGAAAAACTGTATCACACAGCCATCCATGCTCAGTGGGCACGCACACATGAGTGGACGCAGTCTAAAAACAGAGCTGGAAATGACCTTTGTTACATATTGCTCCTTTAATGGCTTCGCTCCTGCAGATGTGGGCAGTTGCAGTATTATCAAATGTAGACTTTGGATGCGTAACAGCTGATACCAAAGAGAGCAAAGTCAGCCGAGGGACCTGTTCTGTCTCCAGTTGCTTGTTTACGCTGTCATCAAGATGCGTCTGCGTGTCATCTTCCAGTCACAGTCATGTGATGTAGCTTTGGTGAACTGGGAAAGAAACGCGGTGACCCAGAAGAGCAAATGATGAGGCACATCTGAGTAACTTAATCAATGTTTATATTTTATTCACCAATATTAACCCTAACCCTGAAATGGGATCTACAGAAAAAAAAAAATTTTAAGGGTTAAACTCGCCAGTGTAGTGTACTGTAGATGAAGATGTTTTAAAACCAAAACGTAATCATTTGTTCTACAGCCCTTTTTTTTATTTCCAAAGATCAAAAACAAAAGATCAGCAGTGAACTCAGACACAGGTGCTTTGTTCAGGATTGCTTCTACCTCGTCTGTACTCTGGATATTTTCCAGAGAGCCTTTTTTTGTCTCCCAGCGTGAGGTACTTTTCCTGTTTTAGTCCTGACAGAGCATTAAGATGAACTCAGTGGTCTGTTTCATGTCGCTGAATGGATGTCTCCTTCAGGAGGAGCAGTGTGTCAGGAACACATGAAACAAAATGACTTCATTGTAAATGTTCTCGCTATCACATCATCCTCTGGAGGATATAAACATATTTTCCGTGTGCTAAGATATTGTAATATTTGGTCTTTAAAGGGATGGAAAATCATCTCATAATTTGGACTTGATTGAGTGATGTGACATTTATTTGTGTGTAAGTTACAACATCATCACCAGTAAGGTGACAAAAACACATCAAGTACACACAAAATGCTGAAGAACTGCAATCAGCCTTGAAACCAATAGTCTCCAATTGTGAGAGCAAATGTATTTTGTATACCTTCGGCATCAAATATAAACCCATCCACTAGAGCTGAGCGATTTTATCGATTCTGCGATGTATATCAATATTTTATCGAGTATCGATTTCTTTCAGTCGTGAGTTTTGATATTCTAAGCTTCTTTCAAAACCACCATGTCCCACCTTTAAAAGCTTGCAAGCAACAATTTGCACTGTTTAAATAAATGAAACTATTTTTCTCAACAAATCTTTTATTCATTTTGTCCAGCATTTGCAAGCTGCCTGTCAGCCATATAATGTGTAATTGATGCTTTCAGTTCAATAAATTCAAACAAAGTCATTGGAACACTCACAAGATGTCACCAAAATCACTTTGTCCCCTTAAAATCTTTCAGAAAATGATGTAATTGTATTGTAAGATGAATATTGATATATATCATATCGTGAGCTGAATATCGTGTATCGTATCGTATCGTATTGTGAGATTAGTGTATCGCTACAGCCCTAACATCCACTAATATATCAAATGCTCAGAATTTGAACGTTCCTTTGAAGAATTCACATTTGATATTATGTATTTATTCTTTTGTTTTACCAAAATGGAACCTTTTTGTTTTTTAACTTGGAAAACAGTTTCCTGCCATAGAAAACATGGACACCTTTTTGCAAATCAACAAATGACACCAACACAGACGTCAGTATGTCTGTGCCTGATGTCTGTGTTTTTTTGTAAGACTTCAGTAAGACTTGTAAGACAGTCTTTACACATAGTTTGCATCACACACTTCCTTCACAAAGCATGCTGTCTCAATCTGAACTTCTACATTTAAGCATCTGAAGCCTTAAGCGTCAACGCTGTGGCTTACTTTCGTTTTTTTTTTGGCCGTGTCACCTATTTTAATTGTTGTCTCGGCTGCACTGCGAGAATGAAATGAACTTCTACACAGTCGGTAAACTGACGTCTGAAACTGATGCTGCAGGAAGTGATTGAACAGTTTGCTTCCTGTCCATGTTTTTGGCACTTACGTAGGAGCTACAGGGGAAATGTAGCATGAGGTTGATAGCAGACTGGAGGCGATGGCGCACGGCTACGTGGAGCGTTTCATCAGACGATACTGCATGATAGCGTGGTTTCAAGATTTGTAGACAAATGTTTCTCAGCTTTTTGTGAAGTGGTAAGTTAGAACATGTTTGCATATGTGTTTGTTTATGCATTTGCATTGTTTATGACTGGTGACTGCTTAATTTGTGTAACACAATATTAACAGTTTGATCAGTATTGGATGTTTTATTACTTAGCATGCGTTGGATCAAGTGTTGTTCAAATGTTTTTTGGAGCATGCACATACATGTTGTCCCTATGTTGCTCTGTTCCCTTACATTGATAAGAAATTGAAGTTGGCTTTGTCTCACACTTCCCACTGTAAAAAAATACAATATTTGTACATATATATTACAAGAGACGCTGCAAAAACGCAACACTTACATGTAAAATCTCCTCCAGGGATGGATGTCAAAAAGCAAGACCTTTCTTACAGCAATCACATTGCTTCATTATCAAGTTTTGAAAAAGTGCACGCAATTTGATTCTTAACTTGCAGGAACTTCACTCTGCTGATAAACTCTCAGACAAGCGCTGCTGTAACAACGCTACAGTCATCCAATGCTGACGTGACAAATCAGTGCAAGCAGGCTCCATTGCAGTCTTTAGTGTGTCAATATGTGCGCCTGCATGTACATAATACTACCCTATTAATCAGATTAAGGCAATGCTCTGATTAAGAAACTGCCGTGTAAACAACAACCTTAACCGAAATAAGCTCATAATGAAATGAAGCAATGATTGCATTAAGAAGTAGAGTATGTCAATTATCGTCGCGCTGTTGAGACTTCTACACAGATTCATTGAAATATAACGTCCAGCTGCAGCCAGTCGAGTTGCGTCTACACAGCTAAAGCTAGCCAATGAAGTCGTACACGGAGGCGAGACTAATTCAAATCACATGGATTATTTGTGTCGTAAGGAGGAAGAAATTTCATTGGTTGTTTTTGGTACGATGAAGAAGTGTCAACACTACCCCCCTTGTGCTGTTGCATATTATCCTTTATTTGTTTGTGTTTTCTGTGAACAGTTTTCAGCCTCTGTCTTTGTTCGCCCTCCCAGGTCGTTCACTGCTGATGAAAAGGATGATGATGAGGATGATGGGAGGAGGCCACGGCCGCAGGTGGAGCCCTCGCTAGAAACACACCTTCTCCACTAACTCATCCCTCCAGCGTCGCCCTCTACTGCTGCTGTCCATCCCCCACACCTGTGCACCATGGCCAACCACCTGGAGCTGATCCAGGAGCTGCAGCAGCTGGACAAGGTGCCCAGTCTGGAGAGGCTGAGGGCAGCACAGAAGCGCCGTACCCAGCAGCTCAAGAGATGGGCCGTGTATGAGAAGGAGATGCAGAACAAGAAGCGGAAGGCGGACAAGAAGGGACGCAACAACAACCTCCATCAGTCAGAGACCAAGAGACACGTGTCATTCGCTGCCAGTGTGGCGCTTCTGGAGGCATCGGCCCGGAATGATCCAGATGAAGGTAAATGTTTTTGATATATGCTCAAACTACAATACAGTAACTCTGGTTTAACTCTTGGTGAAGCTTGTTTAAAATGGGTGCTTGTGGGTTATTTTTTCCCCTCTAAAGTTTAGAGTAAAAAAAAAAAAATCTAAATTTGTGAGTCACATGCTGTTTGAATAATGACAGTAATTTCAGCTTCACTTCACTTTTCTTTTTTTTTTTTTTTTTTTTTTTTTGCCAAATATCAGAATTCCAAGGTCAGGAAAATGATTAGCTTGGCCTGCCGACTTAAAGACCCTGTGGAAGTCAATCTATCTAAACTGAATTTGTTCTGCTACAACACCGTTTTATCATTTAGAAATAATGGACTTGTCACACTGAGATGAAACTCTGCCAGTCTTTTAATTAAAATTTCTACGGATCATGCCCCCCGCCCCCCGTTTCAAGATATTTTTTTCTTGTAAAGAGAGTCCCACGATGCTCTGGTACTGCGATGCTAGGATGATAACACACTGCCATCTTTGAGATATGGCATCTAATTTAAGGTCGTTTTAACCTACAATTGCACTGAACTCCTTTTATGACAACAAAAATAACCTCTGGCAGTGTTACGATACTTTCTTTTTTCAACCGGCCTCAGTTGATGGGAAAAGCACCACAAGGCTGCTGCATTTGCACTGTAATTATTTCAGGGCAGAGGGGACTGCAGTGTGTTTGCACACATGAGCTTGTTGCTGATTCTTATTTCAGTGTCAGATTGTTTTTTTTTTTAATTTAATTTTATTTTTTTAGGCATCAGAAGGGTGTTGTTGCTCATTTCTGTGCAGTGTGGAATAACAGCTTGAGGCATTTGGACTGAGACGGGAAGTTGCGGTGGCTTGTGTAAGTTGTTAGTTTTGTCTCAAAAACCACAAGAGGCGAGCAACAAGCGGCATCAATTTATGATGGATGTTCACGCTCAATGACAGTTCTGCCAAAAAAAAAAAAAAAAAAAAAAGAATTGTGGGCAACACACACTTGTGAAGTTGAATAGCTATTTGTTCAAGCTAACAAGGCATCACTGAATTGTGGCCAGAGTGCAGTTGGGTCATTTTGAGAGGACAGACATAATAAAAGGAGCCCAAGTTTTACTTTGTAGGCTGGTTAGGCTGTTATTTTTTGTTTTATTGAAAATGTTTTTTTTTTTCCAGGTTTTGAGGCCTTGAATTTAGATGTTTGGTTTATACAATGAAAATAGATTTCTCCTGTTGTGTAACCTGTTGCCTTGGCCAAAAAAAGGATTACATTTCTGTGCTGAGCAGGATATTGGAGGAGAGGTTGCAGTTGGACAAATTTTGGATCAGTTTGTGGTTACAGCACAGGCAGCATCACATCTTTAAGCTTGATCTCTGAATTTTTAACCTCAGCAGTCAGATTTACTGTAGCTATAACTAGTATGGAGTTATTGAAGTTGGAACGCACAGAAATCTTCTTTTTTTCCCCCCTCTTGGCTGGATGTTTTTTTTCCTTGAAGTAGGTCCACATGAAGGGATGAAGGTATGGACTGGAAGATCGAATGACACTGTAGAATGAAGTCTTGCCTATTGCCAGTTCAAATATAATAACAATAGCACAAAAAAAATGACTTTTCTGTCCGTGTTTTTCCGTGGGTATGTCCAGGCATTATCCAAATGGACACTTGGATATTAACTGACTATACCCACATTGTAACTTCTGAATGCTTCAACACACAGTCATCAGTGGGGGCTCTGATGAACAGTGATACAGTCCCTTTGTCCTATTATTTCATTTCATGATGCGCCAAATGTATTGTGTTGCTGAAAGGTCTCGACTGCAGACCCAACTCTTCCACTGCAAAGCCATCCCTTTGTCATGGATGCAGTACGCAGTTTTGCTGAAAGATGCGAAGCCATCTCTGAAAAAGATGCCGTCTGATTGTGAGCATATTTTGCTCTAAAACCTGTATACAGATGTAAGCACTGCTATTTCCTTTCCAGATGTGCAATCTGTCAACTCCATAGGCATTACCGCACCACTGGCTTTTGAATGGAGCACTGATAACAACCCAGATGGTCTCTCTCTTCAAGGTGTTCATGTTTTCCAAAAAGAATTTCAAATTTTCATTCGTCTGACCAGACTGCTGTTTTCCTCTTTGCCTCTGTCCATTTTAAACAAGCTTTGACCCGAGAAGATGGCTCCATTTCATGTTGGACCTTTAATCTGTATTTGTGCGTGAACTGTGATGTCGGGCCACCATTTGATTTTATTTACAAAGAAAGGCCTGACTACATGATTTTTTGAGACAAAGAACCCTTAAAATGAGTCAACCCCCCAGAAGGCTTTGCAGGCTTAATTTTTTTTAAAACCAGGTAAAGTGACGCAGATAGGCTCTCACTGGCTTTTAACCCCCCAAAAAACCAGCAGGGGTCCCTGCCGATAAGCAGCACTTCTAGCCAGACTAGAAATACTGCTGTTTCCCCTCCTCTCGCTCTCTCTGACCCTCTCCAGCAAAAGTCCAACATCTCTCTGCCTTTGTTGACCTGTAAGGACCACAGCGCTCATGCTGACCATCTGAACTACAAAGCATGGCCTACAGTGACCAAACTTGCACCTTCTGTGAAAGGTGGAGGTACAGCAACTCTGGGATCTCCACTGTCCCAGTTCCTCCTTAGAATGACCAGCCACGAGCGTGCATTCCCAGCAAGGAAGCATCTACGCGCAGAAAAGGCACCCCGACGTGTGAACGGCTTCAGACCAATCAGAAGGAAGACAGCCCAGCTGCTGTTGCTGCATCACGCCACATCTCTTCATCAACCAGACAGAGAGAGAGAGAGAGAGAGAGAGAGCGAGAGAGAGAGAGAGAGAGAGAGAGAGAGCCGCTCCAGGCCCATCATATGTGGAGCTTATGTTTGAGCCCTGCCCTGTCCAAGCAAGCCTGGATCATCAGCTCAGATCTTCAAGGACATCACAACACCACTTATCACCTCTAGTGTGATCCACGTAAGATGCCTTTGTGTCTAGGGCTTAGTTGAGAGATGTTTCCTTTTCTTGTGTGTCGCGCATGTTTGGAACTGGACCATCAGTCCTGCTGCAACTGTGAATCGCATTGAAAGTGTTTTTTTTTTTTCTTTCCATTGCAAAAAGCATCTCACATCTCCGTTTCTCGGTTCAATGATCAGAGCAGACATTGTGAAACTGGCTTCACATTGGTGCATCTGTGGGAAAATGACAGAGTGGCTGTTGCTTTGCTGATTTAACACTCGGTTCTTTGTTTTCTCTTCTCTTACTAACCACACGCTGCATTCCTCAAGATCTCTGCTCCAGGTGTGACACAATCACATGTGATCTCACCCGCCGTTGCTTGTCCATCACCACCACGTGGGTTGAAGTCATCTTGTTTTACAGATGTTCACACTCACATGCACGCACATCTAGATTTTCTCTGACGCATATGTTGATATTTTTATTCTATTTCATGCTTGTTTGCTAATGTTAGTTTAGTTGGCACCTAGTTCAATGGATATCAGAATCTTGATCCAAGTGTTTGTTCATCTTTAATACTTGTGTTAATAAATTCTGATATATTCTAATGAGAGAGTTGTTTGAAGTTATTTTGCATGGGTTTGTGAGATTTGTAAATCATTGCGTTTGGTTTTATTTATATTTTGCATAGCATCCCATTTTATTTATTTATTTATTTTTTAAGAATTGGGGTTGTAGATTATATGGAAATATCTTTGAGCATCCTGGACAAATAAGACAACAAAATGAATAGAAGTTACACTTATGATTAGCCTAAATTAGACAGGTAAAGCCAAACTAAAAAAATAATGTAAGGCTTGGAAATCAGACAGAAGTAAAGATAACAGGGGGAGGTTAATATAGATGTTAACCTAAGAGTCAGTGTACTGGAACCTTAGTTAGACAAGAGGCTGAACTGGCTCCCATTCAATCCCTGATTTGTAGGAGTAGACGGATTACTTCCTGTGATTCTTTTCCCGCTCTGTTTTGTCCCCGAGTGTAAGGAAAGGAATTGTGTGTGAGAACATACTACCAAGCATGTGTGATTATTGGTATGCATGCTTGGGAGAGGGACCATTTACTTTGTGTTATGCACTTTGTGAGCTGCACTGTGTTCACAATGACAGAGAGCTGTAGAGAGTGTGTGAATTTTTCAATTCTGATTTATGCTTCTGTGTAGCATCCACGCACATAGGCTACACACTGTCCCTCTGGCGTTTATACATGTGCGTTGTTTTAAGGTTCTTTTATTTGTTTATAAATGTCTTGGGCCTTCTTATTTATCTGACCTCCTTTTAAGGAAAGAGCCCTCGTGGACCCTGAGGTCCCCAGGTACCCGCCTTTGATCGTTCCCAGAGTCAGAACTAAAACCTATGCTGAGGCGTCGTTTCATCATTACGGCCCCCGACTCTGGAGCAGCCTACCTGAGGACCTCAGGGCTGCAGACACTGTTGATGCTTTTAAAAGGAAGCTCAAGATCTGTCTTTTTAACTTGGCTGATAGTTAAATTTTATTTATACCTTTATTTTTAATTTATCTAACTCTCTACCCTAACTTTAATGGTATTTATTTTCCTGCTTATTTACTTATTTATGTATTTTAAGTCATTTTAATTGTATAGTCATTCATTTATGTATTTTTTAGTTGATTTTATTAGTTTTAAGTTAGAAATTTTATCTTTCTCTAACTGCAGTGTTCTCCTCATGGGGGTCCTCCACATCGGGAGCTACACCTGCTTGGTTTCCGGGGTTGTCAATGTAGGGCGGACTGATGTTTGCAGTGTGGGTCCTGGTTGGCCTGGGTCCGAATAGTTCCTGTGGCGGCTACCTCTGTGATTGTGGGTGGGGGTGCTCTCGATGTGGACTGATCCCCAAGATATTGTTTTCCTCACCTGGTTCATTGGTGCCAGGATGGATGTTTTAGAGTCCATTCAGAATGGGGCCAAAGGGGGTTGATTTGATTTGATTTGTTTCCTTCGCACTGTAATTACACCACCAACCGCTAGATGGCAGTGTGGGATTGTTTCTGCTCATACGGCAGAGTTTGCTTTCCTCCTATATGTAGCTAAAGCATAGCAAGTATAAAGTATATATAAATGTGAGTTTGTGCTGATAAATGTTGAGTATCAGTCATTTTTATAGACATTACCTGTAAACTATAGTTCTACCCGACTTGGAAATGACTAAGAAGAACTAGCGGTGGGGAAATTCAAAGATGAAGAAGAACAAATCTACCAATCGCATTTCTTGCGGTCTGCGTCGATTCAACGCACAGTTACATTTGGAGAGAGGTTCTCGTCAGGCTACGACTTAAGGCTCCCACCTGCAGCGTAGCTGCGTAGTAGCTTTGACGCTGAAGTATAAATCAGCCCTTAACGCTGGTGCATGTCTGAGTGTGGGCTCTTTCTTTTCCGAGCTACAGTGTTCCTGTCATCGTAACTTCCCTCCATCGAGCTCTGTGAGCCGACTCACCAGGCTGCGAGGAAGTGGAGATGCACACTGAGTAAAACTGCAGTTTGTGGTTGTGCTCGTCTTCACGATTACATTTGTGTGTTCGCGTTTTATTTTGATTAGCTCATGATTTTTTTTTGTTCTTCAGAGTAAATCCTTAGTGTTTTTCTTCAGTTGTGTATGCGTGCTTGTACGATAGTCTGAGGAAAAACTGAAGAGGTTTGGATTGAAGGAGACATAAAAGCAAGGAATAGTACAAAGGAGAAAATGAGATGGGAAGGGATGCATCCTGAGTCCGAGGCCGTTTCCTCTCCCTCCAGCTGACACCGTCCTGAACTCTGTGCCCCCTCACAGTGATGAGAGTTCATTGGTGTGAAATTGCTGCAGAGGACCTCTGTGTGGCTCCCTGGCCATCTATCTGATGGGATTTCTCCTCTGCACAGAGCCACTATCCTGCAGAGGAGCAGTCTGAGGGGTCAGGGAGGACAGCCGACACAAAAACACACAGAGCATGGACTTGGCAACCATTTTCTTTTAAATTGACCATTTAATTGGATGCGTTCTCATAGACAACTTGAGAAAGAAGACAAAACCTACTTTTGTTGGATTGTATTGTAAAGCTCCTCTGTATCTATTATAGTACAGAAATGGCATTTTTGTCTCAAACTTCAGGGCTTATTTAAGGTAGAAAAAGATAATTTCAGGATCATCTCTCGCATAGCTTCATGCTCCGAAGTATCCCATTTGAGTAGAAATTGAGTCTAAATGGGGTTCTAAATTGCCTAAAGAAGTGATTGTGAGTGTGGATGGTTGTTTGTCTACATGTAGCCCTGTGATGGACTGGTGACCTGTCCAGGTGGACCCCTGCCTTTCACCTGAAGTGAACTGGGATGGGCTCCAGCAGATCCCCGTGACCCTGAATAGGATTAAGCGGGCACAGATAATGGATGGATGGAGTGTAAATGGTAGCTTGCGCTATATTAATGGAATTTAAAAGATTTTTGGGGGGAACATTTACTCTTTCCTGGTGTTGCCAAAAGGCAAATACTTAGTATTTGTCAGAAACCAATAATAGATAGTAAAAACTTCCTCCTCTATGACCACTATTTTGACTGGCTGTTAGCCCAGCTTCCCATCAGATCCGTCTGCTACGTATAAGGACTTCACACAACTCCACTTCAAAAAAAAAAAAAAAAAAAAAAAGAAGAAAAGAAAAAAGAGGCAGGAGTGTTGGCTGTTGCTCCCAACCACCACACATGGAGGTGGAGTAAAAAGCAGACTGAGAGTGGATAAAGTGGGATGCAGTAATTGTAGCCACAGACAGTTGTGTATGAAATTAAAAAAGAGACACCACTCACTTCTTTCCGGACCTTCATAATCTTTCACCTGCCATAGCAGTGGTCTAAGCTACGTTCGTACTCGCTATGATGAGATGGTTCTTCTCTCAGGATATTAAATACCATATTTAATGCCTGAAGGTAGGAACCTATTAAGTTACAATGTACACATTTCTGAATACAGTAAGAATCAGTTCCAGGGTCAAACCACTCAAGTCTCCAAAGAATGAATACAAACAGACTGCTGGAAAGGGGAATGTTGTCTTTTTGGTTTGACAGTTATTTTAAGTTGTTGTTTTTTTTCTCCATAACTCCAACATAAACAGTTGCTACACATCTACAGCCCAATGTTAATTGGAGGGGAGAATCAGATCTGTAAGATTTATGGTTGTATAAATCGCTGCAGCGAGAGATCCGTTTTGAATTTTGTCCCTTGCTTAACCCGGCCTTTCTTTAATAGCTCTGTTGCTTTCCCACCTCCTAAAAACTATTTATTCACCCATCCACGTGGCAACACCCAGTGCGCTAATTACCACCTCTCCCTCCGCCGACTGAAAATCATAACTTGTAACTTTCAGTTTGAGAAACCACCCTTAAAATCCACAGTCCATTTTTAGACATGTGACATTTCCTTTTGGTTTATGATTTTTTTTTTCTCCTGCCATATCATCGCCATGAAAACAGAGATTGAGAGTGAGACTAGATTTAATTAAAGAAAAATACTCTTCCATTGTGCAACACCTCCTGGAGGGAGAATTCACTTGAAGTTTTCTCTCTCTCTCTCTCTCTCTCTCTCTCTGTTTTGTCTTTCTAGTTATTTGTGATCAAATTAGGTCTCAGAAGAGCTTCTGTCTTCTACTGCTGTCTTTTTAGAGCTGCAAGGCGTTTTCCTTTGAGGCCTGACATTGGAGCAGCTAAGCCTGGGCATATGGCAGCAACAGAGTGGCATTAAAGACTGTGAGAAGATGATGCGCAGCAAAAAAAAAAAACAAAAAAATAAAAAACACCCCAAACATCAAATCAGATGTAACCAGTGGTCAATTAAAAAAAAAGACTTTTCCCTGATGTTCATTCTCTGTTTCTGTCAGATGTCTCTGTTACTTCTGACTGCTTTATCTGATTCACACATGGAAATCACAGTCCGTAGTTGCACGATGGAGACAAAGCGTGACACGACATCTTCCCAGCTAATTGCAGTGGTAATTTTCATCAGTGTTTATTGAAGTTCATTTCCTTGCCAAATAATGCTACCAACCGCTAGCATCATTAGAAACAGGATGTTGTGCCCTAATCAAACTTGTAATGGGTTTCACTTGTTCCAAAAACAATAGGGTGGTTAATGTGCACAAAGGAGACTATAATTTTCTTAAATAGAGTTTCAGAATTCTAATTTGGTAGTTTGCTTGCATGCTTTAATGTTCAAAAAATAATTTACCAAGGTTGTCAGTCAGAAAATGGAGTTCAGGATGAATGCGGATTCTTTGAGTTGTGCAAAACTGGCCTGATGATGTTGATGGAAGTCTGGACTGCCACTAAAGCAGTTCAGTATTCACTGTGGGAGAGAATCATTTCCTTTGGTGTAGCTTACTATCCTTTCTAGTTATTGTTTCAGTGGTATCTGCAAAGTAGCCAGACATGTCTAAGTCAGAGAGAAAACATGATTTTGTCCATCAAATGATGTCATTAGCATCTTTCATGATGAAAGAGTAATGAGCCGAGCGCATGAAACGTAGCTACTCACAGGTCACACAGTCAAAAATAACCCGTGCAGCGGTGTGATGATGTAGTCCCTCTGCAATAGGATCAACGTTCCTGCTCTCTGTTTGATTGCAGTGAAAATGTCGGAGTGAGATAAAAGAATTGTTTGACTTCAAAAGATCTGCACTTACAGACATGAAACGGATGGACTGTTAACCAGATTTATCATCCAGTAAAGGCTGCCTGAAGCTTGCTATCAATCCACTCCTTTCAAACACCGTAAACTCTGGGTCTGATATAAAAGCCAGTGATATGACAAGAGATACGGAGTAGAGGGCAATCAATGTGGAATTTTTCTCTGAAAAGGGGGTTGGGGTAAATATTTATTTCTTTATTTTAATAGAAGGGTGCATGTCAGTCAATAGTAGTGATGGTATGGGGCTGAAAAATACCTTTCCCCTCCATTTGTCCTTTTATTTTCCTCTGAAAAGTGCAGTTAAATTTCTTTGGGGGCTGGAACGATGACTAACCCTTTTTCCATAAACAAGTTTATTTAAAGAGAACTGTTTTCTAAAGCCTGTTTGGAGATTGTTCTTTCTGCTCAGAATTAAATACCGACACATGACATCAGAGTGTTTACACACATGTTCGACTAAGCTGATGCGACCTCTGACAGATGTAGTGTAGGCTGACTCGTGTCTTTTGTAGGTCATGTGTAGTAACACACATGACTACCAGGCCGAGCAGCAGTTGGTTAGGGACGTGTCTGCGTGCCAGTGAACAGTCACGGCTCTGTCCGCCCAGTTTAGATGCTAATCTACACTAACGCTGCTTCAGTGTGAAGAGAACTTAGCAAAGTTCCCTGAAGAATTTAACCTTTATTTAAGTCTGGGTCACGACTATTTCTTCATCAGAGAAAGCATTCATTTTGAGCAGTTTCTCTCTCTCTCTCTCTCTCTCACACACACACATGCACACACACACGCAGATACAAACAAAATTGTGAACACTGGTGTTAAAGTGACAATAGAACCTATTTAATGGTCTGCTATCTTTTCTTTATTGTAGACTTTTTCTCAATCCATGCTATTTTATGGACTGAATCATTTATGACTCTAAAATTATGTGTAAAATAATTATGATTTTTTTTTTTTTTTTTTTTTTTAGTTTCAGCCTTCACATTTACCACTCATCTTGATACTTAACACTTGGCCAATAGATGGCTGTTTGGTTTTTTAATTTATGTAGATTAATTCCCTCATTTTTATTTTTCTGTGGATAAATCTAGGCCACTTTATAGAAAACCAAATCAAGACTTCTTTCCAATTGTCTGTTTGAATTTTTCCCTTTTCATCCTCATCGTAATAGATTCAAATGCAACATTCCAGTCGCTTGATTACTCAAGTGGGTGTTTGCATTTAATTTCCTTGAGCACCACTGCAGCTCTGGCACACAGGCTTGTTCAAGTGGCTTCTCTGATTGGGAAAGCTCACCTTACCCATCTGACACGAGTAGAGTCTCAATATCTCCACTCCTCGTTTGATTTTTTTTTTCTTTGACAGTTTCTTCTGTCTTTTCTTGTCAGCCCAGCGTGATTAGGCCAGTTTTCTTGAAGTGTGGGGCAGGTTTAAGGTCAACAGGGCTCAGCTTTTGTTCTCTCCACTGATGCGTTTGCAGCCGTCGTCTTTCTCTCCCACCCTAAAGTAACATTCTTCTTGAGCCTCATCAGACTCGGCTCCTCCAGGCGCTGCCTGGCTCACAGTGGCACCGCCGTCTCCTTCCATTACCATGCTTGTTTGTGCTGAAAAGAAAAAAGGAAAAAAAAATGAAAAAGGAAAGACATAAAATTGAAAGCAACATGATTGATTTAAAAAATATGTACAATGCTGTTTGGAGAGGAGATGTTTGGGAGATGGCGTCAGTGAATGGCGCAATCTATTATGAGGATTCAGTGGAGCAGGGAAATATGAGAATGTTGGCTCTAGTGTCTAATATTCAGACGCGTGTCCTGGGTGTGCAGCTATCTCAAAGCAACAAAGAATCATTTGTCGAACTTGAGCACAGCACTATCTCTCCATCATTGTGCTCTTTACATTCACTGCAGCACACTCCTCTTCCTGTAATCAGGGGTTTCTCAAACTGCTCACATAAGTCATATTATCACTATCACAATTATTATTCCTTTAGCACTTAAAGTGCTTCTTTAAGTTTTAGCTCACAGATATCTCCCTCTTCTCCTCTCTTTCACATCAGTCAAATCTCCTGGGAGAGCCCCGACTTTCACGTTAACTCCTATTTCCATGGTAACTGAGGCAGACACAGAGGAGTCCAGGCAGCCATGGCCTGGAGCTACTCAGCTGGAAAGGCACAAATTGTGCATCACTGATGCTGGTGCATGGGATAGTAGGATGGAAACTGCTGGACGTGGTTATGGCTGCTGGGACAAGTCAAGTAAAAATGTCTCGACTCTGACCATAACTGTAGCTCGCACTTACAGGGCTGGTCAGAGTCACTGGCACCCGTGAGTTTTAAACAAGTTAAAATTGCATATTGTATTGAAAAGAGCCCCATTGTTTCCAGTTTCCTTTTCACAATGGTGTGGAAAGTGATCCGTTTGATCTGAACATCTGGGCATCTGAAAGGCTACGATTTAAAAACCACAACAATTTCAGAGGCTACGATTCTGAAGAAAATGCCTGTTTCATTTTAGTATCAAGAAGTTTCACAGTCAAAAAAGAAAAGAAAAAAAAAGTATTATTCCAGGACTTTGAGTTGAAAGAAACTTGATGTGAGTAAATTGTGGGGATTGGGACAGGTCATAGAAAAACACTACACACAAGTCGACTAAAGAGGTTTCTACTGGTAGCAGGAAGACACAAAAAGAGAAGCCTGTGGGTCTGTTTCCATCAGCAGAGGTCAGGGGTAAAACCAGGGAGGCTGGAATGTAACGGAGCTGACCTTCTCCGCGGTCCTGTCAGCCAGCGTGCATTTTATTTACAGCAATGGACCCGGTAGACTCCACTGACTTAGCAAGCTACCAGTAAACTACCGGGAGCTGAAGCTGTTGCTGTGTTTCTGTTTGCATTCACCACAGCAGTGGCGGTGAATGAGAAGACTTCAAGATGGCTGAACGTCATCTCCTGCCTGCAGCATAATGAATCAGCACTGAGTCAAAACCACCCTCCACCCAGCGGTTTGTCAGGGCCACACTGAAGTACCTAACCCAAGGCAGGGGCGTGTTTTTGGCCCCGTATTAGGCTCCAGAAAACTCTCGTTGTAGGGCTTTTCCTGGTAATGGCCCCGCAACAAGAGTGCAACAGATGCCATGTTTACGGAGCTGTAAAACTGCCCCAGAACCTGCCGATGATGGAAAACCCACCTTAACGTTTGGAGAAGCTCTTAAAGATAAACAACATTCTTTTCTATAGTCTATGGACAGACGAAACCAAGACAGAGCTCTCTGGGAGTGTGATCCATCAGTCTGTTTATCGGCAACAAAATGAAGGCCATAAAGAACAGCTTACTCGATAGAGGGACATGGCGGATGTTATATCATGCTGCGGGGCTGATTGATCAAATGCATTTATTTCTGAAATTTCTTTTCAATGTGTCTGAGCTTTTTTGGAAACATACAGTACAACAGATTTTGTCTAAATAAGAGAACTTTTAATTCAACCAGTTCCTCATACTGTTTGAATAAATCCTTGTGGAAAAACTTACCCATGATAACAGGAAGACAACAAGAGGGTTTAAAGAATAAAAAAAGAAACAGTGGGAAAGGAAATGTCAGTTAAAATGTGAACTGAGCAGATAAATCCATCTGCGGGACTGCATCTTATCAGTGACGTTGATTGAAGCCCTCCCGCCTGCATGTTGACCTGCTGAAGGCATGTCAGTGTGACTTGGGGTTGATCCCCTCCTCTGCCAATCCCCTGACTGCTTGTTCAGCACCCCGCTGCTCCCCCGCTCTTTCTAAAGCCCCTCATAATATCAACAAAGTCTGCCCACCTGCTCAGAGTGAAAGAACAGCCCTCCACCATAAATCCTGCCGAAGGATTCTGGATTATCCGACAACGATTAGACCTCAACAAAACAGAGAGGGGCACCCCGCAACATTTAAACAGATCATGTTAAAACCACGGAGAGCGGGGAGTAGCCTTTTAATCGTACTGAAACTCCAGCAACTTCTGTGGACGGAGAGGACCTTAGTGATGCAGGGTAAGGTCTGAAATAAGAGTCAGAGAGCAGGTTCGACACACAAATATCAGTAAAGACTAACTGCACTCCCTGCCTGTTCAGTCAGATATTCCTGAGGACTCGTATCTAAATGGGGGAGTGGAGCTGAGCCAAGCAAATGGCAACCACTGCAGCTGGTTATAGCCTGAAGAGCCATCAATCAAGACAAACAAAAAACATAAAAACCTAAAAATACACCACCCTTGAAGCGTAAGATATCCTCAGTGCACCAATAACTATCACCGGGGTTAAAATTAGAGAGAGCTTTCGAGGAGTGAGTGATTTTTACCTTTCCTGCAGCATAATGACTTGTGTGTTGAAAAGCACAGCCGATTTAGTGTTGCATTTAAGCAAATAGAGATGAGGTGATGGAACAAAGCAATAACTGATGTTTTTAGTATGATTATATGTGATCTTATTAATGCATTCAGGTGGAAAAAATATCTTCTTTATGTACCAGTGTTTGCAGATCCTTCAGCCTCTCTAAGTTCAATACATGCATTTACTGTAAACCATGGTGTAGTAAAAGGTTAAATTTTGCCCAACTTTACAAGTATGTATGTTGCAAAAACCAATTAGCATTGCTTTTCATTCTTTTGGACTAAATAAACAGTTAATAAGAGGAGGTGGAGCTGCTCCTTTTTAGAAGTGATAAATATTTAAATTTACAGTGTTATCATAACTGCAGTTTTATTATTTAATCTCTCCTGTGGATCACAAACGCACCCTCAGACCTGAAATCTAATTTTAAATTGTGCACAAACTCACAAATGGGGCACAAATATTTTTTTATAATGCCACTTGATCTGTGTGTAGAAAAACCAGGAGTAAGCAGTTAAAAGTCAGTCATAAAGAGCAGACCAACTCGGCTTCAGGTTTCTGGAAAATAAATGCTTTTTAAAAAGTTGTGTCTGGTGTAACTTGACACAGCAATATTTTGAATCATTCCAAAGACTATTTAGGTTATTTTTTCATACTACCTCATACTGATTCTGTCAGGAAACTCTGTCGTCAGTAATAGGTTGTTTATTATTTGAGTTCGCTGCTTTGGTCCTGATAAAACTGTTTGATGCCATTCAATGTGGAACAGACGCATTAGAGCAAAAGCAAATTTTGACGACGATGGTGATCGACCCTCTGCCCCTGGAAGCACCTGCAGGATAAACTGTATGATCATAACTTGTCATAACTTGACATTCTTGGTTACCGAAAGATGCGTTCTGCTGATTCTGGTTTTCCCTCGAATGTCTGTAGTACAACCTTTCAACGATTATGAAAACTGGTAAACCTTACAACTGAGAAACAAACCTGTCTGCAAACCTTTGTCAGATGAACAAACCAGTGACGGTGACTAGTGCTGGGCGGTATACCGGTTCATACCGGTGTTTATTTTTCTTATGATATGAATTTTTCATATACCGTAATACCGGTGAGTATGTACTGTAGCGTACACAAAGTTGGGAACGCCGTGCGGCGGAACGTAAGTGCCGCAGAACATTGTTTGACAGGGGACTGTTTTGCAGTTGCACTGGAGGCCCAACACGGTACTAGTTCGGGACAGCGAAAATCCCGAAGTAGAAGCTCCAGAATGGCAACATAAGACCGAGGAACAAAACAAGGAGCCGTGCCTGTCGTGTGGAAGTTCTTTGGATTTAAAAAAGACAACATCCAACAAACTACAATAATCTGCAAATCTGCAAACTTTAGAACGTTGTTTACATTGTGTAATTAATGTTGATTTTTTTACAAAATATGTTTTTTCAAGTTGTTTGCAAAATTTGAAAAATAAAAGGGTTCTGTATTTTAACTGCAACTATCATGCATTCTGATTCCTTCACTTAATTAAAATCACGAGTGCCACCTCTTTGTAAATAGTATCATTTTGTGAGCCATGCAAACCTGTATTAATACTAGTGTAGATATGAATGTTTTTCTACAATATTCACTCCTCGTGACAGTAAAATAGGTCATTCTAAGCCAATTTACTGCAGCAATTCCTCTCTAAATGATTAGAAAATGTGGTTAACACCCAGTTGTGCCTTAAAAAAAAAAAAAAAAAGATATAATTTTGAAAAATACCATGATATAAATTTTTGGTCATACCGCCCAGCACTAACGGTGACAGTGGACCAAAGAGGTCGGAGTGAATCTGATGAACTTTAGGTTAACTTAAACTATGAGAAAACAAAAATGTCTGTGTGATAAGGTGCCTAAACTCTGTTTTGAGTGGGTTTCGTATCTTCAAATCAAACCTGAGGTCACCGTTGTACCTTCTCTTTATTCTGTTCCAGTGTTCATTTGATCACAGGGACCCAAAGAGCACCTGCTGCATCTTAATCCACAAGTTGTTGTGGCCTTGCTTTGTCGTCCCTGTTTTATTGTCCGGCTACATCTTTAAAGGCTGCGTAACATACAATTAAAAGTCCTCAATGGCTCATCATGTGGAAGATAATTATAACACATACTAATTATATCTATGATGCTCTCTCCTTAACGTCCTACAAAACCAATGTCATTTAGCTCCTACTTATGTACTTGCAGAGCGGCCTACTTTCTGCACAGCTGACAGGAATGCAGAAAAAGCTACCTTGTCCCGGGAGCGCTTTGGATAAAACGCTGCTACTTTTGTGGAAACCGCTTCACTGACTTTGTTTAGGGCTATTTGGGTGTTCTAGATTTAAATGAAAGAATAATGTTGCATTTCTGGGAAGTTGTGTGTCATGATCGTGAGTGCACTGTGTCAGACTGTTTCTCTTTGCTTTAAATTAGCGGGAAATGATTGAAATGTCGTTGAGAAACAATTATGGCAGAAAACTCGACAAGCCACACTAAAGATGTACTTAACTGTCGGACACGAGCAAGTTTTTCCTGGACATTAGTGCTTCATAGAGCTGTAAACAACTTTAAGTACATGATTGACCTGCAGAATAAATAAACAGTGTAACAAGAACACTCATAATAATGAATTACTATATTAAAATATTAATTATTGTGCCTACCCTTTAGTGAAAGAGGTGTAGTGGGTAGAATCGTTTACCCTCCAACCAGGAGGTCGCCTGATCGATGCCAGGCTGCATTGTGTGCCAAGGTGTCACATCTGAACTCCAGATTGCCCCCTCTGCCCCCACAGAGCTGGTCCAAACCTGCTTGCATAAATGGGGGAGGGTTATATCAGGTCAATATGCAGAGGACATGATTATCTGCTGTGGCGGAGGAAAAAGCCAAAAGACTTGCTTTTGCCAGAAGTTAAGGATGTAAAAAATAATAATGATCATTAAAAGCGGGAGTAACCTTAAAATATTATGTTTATATTGGGAAATAAAAATGACCATAAAATCTGTTATTTTATATCCTATTTTATTTGAGCCTATTTCGTATATTACCCAACATTACTCACTCAACTCCAAACTCCAAAAAAAAAGAAAAAAAAAAAAAACAGCAGCAAACATCAATGCCACAGAAAAAATTAAATAATAGTTACATATCTATGTATGCTTTTTGGATGAAGACTTACACAGATCATAAGTTTAATAGGAGAAAATTTAAAGGAACAATCAGGAGGATGAAGCACCGATTCCTGCTCGTGATGAAGTCATCAGCCCGTTAATGTAGACGAGTGTATGACGATGCAAAGATCCAACTGTGAACACGAGAACGCTGGACTGCTGATGGGAAACCAGTGTATAGAAATCTAAACTAGTGTAACACAAAAACCTGAGGAAAAAAACAGTGACAGTTTTATACTTTATTAATCCCCCAAATTGATTTCTGTTCATATAGATGCTTTAATATTGAACAACAGTTTGTCTTTTGAGAGTGACTCAACCTTGTGTGTTTGTAAATAAACCGTAAAGCTGTGATACAGAATCTCTGCTCATCCTTATGAGTATCTTAGAACATCATAATCCATTCTGTCACCTGTGTTGTACAAAAATAATTGCCATGCTGTAAGATAGAAATGCAGCCTTACATAAAGTGCTTTTTATGTTAACGGGAGAATTTAAAATCTCATTTGTTGTAAATGTTAATGCCTCCAGGTTTTGAAGTCCACTCATCAGTGTTCTGCCAGGCATTACCTAAACAAATAAAATAAATCTGAAAGATCCTAATCTGAGTCGACTTTGCAGATCTGTAAAGTTGTACATTAAACATTCAAAATTTGCCATATTATGATCAAATATTATCTTCTTTTTGCCATGTTAGGAATAAGCGTCACAGTAGAACCTGGAAGAAACGGTGTTCCCTCGTAGATGTGTGTGATCCTACTCGGTAACAGGAAATCAGATGCTAAGAAACAGTGAGGGGTGGTGGTTTTGGTAAACGTGTGCCATATTTGTAGGCAGCCATTCTTTAACTGTAAGTCATTATCAGTGATCATAATTCATCGGTAAAGTGCACGGTTATCTCCACGTGTCTCTGTGAGGCTTTAAAATCAACCGAAAAATCCCGGCTTGATCACAACAACGACAATCTCATGGCTGGTCCTGTGATATTAATATGATCTGTATCAAAGAGGCAAACTGAAAAACGGACGTGCACTCACCCTGCTGCCCTTAGCACCATGCCGCTACACATCTGCTTGAACACAATTATGAAATGTGTTTCCTTCTGCTCTGCACAATCGATAATAACTTCAAATGTTAATGTGGGCTAGGATTATAGCGACCAGAGCCCTGGGAAACACCTTAAATGCAGATTCTCTCATTTACTCCATCTATCAATATATTAGTCTAAATATATCTGTATAATCTAGAAATCACCATCAAAGCTACAAAGTATTTTTCTTTTATCAGTTGAGCGCTACAGTGAAGAGGATTTACTGTTTTAATAAAAGGAGGATTTAGACTTTATTCTGACATTAGTATTCATGATGCTGGTTGCACTTCAGAGCCCACATTACCGTTTGTTAATAACCTCTTATCA
Organism: Hirundichthys speculiger; assembly: GCA_018398805.1. NCBI lineage: Eukaryota > Metazoa > Chordata > Actinopteri > Beloniformes > Exocoetidae > Hirundichthys > Hirundichthys speculiger. The sequence goes on along the minus strand of JAGFBZ010000074.1, from coordinate 4,508,847 downwards.
ATAATCAGCGTTCTGGAAAGTTATGACCTAAATAACCGCTGTGGGATCTGTTTCCCTTTCCAACATGAAACTGAAAACTCACGTGCAGCACTGTGGAGGCGCTGCAAGATAATAAGGAAGGAAAGGGTGGGTTTCTCTTCCTGTGCTGTTATTTGTTGATGTATCTTTTATCTTCTGGGAAGCATGTCGTCCAGCTCCATCTCCTCCCTCAATGGGAATTTATGGGAGCTGCCCAGGAAGGCGTGTATGACATTTCTGCAGCGATGTGCCACTTGATTGTGGGGTGGTAGATAATCACCATGGTGATCCTTGGATTTAATGGATTGAATTTTAAAGATTTTTTGCGTTCGTGTGTTTGTGCTCGCTCGGTCCCGTCGGGTGTTGGAGCAGACAGATAGGAATCACAGCGTTGGTCTGTGTCTCCAACTCTGTACTTTCTCTGGCACTTCAGATCCAGCATTTAGATCTGTGAAATGTATACATTTTATTCCCCTTGCCTCCTTTTTATAGTTTGAGTGATCCCTCCTGAGTTCTTATTTTTCCTTTACAATGAAACAGATCTGTGGAAGAAAATGCCTTCAGCGTTGTCGTACATCACATTCCTTCATTTTTGCCATATGTGCTTTAAAAATGGGGATGGCATTTCAGTGTTATGATGAAGTGTGTTTTTCTTTCTTGAATCTTAATGAAAAATCTGTCAAGTGAAGTGAAATGATTTGTTTCATTCCTTCTATGTGAGAACCTTGGTGATAAATTTTTATTCTGCCCGCAGTACTCCAAATCTTACACCTTGAAATGATCTCACAACAGTACCAGGTCTCTGAATCACAAGTTAAAATGAATTTTTGGAGATTAAATTTATTTCATGCAGTGGAATAAATTTTCAATATCTCTTAGAGAAACCTGAAAGTACCATAAAACAGTAATACCATGGCATTTAAAATTGTATTTGAGTTCAGAAGTTACACCTTCCACTAGTGCATCATACTTTAAATGCCAGCAAATATTATCTTGTTGTTTTACCATTGTGTCTCGCAGATTGTTTTTCCTTTTTGCCACGACTCCTTTTATATGAAATGCCACGTCTTTGAGTGCTGTGTGCAAAAACAGGTCAAAATCTTTTTCATATATGGAGCTTTCCAGATTTTCTGAGCTTCTTGTGATTTTGACTTCTAACTTGACAAACGATACAAAATCATGGTAAATATATTTTGCAGTCTCCTGAAACAGGTCAGATCCATTATATTGATATTATCTGTGTATGTGTCACATTTTAATAATATTCTTTTGGCCTTTTCTCTGTTTTGCCGTTAAAAAGCGTGCTGGTGACTTGGGCTCAGCATCATCCCTGCAGACAGCATGAGCTGTTTCTTGTAGTTGTCTTGTTTGCCACGTCAGTGTTGCAGCTCAGTAAAAATGCGAACTTCAAAACGGTTTGTAATTTTGATTATGTCATTGTAAGGATGAAGTCCCAGTAATGAGGTATTGTCATTATTTTGTTGGTCCCCAGTGTAACCAGATGTATCCAGAAAACATGTTTATTACAGCATGGTCATTAGTTTATGCAGCTAATAGGACTTTATGTGGTCTTGTTTTCATAATGATGCTTTTAGGCCTTTTGTTTGATGAATGGGGGAAATATCACACACATTCATTATTTATATTCATACCGTCTCAATGCATATTTTGGTGCATGTCTCGCTGCAGTCCCATACAGTATCTCATTTTATATATATATTAAATGTACTAAAAATGAAGAGTTGCTGTCAACATACAGCATTAGACAACCATCAGCTTTGGATTTTCCAGACTCACAGTGGGGAGGCGGGGGTGTCTGTACTTCACTGTGGGCACGGTCAGGATGCTCATGCAGAGGAAAATCTGCACAGAAACACACATGAATTTGGGGAAGGGAGGCGTTCACATTCATTATGCTCAGACAAACCTGCCTCAACTGCAGCAGTGTTTTCTGTACGAGTCACTGTGCAGCAGAGATCAGACGCAGGGGAAGAGAGCAGTAACAGCCAACTGTTTATCTAATACCAGGCTTTATACTAACTGTCATTTTTGCAAGCTGTTGTTTTTTCTCTCTCGCTCTCTCTCTCTTTTTTTTTTTAAATAGATCATTATAATTTTGATTGTTCCTCATTGTTTGGAGCACTTTTATAACAACTGTGGGACACATGGGAGTAAAATATGAGACAGGAAGTGAGTGCTTTGAGAAAATAAAATTATAATTCCACGTTTAGCCGTTACTGGAAGAAATGTTCCCTGACTTCAGTCTTCAGTGTTGCAGCAGAACAAATTGTTTGGGAATTTATTTATTTATTCATTATTTAGAAAAAAATCTTCTTCTTATCAATCTCCAATACCTGCACTGAACTGAGAAAAAAATCCATGTAGATGAGCTGCTCGCTCTGTTTGGAATCGGCTGCAAAATCACCTGAATCTTAAGGAGCAGGTGTTGCCATCGAATCTATGCTTCCTTCGTTTTTCATCAGGATTCTCTTGAAAAAGATTTTAGCTCTTACGTTTTCTCTTGGTGAAATGAACCAAATGACTGTGAAAGGACTCATCTGGAGTTAAGTTGACATAAAGGTATGTCTCTGTATGAACAGGAGCAGAACTGCCGACCTTTTAGATGGTGGTTAAATCAGAGTCACAGCCACTAATGCTACAGTAAATTCAGGAACATTCAAATGTGAAGTTGCTTGTTGTGGCTCAAGGTCTATCTAAAATGATAATGCTTATATATGCTTTTATTAAAGGTCAGTTATTACCCAATCGTGTGTGCTGTGTCTTGACTGAAATCAATGCAAGTCCATATAAACATCAGATTTATAGGATCCTCCCCCTGAAGATGCTACAGTGTCCTTGTGAATTTGTTGCTCGCAGTCTGACCTGTTCAGTGTTCATGCACAACAAAGCACTGCAGAGATGGCCTGTGACGTTTATTGCATCCTGTCAGACTGAGTTTGCTCTGTACTGTGTGACCTCGGCTCCATTTCTCTCAGCTTTCTCTGTGATAGTTCACCGTTTTCGTCTACTCACATCTAACATGAGTGCTCACGGCTGCAGACAGCCACACAGTTAATTTGGTTTTGCCTTGGCTTTTAACGGCAACTGATGGCGACATAATCACGTGATCATGAAAATATTCTCAAAATAGCCAGACGGAGTGAAAATCAGCATTAAGGTCTAACAGATGCACGACTCAGGAAGTTCTCTAATAGTTTAGTTGATAATAGATGCACTTCCATTACTCTCAGATATGTTTTGCACAATGAACTTTCATAATGAGCAGTTGTTAAGATCCTCAAATTCAAAAAACTTCAATTTAATTCTCACTTGAAGGAAAATCCTGCAACACCCCCTCAGTGCACAGATCCTAACTTTGCTCCTGGTAGCTTTTTACTTGTACAGTTTTCATCTTGTTGTCACGGCTCTGTAGGACCCACTCCCCTCCGTTTCCATTAAAAATATCATGTGCAGTCATCTGGGAGCTCAATGTGTCGTTATGCTACCTTTTGAAAGGATTTCTGCAGAAAAGGAAAAGTGAGATTCTGTTTTTGGAAGCAACCTGCTCTCCATCTGTCGTTTACTTGAAATGTGCTTGTTGTTCTTGAGATAAATGAAAGCCTGAACTATTTGAAAATGAAGAGCCACGCAGGAGAGGAATAATGAAACTTCTAATCTCCTGACAGAAGCTGATTGGAAATGTTAATACTTTCATCTGCGTTGGCTCCAGTGATTGCTGTACCCACAGTGATTGCACCGCACGATTAGGAGCAGGTTTCTTTTTTTTTTTTTTTCCCCTTTTCCATCCCTTTTTCTCCCTTCATCCAAATTGTCTCCTGTCAGACAGCACAATAGCTGATGATTTTTTTTCCCAGTACAACAGCAGAGTGCAAGGCCTGCGAGGGAGTTCTCTCTTTTTCTGCTTTACTTTCTTTACTCTTGTCAAAGCAATGTACGCAGCAATGTCCAACATGTCTGATGATTACATGTAGATTCAGCAGTTGATCTCAGTTTGACAAAGGTGAAGGGCCTTTGAAAGCTGAAACGCTCACACAGTTTCTACGGAAAACATATTGCAAATGAAAGAAACGCTGTGTAGGCCTGTTTCACATCCCACTCACTTTGACCCAACATTTGTGGGAGAAAGTAGTTGGCTGAAACCACCTCAAATTTTAAATAACGCATCATCTCGCTCCACAAGTGTTTGGTAACTTGTTAGTTCATGAATGCATCTGACTCTGAAGAGAAACAGCATGTTGGACTTCATCAGTCTGCAGAAAAGACATTATGGCAGAATTCAATAAATCCTACCGTGTTGTGAAGGATGAGCTGCCGATCACTACATTCACAGGTCACCATCTGAGGCCAATTGACTCTTAGAAATAAGACATGCACTGCTTTAGTAATAATAGTAGTAACTGCTTTAGTGCACTAATATAATAACTTGAAATGCAACTTGATGCATATTTGTTGATCCAGTCATAATTGCATTATTCATAAATGCTCTGGCAATGAATGGGCAAATTTAGCCTACAGAATTACCAAGCTGTTGTTTTATTTGCTATTTCTTCTCCAGTTTAGTTAGTATTTCATCTCATAACCTGCTTTGTCCATTCTGCCGCTCTTTGTTTTTTATCTGTGAAATGAAAGCACACGGCAGCTCTGCCAAAATCAGAGGATAATAGCGACGTGGAGTGAAGCTCAAAGCACCAGCAGCACTTCCGGCTCAGGCCGGCAGGTTTAACAGTCAGGCGGTCCTGGCTGTCCTGTTTGCAGAGGAGGGAATGTGATATTTTTGGATTCAGGGTCTGGGGTTTATCTGTTGATCTGCATGGACCAGGAGGCAGGCAAACGGCGATAATCCTCGGCATCAGTACATCCTCCCGCATCACTAGGCCTCCTCGCCGTACCTCAACACCTCCACCCGTTCACCCGTTCACCCATACCTCCGTGGTCGGCTGGGAAGCATCCTGGCTGGGCCGATGAGTTGAGAGATCAGATTCTTGTCAGGAATGGATCTCCAAGATGATGTTCCGCGTCTTGTTTTATTTTGTTCAAAGCAGCCAACATTTAATTCTTTGTCAGTGAGGAGAATGGGAAGCACTTGTTAAATTAATTTGCCTCAAAATAAACTTTTGTTTGTGCTTTTAAACCACGGAGTGAGGCGAAATCGACCTCACGAAACAGAAACTGGTCCATTTTCATTCGTCTTTGTCTCTCCTTCCTTTAGTTCGCTACCTGCTGAGAAACAATGTGAGTCCAGACCTCTGCAATGAAGATGGTCTTACCGCTCTGCATCAGGTAAGGTTTCACAGGTCTCCTTTGATCTGCATGTTCCTTTGAAACTGGCATAGAGATGGACACCTCATTCAGTTTTATCTCAAACTGAAACTGACAAAAGAAGGTGGTATAATCAGTTTGAGTTTCTCCCTTTTCTGTGCTTGTGCTAATGTGGCCTTTCTCCTAATGGTCACTGTGTATGTTTGTGTGAGTGAGTGAGTGAGTGAGTGAGTGAGTGAGTGAGTGAGTGAGTGAGTGAGACAGTGAGTGGAAATGGAGATAACTCAAAAGGAGAACATTGGTCATGTCAGTCCTATTTCTATTCCGATGCCTTTTCTTTCTTTCCTTTTTGACTGCAGCAATCATATTTCAAAATAAAATGTTTCTCTTTTTAATTTTTCTCATCAAACTTTGATCGTCACTGCTCTGTCTTACCTGTCTTTAGATGTACTGTTCACTGTCAACATTAGATTAGATGTCCTCTGTGTAAAGATTTGTCTTTTTCTGCCTGAGGAGTTGTTTGGAGATTTTTTTTTCAACATTTTTATGAAGTCTAATTAAACCATTACCATCTCAGTCCTTGTTGAAATACTATTACAGGACGTTCTGATTAGTTTGCTGCAGGCAGACTTAGGAGCCTTGGCCAGAAAGAAGTGCTCACCTAAAAATAATTTTTGATGGTGGGGAAATGAGTTCATTATTGAAGGTAAATTAGTCGATACTGATGAAGTATCAGATCCATTACTGATCTTATAATCTGAGCTTCCATGTCCTCCAGATTGCTGCTTTTCTTTTCACCTGAAAGCGATCAGTCGCAGTGATAAATGGTGGCTCATTACACATCTCATTTGATCACAAATCATCCACCCTTTGAAAAGATGTCTTTTCTTGTTCACACTTTCTTCCCTTTCTTTGACCTTTAAGCAGCAAAGAAACATTTATTTTACTCCATCCAAAAGTTGAAATAGCATGACTGTCTGGCACAGCCATTACCCCCGACCCCGAGACGATTCTTCAGGAGATAGCAGCCGGAAAGAACAATTTACTTTTCATGAGGCTGATATATATATCCATGAAGATGCTGTCGCTGACTGAATCATTTTGCTTCTCCTTCCTATAACTGAAACGTCTCTCCCAAGGGCCATACATGTAAATTTCCCTTTCCCTCCCTTCTTTCTCATTTGGGTCTCTACCTCTCTTCCTTCTTTCCTTTCTCTATTTTTTCCCCCCTCTGTGCCTCGGCTAACGCAACCATCTCTCTTACCCTCCCGGGTTTTTGAAAGCCTGATATTCAGGCTCCTGCTGGGAGGCAGTGCAACGAACACAGAAAGAGAAAATTGAAGTCCATCAGTCAAAACCCGACATGGCTGCTGTTTTAAACTCAGCTGTCTGCCAAAAGATCAGAATGACCTTTTAGCTTTGAATATATGTGCACTTGATTATAGGCTCTTTGGATGGCTCAGCCTGCATGGTGCTTTCAAGAAGAGACCTTTTCCAGTGCTGTGATTTCATATATATAAACATGTGACTTTAGAGGGGACTTGCATTATTTTCTGGACCTTCACTCCACCTGGCGTTTTTTCCCCCCTATTAAGAGCCCAAGTCCACACCTCCCACCCGTGTAAACAATTTTGGTCCTGACAACATGAGCAATTCCTTTCCCACACAAACACATGCTGCGGCAGAAGGCGAGATGAAGAAAGGTGGCGGTGCCTTTCCTCTAAATGAGATGTCATACCTGTCCATGCCTGGTGTCACCTCTCTGATGAGACATTTATCAACAGATAGCTTGCAGGGTTACTGTATGTACCACAACACACAAGCACATATACACACAGACACAAAAACAACCTCAGTATTTATTCTGTCATCCTTGTCTTATGAACACTCTTTGATGAGGTGATGGATGATCTACAGTACTCACAGGAAGTATTGAGGTCCTTTTAAGAATTTTGTGACTATTTTTCAGAATCAAGATTGTTAAGTTTCATTTTCCCTCTTAACTCTAAGGCTGGGTATCAAAAATCAATACCTCTCTGGTATTGCGATCGAATCGCTTCAATATCAAGTATCGAAAAGCTCTGTCATTTGATAACTTACAGCGACATTTGAAATTTTTTAAGAAAGATTTGTGATTTCAGGACAAAGTCGTAATTTTACGTCAAAACGTTTTGTGAAAGTCATGATTTTACGACAAAATGTTGCGATTATAGAACTCAAAGTAGCAGTTTAAAAAAAAAATCACAATTTTGTGACAGTTGTAATTTTATGTCAAAGTCACCATTTTGCAAAATTTTAGATTTAATGACAAAAATCTGCTTAAACTATAAAAAGTGGTTTCCCAGCAAATATTCTTGATTTTAGGACATAAAGTTGAAATAATATGAAATTTTGTGACAAACTGCAAAAGTTGCCATTTCTCTACAAACAAGATGTAATAATCGGTTTAATAGCTGCGATTTTGCCATTTTTCAGAAAAATGTTGTGATCATACGATTTTAAAATAAACATCGTGATCTTGCAAAACCCGTGAATTTATGATAAAATGTTGGTGTCTTGCAAAAAAAAAGGTAGATTATATTGTATGATATATCGTACTGACACTTGACCCTGCTAATGTAACTTCCTTCATGTTGAAATTTTATTGCATTGGCACTGAAAATGCATCATTAGGGTATCGGTTTAGGTATTGATATCAAAACATTTTAAAACGATAAGAAAAACAATGTAAAGCCCAGCCCTACTTACAATATGGAGCATTTCGTAAATTAGTTTTAAAAAAGTAAAATATTTCATTTATATAATATTTCTCTGATACTTTTCCATTCCCTTTCACAGGAACAACATTCCCGTATCATAATGCTGCCATCACCATGTTTAACTAAAGAAATTCCATTCTGGTTCAATGTCTATTCTGTGTTCTTGTGCAGACACAGTTGACGTCTGTCAGCTCCAGTTATCAAATCACAAAATCTGTTTTCGTGAATAACTGTGTGAAGAAAGGATTTCACTCTATTTTGAGATGAAACAAAATGTAAAAAACTTGAGAGGCTGAAAACCTGTCAGGAGTGTAAATATATGCACAAAAGCACCTGTTCATCACAGGTCATACATTAGCCAACACCCTCAGCAGCACCTTTGGTTATAAATATTACATGTTTTGTTGTTGTTGTTTTTAATGAATTAGTGATTTTTCTCAAGTGGGCTTTAATCTATGATTTAGGTTAGTTATTGTAGGTGCACAAAGATATTTTTGTCTTGACATCGGCTCCTTTGCCAACATCAGCTAATAATCACACCTGTCTCATGATGTGCCATACTTTGATGAGGCATGGCTGTTGCCTGGCTGTGAACTCTTGTGTTTTGCAGGATCTCAGTGTGTCTGATTGGGCACCGTGGCCAGAACATCAGCAGAGAACTGGAGTAACAGTTGAAAGCATTAAACGTCAGTGTTTTAGCAGCTGAAATATTTATGCAGGGATGACAGAAATGACAAATACTCAATCGCGCTGTAATGATCTTCTTGCAGGGTTTGATCATGCAGAGCTGTGAAGTTGTGAGTCTGTGGGCTTCTAGTATTTTAATCAGTCTCTTGGCTTCATTACTTCAGCTTTCGAGGACTCGCATCCACCAGCCTCGTAGCATCCTGCTCACACACTTGCCTCCCCAAATTCACTAATAACCAGCACTCTTATTGTAAATATTCTCTCAATTGTATGCTTTCATTTTATTTTTCAGTTATTATTTATGCCCTCTCACACAGAAAGATATAACAAATGACATCCAATATTATCTTGCCTCAGTTGGACTCACTGCTATTGCTCACTTAACCTCTCAATAATTCAGTTTTAGTGCCAACTTTGTCACCAACAGCACTCTGCAGTACCCCAAATCTCAACTATTCAAAATTCCAAATGTCATCTTTATTTCATTGCCATTCTGCTCCTCAGGCTGAACCACAGCCCTCTCAGCCCCCTCATGACTTCCCTGCAAGACAGTTGCTGTCATTTTCCAGCGTCAGAGAAATAAAATAGGTCTTTGTTGGAGACACACTCCCATCCTTCTGTGAATACTTTTCATGAATGACACATTATTTCCCTTCTACATTGTCTTCTACATTGTCTGTAGTTCAGTGGTTAGTTAGTGTGCGGGTGCAAGTATGTGTATTTATTTATTTTGTTTTAAATTCAGCAGAAAAGCTGGGAGATAATCCTTGCATTGAAACAGCAGGTGGGCTTGACTATGTGGGTTTCTTCAGAAGGAGATTAGCGTAGCTGTTAGCTGTTGCAGGTTTTTTTCTACCCAATGACATCTGTCATGCAATGGCTGCAGGCTCAAAATGAGCTAATCCATTCATGTATTGGATGTCTTTGACGCTTAAGACTCTTGTTTTTGTCAGTTTTATGAGGCTTTTCGGGCTGAATTGTACCTTCAAGCTTACCAATTACCCAACATTGACATAAAAATGAAATTCACATCTCTTCTCTGAATTGCCGATTTGGCAATTTAACGCCTTCACACATGCACACAGAGACATTTACATTAAAATAAGTAACAGTATAAATGTGTGACTCATGCTCTCCTGTCCTCTGAGCCTGTTTTTCTTTTCTACGGTTACCACTGGAAGTAGTTGAAGCATTTTAAGCACCGTCTCTGGCTCTGGCTGCTTTGTACAAAGATACTAAAGATACTTTACGCCTTCCTGCTCTGCTTATCTCAGCAACCATCTGAACTGTAAAGGCAATAAATGTCACTTATATAGTGTGACATGGATTATACTACAACATTCAAACGTTTGGGTGCACCTGATGGAACATTTGTTTATGTGAATAGGTAAGTGAGTAGAAGATGGGCTGATCTCCGAAAGTCATGATGTTTGACAAAACATATATATATATATATATATATATATTTATATATATATATATATATATCTATATATATATATATATATATATATATATATATATATATATAATTTTCACAATCGTAAGGTAACCAGGTGATGCAGATCACAAAGCTTTTATCTACTTTTACTCCTCAAATCCCATTCCAACAATTAGCAGTCATGAGCATCACTAAGAAACTGCCGAGCACTCTGGAAATACATAAACTTGAGGCCCAAAAAGTCTTAATTTAAGAAACTACCGTATTCAAAGAAGAATGTGAAAGAGTGAAAGAGCAGTATAAGATGCAATAAGACAAAGAACAGATTGTCAGAATGAGTTTGAAAAATATTCACTGTATTTTTTTTAGATGCATGTACATTACAAGATGCTTATGAGTGGTATTATAGTGAGAATTAGACTTAATACAAAACAGTATTAAAAAAAGTGCAGTGATGATTAATAAAGTAGGTGTAGATTTCCCGACCAACCTGTGACTGTCGAGAGTTCAGAGCAGCAGCCTGGGTGAAGTAACTATTACGGTGTGAGCTTTGGGCACAAGGCTCTGTAGAGGTGAGGGAGAGGAGTTTGTGACTCTGGACTGGTACCAGTCCTGGATGGATGGCAGGTTGGTCCTGCACACCGACAGTATTTGTTGGAGTCTGTTCCCGTCTTGGTTGGTAGCTGATCTAAACCAAACAAACAGTGACGGAAGAGCTCGGAACAAACTGGATTGTAAAAGATGACCAGGAGTTTCTAAGGCAGGTTGAATTCCCTCAGCTGATGAATGGAGAACAATATTTTGCTGAACCTTCTTCCACAGGTTCAGCTCCTGGTGGTTGTGCTTTCCAGCTTCTTCCTATATGCAGACTCATCACCATCCTGTACTAGACTGACATTGGTGTCTACAAAAGCATCACAGATAGGTCCTCTGAGGAGCAGTCACTGGTGTAAAGGAGAAGAGCAGTGAAGAGAGGAGACAACCCTGGGGTGCACCAATGTTTGTGGTCCAAGGTAGTGAAGTATGAAGGCGGCCATCCTCTGCATCATCATCTGCCTCGGTGGGAGAAGGCTACGATGTCAAAGCTCTATCCTCATCTTATGAAGCAATTAGGAAATGACATCTGGGCTGTATGTTAACTTTTAAAAAAATTGCAATGTAAAACCAAAGCTTGAATGAGAGGATTAAAAGTGTGTGTGTGTGTGTTTGTGCGTGCAGCTGCTTTTGCAACGGAATAATACAATGAGTTAGAACTGATTTGGGCAAATGTATTTAGTATGCAAGAAACTGCACAATCCACAGTGTGCACAAAATAACCAGACTGTGTATTGCTTCCAGAAAACTTTCCAGTACGCTGACCAGTCTACCTTGCACGCTGTAGTCAGTAAAACCACGTAAAGACCAGCCACAACAGTATAAATGGAATAAGTAATGAATGATCATCTAATGTCATATAGCTGTACTAGGATGGTTTAAGCCTGGGATGAGCTGATAATGCCATCCAACTGTGTGTCTAATAGGCTAGCTAACTAACCCACGTCTTCCTGACAGAGATGCATCTTTCCTGGAAGTCAGAATTTCCAGAACATGTGATGTTAACTTGTATTAAAATCTGGCACCAAAGATGTCAACAGCTCTACATGCAGTCTCAGAGAATCAGATCCATGCTGACTGGAGTCAACAGTCTCATACTTCAGCCGTTATTGGGACTTCATGTACATGTGGTTACTGATTTACACACCATGGGATGATTTTTTGCAGAGCCAATGTTGCATTGCAGCCGTTACAGAGTAGTGCACCTGCTCATCGGACAAAAGTTAGATCCGTTACTGCTGAACCAACTTATTATGGGGAGAGAGGATGTGACAGACTTTAATGAGCAGGAGCAACATTGAACTAAAAACTGTTTCACCATGATGGCCTCAGAGTTTTCAGACTGTCTACCTACATTATACCTGACTTTTAGAGAAAAGCTAAGCTGTGCTTATCTTTAAATCTCACTATTTTCTACATCAACCCCTCAGCGAAAGTGTTACTCTCAGGATGTTTGTCAGCTAGTTATGTTTTCAGTCAGTATTCACTTTCCTCTTATCTGCCTCCTGTTATCTGTGCTCTGTGTTTCTGCAGTAATTTAATTTCCTCTCCTCTGTTATATATTAATTTATCTATTCGCCCACCACACGCTTGTGTCAAAGCTGCCTTATCTGGGTAGCCACAAAACTCCAAAGAATGCACACGATGCAGGTTCTTCTGCTGATGTCACTGTGCCTTGATGGTGTTTTTTTTTTTTTCTCAAAAGTATTATTGGAATGTAGAATGGGTTAGGGTACTCCATCTCAAGTGGTGGAAAAGGATGAATGTTTTGTTTTAATGCCAGAAGAAGAGTCCTCATAGTACTGAAGGGAATGTGTAAAAGATTGTTAACAGCAGCAGAAGGTTTCTGATGTATATTGTGTTGTTAGGACTCGGGCTCAAGTCCAACTTGGCCCTAATTTTAAAGGACTCGTGACTGACTCGGATTTGAACAATGTTGCCTTGGACTCAGAAGTGAGAGATGAGTCCTTAGATGTTACCACACTGACCCACATATAATACAAGGTTTATTTTCCTGTGAATACGTCTTAAAAAGTTAGGTGGTCTTATGTAGAGGGTCTAGACTTTTAAACAGACATCGATAACAACTGGTGGCAGAGCCAGTAACCTGAATGTGTCCGTTGCAACTGGAGATTGAAAAGTACTAACATAACGGTAACCTAACCCAGTGAGATAAGATTGAAAATGAATAAACTGGTTACCTGGTAATGTTGCATTGCAGTGACAAGAGAAAATAAATTTTTTGCATTTGAGAAGCTGGAGCCAAATATTCTTTGTGCCTTTAGTTGAAAAAAAAATGATTAAATGATTAAATTAAACCATTAAACGCAATTACAGAATATTTGTAGCCTGAAACAAAAGATAACGAGCTGGAAAAATTCAGTCCCATTGAAATTGTCACCAGAATTGTGTAGATGAAATGATGCTGTAATCACACAAAATGTGAAGCAGGCATTGATTATTATTGGCTTGAAATCAATGATGCAATCAAGAGGACACAATGAAAGACCTGTGTGTTATCCCCTATGATCATGCGTTCCCCTCCTCCTCACAGAGCAGTGTTTGTTTTAATTTTCCATCCTTCTCTTTTGTCTTCTCATTGTGTAAGTGTTCAGGGAAGTAGATTCAGAGTTTATAATCTGATGATCAGCCTTTTCTCAGAAGATACTCTGCATGTCATTGTGACAGATGTTTCATTTTGGAGAAATGATACGACTTCATGTAGGTACTTCTGTTTTTTTTTTCTTCTTTGAAGTGTCTTATATAAGCAGCAACAGTATATGATCAGGTTTCAAACACTGATTTAGCGGCGCTGATAACAACAGGGGCTTTTTGCAAACTTTTGAAACGGGACTTTTGCTCTCCGTCTTTTATTGCTGTCGTTCTTTCACAGCTTCCTACTGTAACAAAGTAATGCCATCATTTGCAGCGTATTGCTCTGTTCATCTCTCCATCTGTGCCTTTCTTCAGTAGCATGGTAGGGCCACTCTCATTCCGCCCGTCTCTGATGGAGAAAATTGCTGTCGCTGGCAGCAGCCAGATTGGAGGATGGTTGCTGCGGAAAATTCCCTTCCCTCTTCACCCTATAATCACACCCAGTTTAACAAGTAAAATACTGTCTCCCCCTCTCTGTCTTTGTCCCTCTGTCTCTGTGGATGGGAGTGAGTTATGGGTGCATTTCCAGTTTTGTCTCAGATCCAGGAAGCAACCCACACAATGGTTAATGTGACACAATGACTGCCACATTTGCTCAGCGTGTTTTCTTTTACCCGACTACAATATGCCAGTTAGAGACTCTTGAGGTGATACGGTGACTCTTATTTTGACCTCTTGTTCATCTAGCGCTGTTTTCATGCTCTGATTAAGGCAGGTGTGATGTGTTTTTTTTTTTTTTTTTTTGAGTCCAGCATCACTTCTCTCAAAACCAGGAGTGACCGTATCAGTCACATTTAAGGGATGACTGAATTAAAAGCAGTGGGTTCACGCACTTTTATACATACATGTAATACGTTTTAACCTCTCTGCTGTCCTCTCTCTGTCCTCTGTCATCGTTAAAATCAAACAGGCAATGTTATGTATCCAGGATGAACCAGGCCTGATCTTGACCTTCTCCCCTACCTTTCTCCACTCAGTGTTGCATAGACAACTATGAGGAGATGGTGAAGATCCTGCTGGACCGAGGAGCCACCGTTAACGCTCAGGACAACGAACTATGGACGCCGCTGCACGCTGCTGCTACCTGCGGCCACGCAGGACTCGTCAAGATACTCATTACGCAGTAAGTCAATCACAGAAGACATTCGGTTAAGGCCACCCCCCCAGCAGCATCCGTTTTCACGAATTAACATCACAGGTATTCTGTCGAAAGGGCCAAGAGTTAGAACTAAATGATCTCTGCTGCTGCTGTTAACAGGTGCGCTTCACAGAGGGAGAGTCCTGTGCTGGTAATCTACTCTCATAAGTGATGTCTGACTGGAACAGAGGAGGTGGAAAATGATGAAAAAAAGTGCTTCACATTTGAAACTGTTTCGTTTACAACAAAAATGGAGGCTAAGACTATTTTTTGTGTTGATATCAGTACCACATGGATTTTAATGCATTCACAATGTCCTCTAGTGAGTTTAAACCAACATAAAGGTTGGTGGAAAAGCAGCAGCTCTTAAAAATATGAGTATTCGCTTACAGTAAACACTGAGGAAGATTATCTGCTTTATTTTTTCCAGCTGATTCGACATCAGGAGCTCATGTTGAGATTGTTTCTGTTGTTACATGCTAACGATCTGGCACATATGTGAAAATTTTCTGGACTGAGGGCCATGCGAGAAAACAGCTGTACATCAGATGGCATTCATATGACGTCACAACTTCCAGGTTACAAGCCTTTGTCCATTTTTGTAGGCCAAGCGATTCATTCACAAACACGGTGTCCATGCAGCATGTAGTGACAATGTTGCATTCTGCACTGAAGTCTAAGTTTATGAGACTGAAATTGCCATTAAAGTTGCTAAAATGGCAGATATATGCGTTGTTCATGGCTGCAAGCAAAGATCAGCTCCATCATTGAAACTCGAAAATGAACGATCAAAGACAGATGAGCTGTCGTGAACTGGATGTTTGACGTTAGTGAATACCAATTATAGATGATGATTGAAATCAAGGTCCACGTAAGGGAGCATATACGCAGGCAGAACACTTAAAAGATCAAATGTGTCAAGGGTCTATTTGATTCAGCATGACATAATGGCACCTCTAGTGTAGATGACCAGATCAATCCACAACCCTGGCCATGTGTCCAAGTGCCCTTGGGCAGGATACTGAACCCCACACTGCCCCAGCCACTAAGAGGTCACAAGCCAGTGTTGTCATAGCTGGTTCTAAGCCCGGATAAATAAGACGGGTTGTGCTAGTAAATGGATTCAACTTAAAATCCAAGCCAAATCAATGTGGAGAGCACAATCGTCTGCTGTGGAGACCCCTAAAAGGGAGAAGCCAAAAAGTGTTGCTTTTTGTACCGACTCACGTTTATTATTTCAACAGATTGTACATCAAATTATATCATGCGATCTGTAGATCTAAAGATCTAAAGAAAGTTTCCAGTATGTTTTGAAAATAACAGGCATGTTACCATCATGCTGACAAATATTCAATGATGCAGCAATGTGTTATAGCTTGAACACAAATAACAAGGGATGCAATCAGGAATAGCAAAAATTGATGGTAAAACGCCTAGAAGTGGAACAATCACAAGCCCATATTAATAAACAGAATAATGAAATAGTAAAGGTACAACATTGTAAAGAGAGCTGATTTATGTCACTTTGAAGGAATAATCCATTTGTACTAGACGATACTGAATTACATCTGGTCCTTGGACTGTACAGGCCGACTTATCTTCCGTCTTCATTATACAAATGTCTTTAATATTTCAGTAACACTGACTGACCCAGGTTCCTCATTATATGACACAGCGGACAATCTGCTGGATAATTATGACTCACACACTTGATATTTTTAATTTAGATTTAATAAGGCAGGTTTATTAGGTTTTAATTGCATCCTAATGAAAATATAACAGCCGTAACACATGTAAGAGGCCCTGCACACAAGTGAACATTCTTCATGTGCACGCACACATTATTTACACTATTGAACACAGAAATTGAAAAACTGCCAAAAAAAAAAATCTGTTGGCATGCAGGACTTGTCAAACCACTCGTGCTGTCAGTTGAACGGTTGTCATGCACTGAAAACTGCTGGTGAAATTGGCTGCAAAATGCAGGACCAAGTGGCTTCTGGACTAAAAGAACTTTATTGAAGTCATCAATTTCTGCTCTGATTTATTTTGTCATTTCTGTTCAAGACTTGTATAGATCAGTTTTCAGCACTTTATCTCACAACCACACAGGCCATACACACACACACACACACACACACGTTTTTTTAAATGACATTTATTGCAGATGGAGCCACGTATAACATATTAAATGCTTTCTCATGCAGACCACTTATTAGCTATTAATACCAAATAATATGTAAGTCTCCAAAAAATGTACTTTCCATGTTCATTTATTCACCTGCTCCTCTTCCACAGTGGTGCAGATCTACTGGCTGTCAATTCTGATGGGAACATGCCCTACGACCTCTGTGAGGACGACCCAACACTGGACATCATTGAGACGGCCATGGCCAACAGAGGTGGGTGTAAATGTTTAAAGAGATGAATCACCAAAAACAGCAGCAGCAGCAGCAGCAGAAAACAGCGGCTGGACGATGCAGTTCCAGTCTGCCCTCCAACTGTAGCTGTCAGCCATCAATGAGCTGTTTTGGGAATGCATCAGACTCAGTGTGTGCACGCTGGTAGCATCCACAATAATGCCATTGCACAGAATTTACTGTTGACTTTCTTTGTAGTTTGAGTCTGTACAGTGTGTAAACGTCGACTGGTTTGAGGATCCCAACAATTTTCCTTAAGATGGCCATATTATGCTCATTTTCAGCCGTCTAATTATAATCTCTGGCACCTCTTGACTAGCATAGCGCCAAAAGCCAGTAATTATTTCTGAAAAACAAAGAGGGGGAAGCACAAGGAGAGGCTCTTCCTGAAAACAAGCACATGTGGCTCAAGTGCTTTTTCATTGGCCAAATTGCCTGCTTATTGGCAGAGCCAGTGGCTTATGAATGTGCACAACTCCTGCTGCCAGTCAGCCATGTTAACACGACTTTTTCAACATTTCCCTCAACATCTCAAATCCTTTCATACATGATTGAGCCAGAACTGGACTCAAAATATTAATGCAATCAAAAGAATACAGTAGAAACTGTTTTTTACAATGTTGTACCTGTTGTGTAACATTATTGATAATTTCACTCATTATCTATTTATATAGGTGACCATTATTTAGGGACGAAGGCAGTAAAGTAGGTTGTTCCAGGCATTATTCAGAAGAACAGTGCATTTTGATTAAAATTTTGGTTGGAGAGGGGAAAAGATATAAAGAAGTTCAGAAAAATGATCGGTTGCTCAGCTAAAATCACCTCAAATGCTTTAAAATGGTAACCAAAACCAGAAAGATCTAGAAGAAAATAAAACTGCCATTCAAATGGATAGAAGAAGAGCCAAAAATGGTAACAACTCAGCCAATGATCAGCAGAAGTTACCAGAGAGTACTGTAAACAATTAGAAGATGCCTGTGTCAAAGACAAACTATCAGCAATAAGCATTGTAAAGTCTCAAACGAAGAGGTTACAATTTGCCAAAGAACTTATTGACTGGCCGAGAGAGAAATGGATCAGTTTGAATACATAAAAACACTTGAAGAGGACATGTTATTCTTATGCTGAAGAGGAAATGCTCTTGAAATGAGCATTTCAACAAGACAAACACACCAGTAAGCAGCAGCATCTTGGTTCCAGACCAACAAGATTAACATTATGGAGTGCGCAGCCCAGTCCCTGAAACTTGGATGGAAATAGAAGATGTGTGAGGGCAAAACCAAGAAATGCAGAGAAATGTGAGGAATGTAGTCCAGTCGCCCTGGGCTGGAATACCTGTTCACAGGTGACAGAGGTTGGTCAACTCCATGCAGCACAGATGTGAAGCAGTTCTCAGAAACAGTGGTTATACAACTAAATATAAGCTCAGTGATTCATAGGAAAGATAAATCTTTAAGCATTTCTCAGTTAACACAGTAAATGCTTAATTTTGTAAAGAAAAATGTAGACACTGCTATTTTTTGAACAGCCTAATATTAATTTATCTCTACTTTCTGTCAAGTAAGAGCTTTACAGAAAATTTGATTCATTTTTCTTCATGTTTCAACTTGGAATAGAATAGGAATGAATAGAATTAATAGAATAGAATAGCAGTGTTCCCAATGCATTTGTGCGCTTGGAAATGAAAGCTATCAAGGACTTTGAGCTAACTAACTTTTTTTTTAAAACACACTGCTCTTATTTTGAACTCAACTGTAAATAAAGTTGCCTTGCATAAAGTTGTCTAGAAATGGAAAGGGCAGTAGAAGGCCGAGTCAGTCAGAAGAGTTGAGTTAAGCCTGAGGTGTGAGGAGGTTGGATCTGCGCCCTCACCTGTCGGTCCTGGTGACATACTGACCGTACAGACGCAGGAGGAGAGGCGAATCTTCAGCTCTGTGAATGCCAGAAAAGCAGGGAGACCGGATGGGATCTCAGACGGATAATCTCAGACACTGTGCCCACCAGCTTGTAAATGTTTTTACCCACATTGTCAGCAGGTCTGTCTCAAGCCACTGTTCCCACATGTCTCAAATCTGCCACAAATCATCGCCTTACCCAAACAATGCATCAACACTAAACGATTACAGACCAGTGGCTCTTACCCCCGTCATCGCCAAGTGTCTTGAGAGACTGGTTTAAACACACTTAAAAGCTTCCATCCCCCTCTGATCTTGACCAGCACCAGTATGTTTGAGAGCCAACAGGTCCACAGAGGATGCCTTTGCTACAGCCTTCAACACAACGCTGACAAGCCTGGAGTGGAAAGCGTCATATGCGAGAATGCTATTTATTGATTACAGCCCTTCGTTCAATTCAGGTGTCCCCACCAGGTTGGTCTCCAAACTCTTTGTGTATGTGGACCAAATACTTTCTCTCTGATCCTCCAGAGACAATCAGACTTGGTCCACACCTCTTTTCCAGTTTGTCTCTCAGCATCTTGGCATCTGAAGGCTGTGTGCCGACTGTGTGGATCAAATACTCTTCAAATGCAATAATTACATTTTCAGATGATGACAGTAGTGGGCCCAATTGCAAGCAGAGACGAGACAGCTGACAGAAGCTGAAGTCTGCAGTCTGACAGAGTGGTGCACACACAAGCAGCCTCCCCTGGAACTTTAAAAAAAATAAATAAATAAATAAATTGCCTTCGAGGAAAAAAAGATATATCCTGCTTCCACCAACCGTTTAAATGTAGGAGCTGGAGGGGGCCTCCTCCAAGCTTTTGGGGACCCACATCACAGAGGACCTCACGTGGTCAGTCAATACCCTTGCACTGCTTAATAAAAACTCAACAGCAGCTCCACTTTCTAAGGACGCTTAAGAAAAATAGCTGCGCTGCTCAAGGCCTTTTATCATTGTTGCATTGAGAGCGCTTCAACATGCAGTATCACAGCATGGTAGGAAAACTGCATAGACACCCTCAGAGAGTCATAACAAACAAACATCACAGAAATCAGACCACTCCTGCCCACACTTGACAGGATCTTCAAAACACGCTCCTCTGCAGAGCCAGTAACATTCGAAAGAAACATAATATAGCCACTTTAACTTTTGAGCTTGAAGCTGTTGGTATCCTTCCTACATTGCCCACCATAAGAGCAGCTTTAAGAAGAGCCCTGCAGCAGAGTTTGCGACCTCAGTATGTGCTTGGTATCCCGTGCAGGCTTAAGATTGACACCGAGGGTAGCTCTGAGATATTCACAGTTCACTCCCTCTCCCGACGGGATGCAGATGAGGATGCCGGGTATTCATGTGGCATCACAGTAAACAGATACTGTCGGCACAGTTTATCTGAGTGACGTTATTGAGGGAAAGTTCAAGCAGGTCAGCAGTGAAGAAGTACAAACTGCAGATCAGTGATAAAGACGACTCTCATGCTGTGTCTTCAGTGTATGAGTAGGGATGACGTAGTTGGGTCTGCACTTAGTGTCTTTTTAACCATGCAAAGGTTCGACCAGATGATACATTTCTCATTCACTTAAGCACTCATTCAGTGCTGCTTATGTATATCTCATTTAAGTGAAATAACATCTTGGCACACCAGGGCTTTTTTTTTGTTTTAGAGAATCCATCTACAGATGAGCATGTGTGGACGCTGTTGGCAACAAAGTGATAAAGTCGAGCAGCAGGAGATTTTCAGTTTTAGAGAATTACAGTAGCGTTTGTCAGATGCTAAATTTTGGTTGTTAGTTCTTTAGCACTTTAGGGGGGAGTAAAAATGCATTTCCACTTTGGCAGAGCTTAATTAGTGAGAAGTGACAGTTGGTGGTACAGACTATTTACTGGACTCAATGTATGCCAGGCACAGTGAACAGTGAACAGAGACTTCAGGAAGTTGAAACCATCAGCCAAGATAAATGTTTTGCTTTTTAATTTATTTTTTAATTAAAAGTTGTATTTTTTATTCAACTAAATAAAGAACAAATTGATAATTACTTGTAACTAGTTTCATTTTTACAGCGCAAGCATGGCATAACTTTTTTTTTCAAAGAATTTTCCCCATTTTTCATTCCTTGTTTTACCTTCTGACTTGACCTCCGCAAACTTCTCCTTCATTACTTCAGCTTCAGTTTTCCTTCCCCTGAAGGAAGAAAAAAAAAAGAAAGAAGGAAGCCAGATACTGCTTGGCTATAGGGCACTTTCAGTATTCCACTAAATCCCAGATGTCTCAGGGGCTGCTTGATGGTAAACAGCAAAAGACTGTGTGGATGCTCAAGAGGCTGGAGCATCATGAGCGTTCAGTCAAATCTCCCTGGATAATTAAAGGTCAGAAAAGCCCTGTCATGATAAGTGCTGTGTTAGTAAACAAGTACATAGTTAATAACTTTGATTTATTTTTTTTTTTTTTTCAAACTGTGCAAGTAGGGTGCAAGACACTACATTGTGTGGGCTGCATCCTGGATGTGATCCAAATATTGGAAAGGCATACTGAGACAGAGTCTCGAAAATGAGGCTCACAGCCGACAATGGGATCGCTCGAGCTGCAGAATGCAGATAGCGGTACAGTAGGTGAGAAGAATGATTATTAAGCTGATCAAAGGGAGCGCAGCGCTGCTAATTGCTCCAGTAATGTTCTCAGCGCTGTAGTGGGGGATAAGACTCCCCTCTTTAGAGAAGCTGTGGGTATGTGCACACAGAGGATGTCTGCCTCTAACACACATCACAGCGGCCTTAATATGCAACACCTACTGATCTTTCTTTCCCTTGATACTCCCCTATGGATCCAAGGTAATCTGTGATGAGCTTCAGTGATAAGGATAGTAGTCTCCCTAGAAGTGAAGTGTGAAATAGCCTAACTCAAGCTACTGGCTGCAAAACTGATGCTGTTGATTCAGTCAAACTTAAACCAACATGGAGGGATGATAAACTTATAAAGTGCACCGTATCCAGTTGTGCTTTAGCATCAACTGTGCATTGGCTTTTTTTCTGGGTAGTTTTGAGAGTTTTGATGCTTGGCATCAATTCAGAATTACAGAAACAAGCAGGCACACTTTGTGACATTATTACCAGAGCAACTGTTCTATTCTGAGTGAAACGTGAAAAAAATTAGGTATGAATGAATTTGAGAAACAACCTCATTTTGTCCCACTTTAACAGAATTTGATGTGACTCCAATTGCAAATTCACTTCACCCTTCATCGCGATCACGGATCCTCAAGCAAGTGTAAGAAAAGAAAATGGAGGTTTGACTTTAAAAAATGTCGGACAAGAAGCTGAAGCACTGAAAGGCTTGATATATTTATTAGTCCACGAGAAAGGTTGCAGGGCTGAATTCCTGGTGATAAAATATGCACAGTCAGGTGATACCTGTCTGCTTTCACTATTTATTTTTGGTAGGAGTGGCAGTTTCAGGGGATTATCTTCCATACAGCACCAAAAAAAAAAAAAAGAAAAAAAAAAAAGAAAAGAAATATTATGTGTGTTTGAATTACTATCCCTTGTGAACATTCCACCTTGAAGCTGTTATCATTTAAGACAGGTAAATCTTTCATAAATCACCTATCAAAAATGATATGTTTTCTGTAGGTGTGTAATGTTAGTTTGTATCAGCAACATTTCCGTTTACTCGTTAGATCTCATGCACCTGAAAATACGCTGTGAAAATGTAAGAGGTACTGGTTCTGGTACTGTTTTTTTTTAAAAATATATATATAAATTTATTACCATTTCTTTAATCTGTTTTGACAGTGCTGCACATTACCACTGTGCTGTGGGAAGATGGATTCTTCAGTGAAGTGTGTTCTCTGCTACCTGGAAGCAGGGTGGCTGATTAAAAGGGAAATTTATTGTGCTGGTGACGCATACAACCGCCTAAGCTCAAACTGAGCCAAGCCAAGCCAGCATTATGCCATTTTATATTTTTTCAAACATTTAAATTCAAATAAACAGAATATTTCTGTAATGACTTTTTTTCCTCTTTTCAGGTTAATTCATTTACAGTATCCATTAATATGACTTTTATTCAGAATGTTTTGACATTTATATCTTAGGCTTTCCCTTCTTGCAGTCTTTATAACATCACTGCAGCACATCAAAAATAAGTAATCTGTCACTTTAACCAATTTCTGGTGAGCTCCAAGTGTGTCCTCCCCCTTTATGCCAAAAATCCAGAGTGTAATTTCAGAAAAAGTGTTGCGTCCCAGCTTCTTCAAACATTGAGACATCTCTCATGTCATATCAGTGTTCTGCAGTCGCACATTCAGACCGAGGGGAAAATGAAAACTCTGTTTATAAATTGCCATTCTGCTTGCATGTCTTAAAGGCATCACCCAGGAGATGATCAACGAGACACGAGCATCCACAGAGAGGAGGATGCTGGGAGACATTCAGGAACTGCTGAGGCAAGGAGAGGAAGTCAACCAGCAGGACTCTCAGGGAGCTACACTGGTAAGGAGCTGTTCAAATGTTTTCTAAGTTTAAGCTACTTTTTCCATCTCAGCTTATGCAGTAAACCTAATGCATCGCTTTGGGAAATACAAATGGTAGTCAAGTTAGTTAGTGGGAAATACAGAGATGGACAAGAACAGTGCTATCAAGAGGACTATTACATTTGTAATGGTCTGCATCAACACGATGTGTAGTAACATTTAGAGAAAGCTCCACGTCATTGCTTACAGCATACTTTGTTTCCCTTGCTGTGGCGTAGATACGCTGTCTGTTTGACGCTGAGGTCAAACGGACCTCAGCCCCAGTAGGCTAGGATCCACTTACTGAGTAGGCCATTACCTCATACCAAACGGTGGCGGTAGTTCACCACTTTCACCGTTTGCCGACTGCTGAGGAGGAGAAAGTAGCAGCAGGATGAGGAGGATTCAAATAACGTCAATACCAAAGATCACCAGCCCTAATAAAATCTCCTGCTGCATTACAAAGATTTAGGAGGAAGTTTGAGGAAGATCGCAGAGAGTTCTTCAGATCTCAAGCAAACTGAGTATCTATGATATGCTGGAAAAAACAATTCTGATTGATGGAGGCCTGAACTGGAAGCTATCAGAACTTTAAGATTGTGTTTTGTTCTGAAATATGATCCAATTCTAAATCTTTCTTGTTGCTGCAGTCAGGTTGTGCATGTTAAACCACAACAGTAGGAGGTATTGTAATGTACTAAGACCATAATTTACTGCAAGCAGGCAAACGGTGTGAAAATGAAATTCAAAAGATATAATTCAATAGCTTGGTTCTAGCCGTCAGATTTGGGGTGATGTGCTGCAGACACACACCCAAACACAAACTCCACACAGGTTTAAAAAAAAAAAAAAAAAAAGCAAGTGGTGTGTAAACCATCTTTGTCATGGTTTCACCCTTTAAAAGATGATATTCTCTGCAGCAGAGTCTCATGTGGCTATAAAACCCTCTGAACTAATCAGGCATTACAGACTCATAATCTTCTTAGAGTCAAATCAGCTGTATGATTTCAAATCCTCCACATATCTACAAGTTGACTGCAAGTATATTCACGACCAGACATTATTTAAACAAACATTACATTATGATGAACCTGTAACAATAATAGGAGACACGTTTGAAGAGACACAAAAAATGTTCCATGTCCCAGTAGCCAGTTTAGTCAGCCAAGGGTCGGCACGCCAGGCCCAGGCTGAGCCCGGCCTGGGTAAAGGTCCGACCACCAGGTGCTCCCAAACGAGCCCCTCCCCCTAGAGTGGCTCCAGGGTGGGGCCCCGGTGACCCTAACCCGGGCACGGGACATTGAGCTCTTGTTCGTGTTTTGGTCATAAGAGTCGATTGAATCGTGCTTAGTCTTAGTATCTCGGGGGCTTGGTCACGAGTGATGGGAGGAAGGAAAGGGAGATCGACAGACGGATTGGTGCAGCGTCTGCTGTGGTGCAGACTCTGAACCGGTCCGTTGTGGTGAAGAGGGAGCTGAGCCAAAAGGCAAGGCTCTCTGTTTACCGGTCGATCTTTGTTCCAACCCTCACCTATGGTCATGAACTGTGGGTAGTGACCGAAAGAACAAGATCGCAGATACAAGTGGCAGAAATGAGTTTTCTCCGTAGGGTGGCTGGACTCTCCCTTAGAGATAAGGTGAGAAGTTCAGTCATTTGGGAGAGACTCAGAGTAGAGCCGCTGCTCCTTCACATGGAGAGGAGCCAGTTGAGGTGGTTCGGGCATCTGGTTAGGATGCCCCCTGGACGCCTCCCTGGAGAGGTGTTTTGGGCATGTCCAACTGTGAGAAGACCAAACTTTACTCAGTGAATATGTACAAGGTAAATCCTGCACATTTACAAGACAATGAAAAATCCACCACAAACACAAATAAGAACATGAATGATAAAGAGCTACATTGCAGTCATTTGCATGCAAAAATCAAATGAATCACCACCTAAACTGATGATATTAAGAGTCCCTGAATCAGGCTCAGATTATAAAAAGAATGAGGACAAGTGTTCAAGACCACCTTTAGATGCATTTTGGATCTGAGGCCATCTTGTATTTCCATTGGCCACTTGCAAAAAACATTTCCTAGTATGCATTTTAATGCCAGTTCTGAACAGGGCCTGAGAAAGCCTTAATTCATCATGCTTTAATTACTCACTGCTACTTTCACACTAGCAGCCATTGTTCAAGTCTGATACAATTCTGATTTGGGAAAGATCTGATTTGATAGTTACAAGTGTTTTGCATCAGACTTTCATGTGAATCTTAACAACCCTCTGAGAGCACACATCCACCAGAAACCTTTCAGTGTCATTTGTATTGACAGCAGAAAACACATATTTGTGAGAACATATTGAAGCGAGAAATTGATTGGAGCAGACTGAAAGTAATCACAGTTGTTACCTGTGACATTTAGCTCCAGAGTGAACAAAGATTCATCCACCGATATCTGGAAAGATCAAGGAGGAGTTTGATTTCTGCCTTGCTTCCAGTTTTATACCGAGTTCTGCATCCCTGCATTTCTGCAACAGGGATGCATATATATATATATTATATATATATATATATATATATATATATATATATATATATATATATATATATATATATATATATATATATATATATATATATATATACACACACATGTACACACCTTTTCAATGCAGTTCTGCATTGAAAAGTTTTTTTTTTTTTTAAAGGGCATACAATGCCAGAGACCATAACAAAGTCTTTATTATGAATTAGGGATTTAGCTACACAAGGGAAACACGGTGAACAGATCACTGGATGAAAAATGGCAGAAGGACGTTAGTATCCCAAAATAACTGTTGAGCTTGGATACTTACTACAGATTGTCTGATTGCACTGCTTGTCCCTCTGCTTTTTGCATCCTGCTAATCTTTATTCAAGCATGATGAAGCAAACTGGAGCATGCCTTATTAAAATCATTGCCAGAGAAGAGAGGAAAAGACCTGGAACTGGTAGGAAGTTATGCAAGATTAATCTTTTGTTTTTCTGTACAATACACTTTGGCCTCAGTGCTAGGGGTTTTCATGTATTGTGGCTGCAAACTGAACTCATTTAACATAGATATTAAGATGAAAATTTTCTAAATTTAATTAATGTAAGGAATTTCAAAGAATGTAACACAAACAGTATGAATAGATGAAGTAAGTGTCATGTTGTAGACAGTTTCAACCTCCATTTCAGACGCTGAAATACTTCAGGCCAAAGGCATTGTAATGGGGTCATTTCTATTGCTTTAAATAATTCAATTCAAATATATTGAATAAAACTGATACTTTTTGCAAGACTTCACCACTCATGTGCTGTAAGTAATGAAATAAAGTTCTGTTTATCTTTGGCTAAACTGAAGCACTGCAGTGATAGCCGGATGCACAAATGACACACAGATGCCACTACTAAATAGTTAGCACTCACAATGAAGACTTGTGACTGTTATCGTGTTGTAGTCGACACACAGTCATCACATGTGAAGAATCTGTTGACATGTCATGAGAGATGCACACATCTATGATTGCAGGTCATATAAAATGGAGCAAAAAACCAGCTCCTCTAAAATTCAGCCTGACATACTTAGTTACTAAATTTCACCATCCATTTCTGTTCAGAATAAATAGCTGTGGCCCTGAACAGCTTGAGTTCCCACCAACTGGCCAAATGGCAGGTCAGAGGGCTCTAAGAGGCTTGTACTAGAATGACAATCCCGCTTTTAGCTGTGGCTGCTTGTGTAGGACTCGATCACACTGTGAGTCTGAACTGACGGCAGAGCCTTTTTACAGCATTACAAACCTAACATGATTAGCTTGAAGGTCCTCAGAGACACACCCTAACTTGCAAACAAATTGATAATCAGATTTGGGTGGATGAAACAAGCCATTATATCTTATATGGTCAACAATTGAGAGCAATTGATACAACACTCTTAGTGCAGGAAATCTAAAGCCATTATATAGATACCAGAGCAAATCAATAGCAAGTCCTGTTTACCACTAAAATCCAACCCTGGTTCCTCCTCTTTTTTGCAGCTCCACATCACAGCAGCAAACGGCTATGTGCAGGCTGCAGAGCTGCTGCTGGAGGGCGGAGCTCGATTGGACCTGAGAGACTCAGATGGATGGCAGCCTCTCCATGCTGCAGCATGCTGGGGTCAGGTAAGGTAAACAAAACAGGAAGTGATTGGCACATACACAAAGGCTTCCGAAACCATCATTTTGATTTTCTGCTGCTGTTTCAGATGCATGTGGCAGAGCTGCTGGTGTCACACGGAGCCAGTCTCAATGCCAAGACCTTCTTAGAGGAGACCCCAATTGGTATATTTATAGAACAGCACTTTCTTATCAACACACCTGGTGGGGGGTTGAGGAAGCAAATAGTCTCAGCAAGGTCTCATTTCCAGCTCATCAAGGGTTATTTCCTACTACGAGTTTTCAAAAGGTGGAAACTAAACAAGGTCTAGTTGTTTAAAAAAAAACTGCATGAGCTTTCAAGGGGGCTCGTATCCTGTAAAACATTGGCAGAGACCACCATAATCTATCAGTGCAGGGATGCAGTTTCATTGTCCTTCATCTGTGTCTCTTTAAGATCTGTGTGAGGATGAGGAGTTCAGAGCCATCCTGCTGGACCTGAAACACAAACATGACACAATCATGAAGTCGCAGCTCAAACACAAGACCTCCCTGTGCAGGCGGACCTCCAGCGCAGGCAGTCGTGGGTAGGTGCTGACATCTGCTGGTCTTATCGCAGCTACTACACCTTGCTTATGATTTTTTTTTTTTTTTTTTTTTTTTTGTTATGGGAAAAAAAATGGAACACTCAGTAGAAATGGTGCAGTTTGAACAAAACATATTCAATATAGCAACACCTTGAAAAAAACAAAAACAATCACTGAATAACCTTCACAAAGACTGATTATTGTCCTGTTGTTTTATCTTTCTTGGAACTCCATTTGTATTTACAGAAAAGTGGTGCGGCGAGCCAGTCTGTCAGACAGACACAACTTGTGTCGTAAAGAGTACGAGACTGAGGCCATCGTGTGGAGGGGAGGAAGGGAGGAGGAAGAGGAGAAAGAGAAGGAGTCTGATCAGGAGAATAATCCAGTTGTCAGTGTAAGTGTTCTGTTGTGGATCATTTTTAGAAGCTAAAGTTGATTATTATTACAAATAAATGACAAATAAAAATACTAAATTTACAAGCAGATTATGAAAAGCAAGTGCCCATTGTAGAGTCGGCCGTGGTACAAAGTTTTGGATTTTAATACACTCAATGAAATCAACTGTTTCCAGTTCTTCTGCAACATATTTCATGTATATTTGGACAAAAGCCATTTTACCCGATTCAGTACAGGCATATGGAGCGGAAAGCAACAAATGACCTTGTGAACAAGAGAGTATAAGGATCAGCACTTCTCTGTGAAATTAAAGTACAAATGTCGGGGGGGCAGGAGGGTTGGGAGCCAGAGCGGACCATCGACACTTTACAATTTGTAATAAACCTCAGAAGCATAGTAACTGGACACATTCATACGAAAGATATCTGTAATCCAACACAGACGAAGTTGCAGAATTTTTTTTTTTAACATGCAAACACTGTTAGATAACATGACCTAAAGGAAGAGAAGAAGGAAGGTGTTGAAAGGCAAGGTAAAAAAAAAAGAAAATCATCAGGTTAGATGTAAATGTGACAGAGTTAGAGGCAGGACTTCCTCCAATGCTCACTGACAGTCACACAGGATGAAGCCCAAAGTGTAAAAATGCTACAATTAATCCTTTGCTTAAGGATTCTTTCTACAACAAACTAAGGCACATTATTCCCAGATTATCTAAAGAAAAATGTGAGAAATTGCGATCTGAAATGAGATTTGGTTAATATAGCATGGAGAGAAATGTCCCCAGAAAATCCATTTCACCATTTAGTAACTAAATATCTTGTGGTATCCATAAATAACATTCTCTCAGGGGAAGAGTTTAATTATCTATAGGAAGGGCCCTAATAGGACGGACCAAAGTAATTGTTATTGATGTTCTGCAGGTCAAGCCTGTTGTTGCTGTGGAGCTACCAGAGAAGTCCAAGCTGCCCACCATCCTCAAAGATGGCAGCAGCAAACAGAACGGTCTCATCTCCACAACAACGTCCATGCCACCTCAGCCGCCCTCCAATGGCGACACACCCTTATCCAATAAGGGCGGGGTCATCACCACCCAGCCTGCACAGGAGGAGGGACGGGAACGCCCTCAGACTTTGTCGGAACTGAAGAAACAAAGGGCCGCAGCAAAACTGCTGAATCACCCCTTGTTCAATGGTCACCTTGGTAACGGCTCCACAGACTCCTTCAGTGATGCCAAATCCTACTCTGAAGACCCCCGCATGCCACTGGTCTCATCCAATGGCAGCGCAGTTTACTACACGCCAGCCAGCGGCGACCCACCCCTCCTCAAACTCAAACAGCCTGTAGAGGAGGAAGCAGCCGAAGCCACGGACCTGCTGCTGCGTCTCATAGCATCCTGGTCATGTGACTGCGGTCAGAACAGGAAGTAACTGTTATCACAGAGGAGGAATGTGCCGAAGGGAGGAGAGGAATGAAGGAAATGGGGAGTATCATTGTCTTTAACATCCTGTTCTTCCCCCAGAGAAGGTCTGAAAACTTCTCCCTGTACCTCCACGTTGCATGACTCCTGCTTCACTCGGAGACCCTTCCCCAAACACAGGCATGTCCAGACTGGAGCAGTGACAGCAAAGCAACTGAGCAGTGCCACTTGTTTCTGCAAATAAAATCCCTTCCCTGATAAAATCAGAAGACATGCCAAATGGGCAGAGAGGAGGGGCCGTTTCTTGGGCCACGCCTGCCCCCGTGCACCTTTGTGAGAATCAGAGCGCACGGGTAGTTTTCCCCCTTTAAAGGTGGGAAAAATATTAAAACAAGGGAACAGGGAACATGGCGAGGTATTGCATGTTTTGCCCTGGAACTGAGATCTTTTTTTTTTTTTTTTTTTTTTTTTAATTTTTTTTTTTTTAACATTTTCAAATGACCTGGAAGGCTCATGGCAATATTGCAATGCATCGAGTTGTATCACAACCACACAGCAAGGAACAACGAATCCAGGAATAGACCTGACATCTCTGAAACACACTTTGTGTTTAAAAACTTCCTGCAAAAAGGTAAAAGGGAAGAATTGCCAGAAAAAATCCGTGTTAAACTGTTCGAAGAATTGTACTTCTACAGCCTATAAGACAGATAACAGGAAAGAGTGGAGTTCTGCGCTGGTGTTTGAACCTTCGGTCAACTATACTTCACCTCTCACGTCAAACCTAAACTGACAGGTCGTGCCCTGTATTTTGTATAATCCACTTTGTGCTCACACGTATTGATAATTTAAAACAAACATGATATAGTGTTGCTGTACATTTATTTAAGAAGTTAATGTAATGTGTAAAAACATGATGGTTCTCAGTTGAGTGTATTTATTATTTGGATGCTGTATGGAGTGTGAATGCAGTATGAGATGAACTATGGGGAGGCATCTCCCCAGCAAAAAGCACCTTCTGACATAGAGAAATCGATCAAAGATGAGTGAGAGTTAGTGTCTGACGTGTGTACATGTTAAATACAAGCCATCCTGCTGGGGTGGGTTCAAACTTGTGTCATTACAAATAACTTATTTGTTTTTCCCGGTGGCCATTGTGTGGCTGTAACTTCTCCCAGCCACTGTGTTTGTCTTAACAGAAATGATAAATGTTACGTAATGAATTAATCCAAGTGTTTTAAGAGTTTTCAGAAGATGATTACAAACTTGATGTTTAATGACTCTTAAGGAAAAACAAACTAAACAAAAAAAACAATGCTACTACTTTGTTTATTTGAGATGTAGCAAACCCATATTGTCATATCAGGGGGCCTTTAATGCATCATGGCTCCAAAATAAAATATAAAATTGCCCCTCCTCCCCCTGTGAAAATGAAAAAAAAAAAAACAGTTCAGTTAAAGGAATAGTTTGATATTTTTGGAAACAACGTCTGAGAGAGGTGCATGAGAGAAGCAACAGTAACATGATGGTATGAATCATTAGCTGGAGTCAGCAGCTGCTTAGTTTAAAGATGGCTAACAGGTAGAAACAGCTAATCTTGCTCTGTGCAAAGCTTCAAATAAAAATATTAGCAGGACCCATGTTTCTTTACCAGGTATTGGGTTGATTACAGCCAGATCTGTTGACACAGCAGGAAAAGTGCAGTTAAAACTAACCCCATTAACAGTAGCTCTGTTCAACTAAACACTGATGAGAGAGACGAGATGCCTTTGTCATTTTTAAGCTCTCCATTAAAATAAAATAAAATTTGAAAAAAAAAAAAGAAAAAACATACAGTCATGCAATGCAATTAAACTGAAAAACTTCCCATTTACATTTTTAAAGTTGCTTGAGTACTGGTTGGAGTTAGCTTCGCTATCAAGTACCTTTTAATCCATGTTGGAGATCAAATGTGTACAGAATGCAGATTATCTGATTTAGCACGATGCCACCTAAAAAGAGAAATGGCCTATATGTACCACATGGACAGTCAGAGATAATGAAAAATATCCACATATTTGTACTCAAGCTTTACATCTACTCCTCATTTCCCCCACTTCTCCCAGTATTTTGTTTGTAATCAACAGTCTCACTGAATTTGAACCTTTCCAGTGTCAGAAATCTGAGTTGGATCCAGAGTGGTTGAAGACCCAAATGTAGCCTGGGACTGTGCCATGATTGATTCATTATTATTATTATTTTGGGCCGTTGGAAGTGGTTAGTTCCAGTGCTGATGACTTTGTTCAAAGTTTTAACTATACTAAGCACAAATAATCTGAAATCATAAATGCCTTCCTCCTCAGTGCTCCTAACTTGTGGCAAATATAACACTCCAGGCAACTGGTCAGTTCAGATGTATTTTCAGGTTTATATCTCTTGGTCAAAGAGAAAAGAAAATATAAGAGTAACATTGTTTTTGCAAAGTCTCTCCAACACCAGTGTGGAGTTACTGTAGCTCACCATTTGCACACATGATCTTCCTGCTCTCACAAAATGTCAGGAAAAATGCATAGTGTTAGTGAAATATTGATGACATTTTTAAGTTTCTCGTCTTTAAGCTAAGCTGAGACAAGCTGCTGGCTGTAGTTTCAGCATCCTTTGCATCGAACACTCATGAAGCAGATTGTTGCATTTCTAAAAATGTTGGACTATTCCTTTAATCTAACAACACCTCCTCCAATGAGTGCCAAAGAGTCTTGCGAGTTGAAAATGTTGTTTATGAACATTTGGGGAGGTTCAGGGAACAGCTGTCTATGTCATGATGGACAGTGGTTTGTCTCTGCAGGCCAGTTGTTTTTTTTAAACCCATAATGCCATTTTGTCACACTTTAACCCCAAAAACTTCAGCTGTACTGTGTCAAATATTTGTACAGACGAGTTTGTAAATATGACTGCATTAGTATCCCCATATCTGCTTCCATGAATTGCTTTTATGCGTCTGTCTTGTTACTGCCGATGAACACAAAGGAAAATCCAGTCATCTGTACTAATGAACAGTGTTGGCTCTCTCCTGGTCCATGTAGCCCCTCTTAGCAGTCCAGAATTTGTCCAGTCCACCCAGGTGTCTTCCCAGTGTCAGTTAAAAAAAAAGGCTTTTTATTTTTTTTTTATTTATTTTTTTTTTGGTGGACATTTTCTGCAAAAGTCTCTTTCCAAAGTAAGCAGCTCAGATCAATTCAAGGATGTGTAAAATGAGTAAATGATATTGGAAAACTGGACCATTTTGATTTAAATTTTCAAAGAGGAGGATTCTCTGTCTTTTCAATCACTGCAGGCTGGGGGGTGGGGGGGGGTGGGTCGGCTCTAAACTATTGAAGGCGATTACAGTTTAAACTGCTGATGACTGAACATTGAGCTGACCCAGTTGTGATCTACGGTGTGGGTACTGAGTCAGAAAGGGAAACCACCTGTTAAAAATTAACTCATTTTCTTATAATACACACAAAACAAAGCTTGTGTTTGACCACAAGTCTCGATAGCTAAAAGGAAACAGTTGTCAAGAAGGAAAAACTACTGACTTTGTAATTACTGGAATATATTGATGGTTGCATTAACATATTTTGAATAAAATGTATATTTTGAGAATTCAGTACGGTGTCTGAATTACTAAAACTCTTGCAGTTTTCATATCTGTAGTTTTTATTTCTGCTTTATTTCTTCTCCAGCTCCCTTCTGTGAATGTGCTAAGACATGATTGTGCTGTCAGCCTTCATCACAGCTGTCATGGTCCTGGCTCTACTTCAGTGGCCTCTTTCAATGACTATTCTTTCTTTCTATTTTTTTTTTTTTTTTAAATATCCTCTTTTTCACAGCCTAGGAGGTCAGCAGGGAGTCAATATCTCTCCAGTAGAAGAGGACTGTTTAGAAACAAAAAAAAAAAATGTATTTAATGTTTCAGTTTATTTTCAATCTCAGTTATTGTTGGTTTTTAAAGAAATGGCCTGTTAACTTGGATGTAGTCATTTTTTTATAGGAACTTAGTTTTTATAGGACGCTATGTGTTAACGAAACAGAACCTATTGTTCTTTAAGTCTGCTTAAAGGTTCAAAACACAAAAGCAGTTTAGTCCAATATGTTCATCAGCTTACAGTCGGCCATGTGTCTTGAGCAAATGTAAAGAGTCCACAGTCAGTATGTCCAAGGCATATATACAGAGAGGAGAACAATTAAGCTGAAAACACATGATCCAGACTGCATTAACCTCCTGTGTGTTGCCCGCCTTGGCTTATTGTGCCTCGGCTATACTGGGTGCGGGCCAACTGGCTCTGGTCCCAGTCCTTCAGTCCTCTTCACTGAAGAGCAAAAGCGGATCACATCCAGAAAGAGCATACAAACCACTCAGCTGGTTACAGACACGGAGGGATGCAGAGAGAAGCTGCAGAGAAACAACCCTGGATATGGTGCATGAAATAGGAAATGAACCAACAGCAGGGTTTGATAAGATACTGGGCTCACCAGTGAGTGTTTGCATGAGAAAAATAAATAAATAAAGATGCAAATGAGTGGCTTGAGCAGAGAGGAGAAACAGAAGAGCTCAGAGAAGATGGATAGATGAAGAGGTGGCTCAGTTCCCAGGATCTGTTGGACTGAAATTCAAGGCAAAGACAGAGAAGCTTTAAGGTGTCCAAGTCCATCTATCCGCTGTTAAAGCGGCGCTGATAAAGTTCCGGCTCAATTCATCACCATCAGACATGAGACAGCATTTTAGTGCAACATCTGCTGACACTTCGATTGGAGGCCAGGAAATATATTTGCGGCATCACCACTCACCAACAGTGATATTTCTTTAATGAAACCTCGAGGCCGAGCTCTGCATCTGATTTTATCAGTTGTTTTAAACAAAACTGAAACATCGTCAAATATCTTTTCAAATGGATCGCCATAAAATGACAACGTACATCTTTGATTTGCCACCATCTGAGGAAATTCTTTCATTTATTTAGGAAACCTTATCATGTTAACAATTCAGCAAACTATGCAAGTCTGTTTTTCACTCAATCATACATTCCTAACCCTTTTTCCTGGTGCCACCAAAGCAGCTTTGTTGCCAAAATGTCAGCAGGCGGCTCGCCAAGTGAGTTAACAAGACCTCATCAAACCTGTGCCATCTTGATCAAGTTACCATCAGGATGTCGTTGTTTAGTTATGATATTTCCCTAAGAGGACACACACACACAGCTACCAGCAGCCTGCAAGCCTTTAAATGCATAAACTTAGGGTTATTTTTACTAAATGCTGTTCCCTGATGCACCGCAGTGTTGAAAGTATCAGTGACACTTGCTTCAGTAAACCCGAATTGCTGGTTTCCTGAATGTCAACAAACTAACCACACTTCTTGAAACAGAAATGCCTGCCTATAAGGTGTCCTAAACCAGCAAGTGCATTCCTGATCATTAGTGTGTCCAACTGCTGTGTCAGAGCACCACATACATCCACAACTCAAAAAAAAAAAAAGCACAACTCTCGTCTGGGGTTTAAGACAAAGACTGATTTTACACTAAAAGAATAATTAATTTGTACGTATAAAAAGTTCTGAGACCAAATCCAAACGCTGAGTGGTTATAAAACCCATCAGGGAGTAGACTGACACATGGTGATGTTCAGCAAGAAACTGGATGTTGGAGCAACTTCAGGTTACAAGTGCAGTACAGATGATTTGCTGCTACATATATGAAGCAAAAAATACCAGATTCATTGTTTTAAAAAGAAACAAATGCATGAGAGGACCCAGATGCAGATTCAGACTCGGGAGGCAAAAACTTGATATTAATCTATAATCACCACAGTGGTAGGAAATCCATGACAGAAAACCAAAATACAGAACACTGTCACAGGCTGCAAACAATCAAAACATCCTAACCTCATTTATTTGCATGAATCCCAGTAAGTATGAAGGTTACAGCCGCAAGCAACTGTGGGATGAGGTCATGTTCTTTTTATAAAAGGACCCTCCGTTGTTTCTTATGATAATGTGATAATAAATGACGCATCAAAGCTCCTTTCATGTAAAGAACTCAACCAGCTTTCATCATGGCTGCCAGTCAGAGATGTTTTTCTGGTAATTTCAGTCAGTTAGGAATCAGGTCAAGCAACAACGGAGCACTGGAATTAAGACAGGGACAGGAAACAAAACTCAACACAACACAAGGACGGAAGAGTTTCAAAATAGAACAGGAAATAATGCCAAAGCATGAAACGGGGAAATGCAAAAATCAAAAAACTACTAGAAAGAACAAAGCAGAACCAGCAGGCCTCGACAAAAGGAAGAGAAAACAACCAGATAGAGCGTTAGATATAACACACGCCTCTCACGAGTATATTTTAACACTCGAGTCAAGCTGTAGGTGTCGGGGCACACTTGGTACTGTATGAATATTTGAAATGGCTGAATCATCAAGAAAAATGAACAGATCATCATCCCACGACTAACCACAGAAACAACAGAGTCAAATCTAGCTGAGGGTTAAAGGTCACACGTGGTACCACATCATAACCTCACATCATCAAGAGAAATAAATACAGACTCCAGCTGCTCAACCAAAGACTCGGGTTGACTTTTTTGTATTGTCACGTTTTGATTTAGAGGCTGGATCAGACTTGCACCACTAAAATGAAAATGTCCTCAGACCTGGGAAAATTGATCGGATCAACTTAAAATCCCCCCAGGTAGCTGGTCCACTGATGTGAGAACAGAAGACGCGCTCATCTTTTTCTGTCAGAGCTGGAGCTGTGGTATTTTGGATAAGCTGGAGGGGATCGATGAGTAATAATAATTCAGACGGCTAGAAATGGATGGTAGTGGCCTAATATTGGCAAAATTCCTGCTTTGAATGATAGCTTAGTGATAAATTTGACATTGTGGGTTCACTTCGGACAGAGCAAAAGCTTCTATTTGTTTTTCAGAATTAGAAACTTACTAAATGAGATTAACCTCATCAAATCTTTTGAAATTTGAATGCATTTTTTTCGAAGTTCAATAGAAAAGGCTTCTATAAAGCAGCTACTATTTGGTCAGCTATGCCAATAAAAATATTGATTATCTTACATTAATTCAAGAGATCACTCTGTGTTAACATGTTAGGAGGTAATTAGCAACGCAGCAATTCCACTTGCTGACCTCAAGCTTTTTTATTAACAGCTAATCAGATTGTAATGTGCAAATGATTTTAATTAATCACGCATAAAAATTCACTTGACATAGAAAAAGGCTAAGCTTGCAAACAGCTGTAACAGTTATACAATATCACCATAACATGAGGAGGAAACCAAAAAAAAAAAACATTTCCAGCCTCATTTAGTCCACTTTGAAATCTACATGTGTGAATATCAACTGACGTGACCTATTTTTCCATTTCCGTCTCTGCTCTACTGTATGTGGGAGTTTTCTCTCTTCAGTTCTTGGTAGACTTCTTCTATTATTTGTGTGTAGGAAGGAACAAAAACTTTCAAACATTTACATTCTCTGTTGTCCTCCACTGACAATCTGACATTTCAGTCTCAACAACTGAAAGTTGCACGTGAAGGGTTTAAATCAGCCCACATTTGGTTTTTTTTTTGTATCTTTGAGAATTAAATGTCAGAAGATTCCACAGCTGCACTGACTCGAGAATTTCCTCAAACATCCCACCATCTTTACCTCACCTCCTACTCACTCTCTCCCCTGTCTGCCTCTCACAAAAGGGTGCAGATGATTTTCCTCTTGTTTTTCTTTGTCTTAACCATCCATCTATTCATTTTTTATGATATACATACATAAACACAAACACACAAACACACAAATATATATATATATATACATATATACACACACATACATATATATACATACACATTTATACACACATATGCACACAAATAAAAAGACAGAAGCATTGAGTCATGTTCAGCATGTGACTAAATTCTGAAGGCAGACAATATCAGAGCTCTCTGATAACAGAAATATTTAAGGAAGTGTGCTTCACACAAGTTAAAGCAGCTACAAGGCTGAATTTATTTGAGCTTAATCTCCACTTCCTTAAGTGGTGGCTTTTGTTGTGCTTTTTCTTCTATTTTTGATTAGGCCTGCAGATTTACATTTTCTTTTCTTTTCTTTTTTTTTTAAATGACAAACATCCATTTTGCATAGCCAGCATGTTCAGTTACATTTCCTGTCACCTCTCGAGTCAGTTGGCCTATAAGGCTTATCTCTCTGTGACAAAGAGTAGAGACTCAGATAAATGCCAACAGTGAAAAGTAACACACGCAGTAGTCAGTGTAACAACAACTGATCTGCCACAACTTTCACTTTTAAAGTGTCTGTAACACACCACAGCGCTGTTGTATATTAGTGTCGAGGTCACGACAGTGCTGTTTAAACAATGACTCAGTTTTATCCAAGCTGAAAAAAAAAGCCACAGGGATGAATCAGCCAGAATCAGCCTTACTAACTAAATTTACAGCTGTTACTACATAGTTCACTGACATCATCGATAGTACCACGATGTGTTCAGTATTTTTGTTCTTTACTTTCATATGACCTGTTGTACTCAAGTTGGGTTTAAATCCATTTTCATATCTTTATGTGTGTTTAGATGGATGATAAACAACCACACAGACAAAACTTTAAATCAAGGTGATCACATTTCGCGAGCCAACACTGTTAAGACTTTACAGGAGACAATTTATGTTCATTTTTTAAAGGCAGACAAAAGCCCCAGAGGTCCTGACATTGTTTAAAAACAAACAAACAAGCAAACAAAATCACATAAGGTACAAAAGCTCCTCTTTAAACCATGTTTACAGGTCATTTTGTAGCAGTCAGTTTTAGATGGTGCAGTCACACATTCAACTTCACGCCATCCTCCTTTTCCATGTCGTTTGAAATCGGTGCGACCCATTTCTGAGACACAGCAGATGCAACATGAAGTGACGTGTCTGCGATAACTGTGACGTCACAGAACCCTGAAGATCAGAAGCCAACTCAAAGTGACAGAGTTGTGTAATGTCAGAGTTTGAGCTGCTGCTCCTGACCTAAATAGATGATCCCAAGCACAGGAACTGATTTTTTTTCTTTTTTAGTAATGTCCTCTTTAAACTCAGATGCATGTCCAACACTCACTCAGTGACGTGAGTCGGCTCGGATGTACCTTTAAATGCCCCCTCCCTTCACTGCAGCCTTTACTATCTGCGATTGCGCGTCGGTCCTCATTGGCTGACGGTGATAATCGGTCAACAACAGGACTGAGTCGGGTGGGGGGGAGACACGGGAGGGCACGGGTCAGCATGTTTACAGCCACTCACACCCATAATTAGCTTCTCGAGCGATTCGCGCGCTGTGCTTGGTTTTTGTGGAGTCGCTGAGCCGCACCGACGATGTTTCTGTGCCGCGCGGGGAGGCTGTCAGCGGCGGCTCTGGGTCAGGCTTTCAAGTGTCCGGGCTCGTTTCTGGTGCGGCTCGAAGCGTCCGGACCGGGAGACGTCACTCTGACAGCGCGCACGGGACTCTCGGCTCAGCCGCACCGGTTCCTCTGCGCGTCCCCCGGTGGAGTCGACGTGAACCGGGCGCGTCTGGGACAACAAAGACCGGAGCCCGTCCAGAACTGGGTCACGCCGGTCGGTTTTGTAACCGCGGAGCGGGGACATTTGGCTGCCGTGGATCCGTTGAGCAGCGCTGAATTTGACAAGATCAGGCGCCATAACAGCAGAGGAAACCCGGAGAGCGTTTTGTTTACAGGTAACTGGGGAGTTTGTAGTCGACACCGCTCCACCAGCACCACCATCATGCAGACCAGAGCCTCATCCACCAGCGCGGCCGCCAAGAAGAGCGAGGAGCAGGCTGACAGCAGCAAAGTGGTAAATGAAGTGTTTGTGTAACCCCAGAGTCTGCTTCGTGACAGATCCGTGTTCACAGCGAGCGGAGAGGAGGTTCAAAACTCTACCATCAAATATGCAAAAGGTTGCCCTGCTCTGACGGTCCTCATGTAACCAAACAGGCTTGTTACGCAAGGCAGCGTGACGCACGCAGGCCATGTGTGCCTGAGCAACCACTTCACGGTAGTCTAGTCAGAGTCATGAATCTCCTTCCAGTACAAGCGAAACAGCTTTGACATTCAAACACCGGACGGACAAAGCTGGACAAACTGGGGAGAAAGGCACACTCACTCAGACAGGAGATAAGAGGCCATAAAGAGAGTGAGTCATTGTGGTCAAAAAAGCAAAACAAACTAAATAAAACAGTTCAATTGATTTATTTAGAACTTTGGCACTTGGCTGTTAGAAGTATGTCACTGCAAGTGATGTTGGTTTATATATGTAATGAACCCCACAACAAACAAACCTGGACAGCTCAAATACTCTACTAAATACATGTGTTCAGTACTGTAAACATCTGACATGGAACATAGTTATAAAGACCTGTCTACACACCTACCCACACCAAACAACTTCCTGACGTTTTAATGAAATGTCTGTGACATGCTGCAAGCAATAACTCAGGGCTAGAATACAGAAGCTACCTTTACATCCCACCGTCCTGTTTTCTCCTCTTATAAAGTGCCATTAAGGGTCTTTCAGGTAGCACACGGTGGGTGCTGGCTTCTGCTCCAGAGCCCATTCATTTCAATGTGTTGCGCAAGACACGTCATCACGTGACACGTCTTGGTGTCACGTGATCAGTCATTCAGGAGAGACCAATAGCCACTGCTCAAACAGCCACAGTGGCTGCAGAATTGCCAGTAACACCTTGGTTCAACAAAATTTTACTTAAAAAAAAGATGACAACAGTCATTAGCATTTCTACTACACTGCAAGCCATTTTAAATGTCTTTTTTTTTTTTTTTTGCACTAGTGGCCCTTATTGACAGTGAAGATAGACAGGGAATGGGGGCAGAGAGAACTGGGAGGACATGCAGCAAAGGGTCGCACAGGCCGGGAGTTGAACCCATGACGCTGCGTTGAGGACTGGAGCCTCTGCACATGGGCCACTGCACCACCGGCAACCCTTAAATGTCTTTTGTTGATACTAATTGGGTTGTCTCTCTGCCTTTGTTCTGTGTTTTGATTGTAGGGATTCACGATAACTGTTTTTTAAAACCGAAACCCGATAACTTTCAGCTCCCTAAAGGCCGATACCGATAACCGATAACACATATATACCTTAGATCATTACATCAATACTATGAACAAAACCAAAAACAGTTTTGGCTCTTTAAATTAACAAATATTTATTTTTCCAATGAAAAACGAACTTTCGTAAAGCTATCAAACAAACCTATTTGACATCTCACATTAACTTAAATAAGGTGCACTGATATAAAACTGATATAAGGTGCACTGATATAAAAAAAAGATTAAGGCTCCTTGAACTCATAGAAATACATGCATCAGAATTGCAAACTGAAAAAAATGCATTCCAGAAGTTTACAAAAAGTAAATATACATACAGTCATGGAAAAAATTATTAGACCACCCTTGTTTTCTTCAGTTTCTTGTTCATTTTAATGCCTGGTACAACTAAAGGTACATTTGTTTAGACAAACATAACGATAACCACAAAGATTGCTCATAAGAGTTTTATTTAAGAGCTGATATCTTACCATTTTCCATGGTTTTCTTGATTATAACCTAAATCACTTAAGTTTTTACATCAATAGCTATGGCGTTGTACTGCCAAAAACACTGCTTTTATGCATTCAGTGTTTTCTTTTCTGTCTGTTTTAGTCACATGATGACGTTTAGTGGTACCAGGTATTAAAATGAACAAGAAAGTGAAGAAAAAATGGTGGTCTAATAATTTTTTCCATGACTGTAGAAAATTAATGCACTGACACAAGTTAGATTCAAACATTTCTACCTTCTACCCATTGCATTTGCCCGTGGGTCATCTTTGGCAAATTTCTTGGATTTTTCAAAAGCCTGTGTGTGTACGTCCTGGTGAATTCTTTGGTGCTGGCTTGCTCATGTTAGCGTTAGCTCACGTTAGCGCGATTTCAAAACTTTCAAAAGCGATGGTAACGATTCAGATGGCTAATTGGGTTTGACGTATTAAAGCTTGTGCTATTTTTCCCTCCTCGTGGAATTCGCTTGGAGCATTTGTCACAAATAACCAGCGAACCATCTTCTTTCGGAAACTTTAAAGTTTCCATACAATCGGCGCCATGTTTGTTTTCATAAGCATGCTTTTCTGCAGGCTGCATTCAAGGTGTCACGTAAATTCCTTAGTTCCCACGTTTGCTCGTCGTTCTTTTGGCCTTTTCTATTTTTTTTCTATTCTTTATGTCTAACATGTGGGAAA
Source organism: Hirundichthys speculiger (assembly GCA_018398805.1). Taxonomy (NCBI): domain Eukaryota; kingdom Metazoa; phylum Chordata; class Actinopteri; order Beloniformes; family Exocoetidae; genus Hirundichthys; species Hirundichthys speculiger. Next base: position 4,466,562 of record JAGFBZ010000074.1, on the reverse strand, counting down.
ATACTGCGAATATCAATTCAAGTCAGCAACTACCAAAATTATGACAGAGTTAACAAGTTTTCTGCCATGAGGGGGTATTCTTGATTTTCCGTAATGATTAATAAATAATAATAATAATTACTACTACTACTAATAATAATAATAATTATCCAGGCCATAATTATTGCGCAGCCCTATTCTGATTGGTCCTGATTGGTCGTACGTCTGTCCAGTGGCCATCCAGAGACAGTTTCTTCTGCATCTCTTGATTCTGCTCATGGAAATCAAAGTGAAATCCAGAGGAGCCAAACTAATTCTCTGTATCAAATAGGAAAAAAAGCATCAGGACGCCTGTGTTTAAACTATGTTTAAACAAACGGAGCTCGTTCAACTCATGATAAAACAGTGCGTAAACCTACTATGCATGAATGAACTGCAGATGAGGGAGATATATTTCAGAATAATACTGCCAGTAAAGCATTTTTGTGTCAGTTTGATGGCTGTTGGGGTGGAGTGGAGTTAAGTGGCTCAGCCCACCCCCCTAAAACCAACTGATAACAACTGAAGACATGGCTGGAATGGGAGGTGCGATACATGTTCTCTGTGGTATTTTAACCAGTACGTACCACAGGCATTTCATCAACATGTTGGTAAATTGTGTCAATTTGTGAATGAGCACAGTTAGAGATAGGACCACAGGGTTTACAACCATAATGGTTTCTGTGATGCAATGAGTTGGACACTTGTCAATATGATCATTAGTTGATGTGTAATGATTACCATCTTTGCTTAAATCTTAGCAGCAGAGCTACAGTAACCATTCACTAGAGAGATTAGTTGATGGTTCTGAGATGTCCCCATGTTGCATGATAGTTTGAGTTTTAGACTGACACAAATTAAGCCACTTGAAGGGTTGTCTTGGGGATTAGGAAATTACTACTTTCTTGCTTTCAGACTTGGCAACAAAATGACAAAATACTTAATAGATGAATATGACGATCATGTCAATTGTAGTCTTAGCATCAGGCACAAAGTACATTTGTGTCTGATTTGAAAGTTGTTAGTCTTTGAACTGTATTGTGCTGTAAAGAGCCCAAATTATCCACAATACAACTCTACAGTTAACAAGGCCACTCACTGTCACTGGAGGGAGTGGCTAATGTGGCCTTGAGCAGATGTGACAAGCTTTCAACTCCTGTAGCCAGCTTAATTAAGAGTTCAGCAGCCTTATTAACTTCTTATTAACCCTTAAGACCAGTAAATCGAACTTGATGTTTATAAAAATAAATATAAAGGTCAAAAATAAACATCCTCCAATTGTCTCTGTCATTGTGGCATGTGACTAACATGCATGGTTGGTTTAGGAAGATAACCAATGACAACAGAGACACAGACACAGTGCTCAGGGAGCACACAGAGAAATAGAAGATTCAGGCTGTGCAATATAACAGACCTACTAAGTTTCTGAGTTGCCATCAGAGTAAAATGAGTCCATTGTGGCACTTGATCAAAATTGCATATGGGACATTTAAATGAAAGGGAACAATTCTGTTGGCAGAAGCAGCCTGCACTCGATCAGCCCGACTCTGTTTCAAGACACTTGGGAGGAGTCACCATCTTGACAGGAGGGCGGGACCACTTTAGCATTTCCCTCCTGCTCTGTGTATGTTTGTGCACATGAGAGTGTGTCTTTGTCTCCGATTTCATGGCACTGTGACTTTGCATGTGTTTCAGTTCCACTAAAAAGCTGTTATCAGACACAGCAGTCCCACTGTTCCCCTCCCATATACTCTCCCTGGCACAGCTCAATGTAGCTGCTCGCTCACATGACCCTCCTACACTGCTGCCCGCCTTTACTTTTAGCTTGGCTTGTCCCGCCTCTGAAAAGCAAAGGCCTGCTCCCTCGCCCCTCTGGACTCTTCCTTTGTCTGTGGATGGCAGCCCAGTGAATGAGTCACCAAGACTATAGCTTCTTCCAGGAATCCTGTGCCAAAATTTAGGAGGACAAATTGTAGCCAGAAGAAAAGATCAGCTTGGTCCTTTAGCATCGTTTCTGTCCTCTTGATTAATAGTCTCATTTCGTTCCCACAAGGGTTGTCTCTCTGCAGGCAGTTTTCAGTGCAGCTAAAAAGGTACATGAATGTTACTGTACATAAGAGTAGGTGCTGCAGATGGAGGCTCTCCAAACTCTTCATGGCAAGTTTAAACATAACTGAATATATTACATAATATCTCCTTATCCTTATAATTAATTCAACTTCCCTGTCTACAAGAAACCCAAAGGTTAGGTTAAGTTTTTATAGCAACTAAACAGATAATACACATGCACAACAACAAAAAAGTAAATGTAACAATAAGAAACCAAAACAGCCAGGGCTTAACTAGTTGCTTATAGTAACCACTGCTAAAGATGCCCTCCCCTTCAGCTGACAGCAAGCTTTCTTTATTTCTTCAAGGTCTAAATGTTATCTTGACTGGTTTCATGATAACACTTGAATGAGCACCAAGGATATTTAGTTGTAACTGCATTAGGCGTAGGGTAGTAGGGTGAACTGAAAACAGATCTTCAGTTCAACAGAACTGAAGATCAGTTTTTTGTGTGTGTGCTGAAAATGCTTGGTCATATTCTTGGTCTGGTTTGTCCAGAATTACCTAATTTTTGTCCTTATGCAAGCATTTTTATCTGGACTACTCCATAATGCAGTTGAATTAAATAAAAATACACATTTTTCCCCCCCTTCATAAAACATAGTGTTAAACTACAGGGTTTCTGTAGTCTTCGTCAGAAATTTGCAGCCGCCAGATGTAGTCGTATGGTGTGGAGTTAGTTAACTAATCTGCTTGACACACAGTCTGGAGAGACCGGCCTCCTCCCCGTCTCAGACAGCTGCAGTGTGTGTGGTGCTTGTTCATCTTGCAGAGTGAAGTGTCAGGAGGTCGCTGAGAGCAATCTGTGCACTTGTGCTCTTATGAGAGGCTCTTTGTGTGTGTAGTGACTGACAGTGACTGACAGCTTCTATGAGCTTCTATGAGCACGTGAATGGGTGTGTGATAATAGGAATTACCTAAACACACACCAGCAGCAGTCTATGTTTAATCAGCTGACTGCTGCTCCATGAATAAAAAAAAAGTCCAGGCTGTGATGGCCCACACGGATGACTTAATCACAGCGCACACTTTTTTTTTCCCTTCTCGTCTGTATCACAAAGCTGGACAGTGTATCCATGTCTCCTAAAAAGTGCATCAGTGACTAAGCAGTGGAGCAGACAAGACTGCAAAGAAAATGAATATTTTCAGGTGCATCCCTGTTGCACCAAAGACTGATTTTGAATTCACATCCTTTCCATCCTGTCCATCATGTCCAGGAAGCCTCCACTACCTCAACATCTGAGAAGGGCCTGGAGGACACGCCGGAGCCCACACCAGAGCCTGGGGGAGGAAAACTCAATAAAACTCAGCAGCTAAAGAAAGTCTTCAAGGAGTATGGAGCAGTTGGAGTTTCCTTTCACATCGGGATCTCTCTTATGTCTCTGGGAATGTTCTACCTCCTTTTATCCAGGTAAGATATAACACTTTCTGGTGACTAACTCAACTGAACTGAGTATTTGTATTTAAACCATAAACATTGGGGTCAATAGAGGCGAGCGATTTTATTGATTCTGCGATATATATCGATATTTTATTTCCCCAGAGAGTATTGATTTTTCAGCCGCGGGTATCGATATTCTAAGCTTCTTTCAAAACCCCCGTGTCCCACCTTTAAAACCTTTCAAGCAACAATTTGCACTGTTTAAATAAATGAAACTACTTTTCTCAACAAATCTTTTATTCATTTTGTCCAGCATTTGCAAGCTGCCTGTCAGCCATATAATGTGTAATTGATGCTTTGAGTTCAATAAATTCAAACAAAGTCATTGGAACACTCACTAGATGTCACCAAAATCACTTTGTCCCTTTAAAATCTTTCAGAAAATGATGTAAATGTATTCTAAGATGAATATCGATATATATCGCATCGTGAGCCGAATATCGTGTATCGTATCGTATCGGGAGATTAGTGTTTCGCTATAGCCCTAGAGGTCAATGTTGCTTTTAGTTTTACACCATAAATAAAATGTGTCTAAAATCATGTCTCATGATCAGCCCCATGCCCACTGGGCCGTGTAGTTGATGCTACTGTCTTTTTTGAATTTCTTTTTAACCCTATCAGGATGCAGTTCTGCGGAGAACTCAGCAATGCTGAACAATTTCAGGCCCTTCTTGATCTATGCTGCCACATACCAGACAGACAGCTTACGAACTTCCTCATTATAGCTGATGATGACCCTTGAACCAAAAAAACTGTAGAGTTCAATGATTGAGGATTAACACTGCAGCCTCAAAGCCCAGGCATGTGGCCTGCTAATGCAGTGCAGACTAGAACAGTTGTCAGGCTGCTAATGGATCCTCATATTGAGCTGATTCAAGTCTGCCAAGTGCAAGAGAGCCGTTAATGTGTGAAGAAGACTACTGATTGATGCAGCTTGTGGGTTTGCACATTCTTTTCATATTCATTTCCCCAAACAGCTTGTAAATGGGATGTAAAATTAAACCTATTCCTCAGCAAACATACCTCCCTCTGGTGGAGAGAAATATGAATTACTCTTCAGCACTTGAATAGGTTCGACTTTTGCAGAGAACCATACTGCAGTTTGGAGATTCACACATAAGATTATCAATTATCAAAAGGAGAACCGTCAATGTTTCACAATTAAAGAAACGGTAGCAGAATATTCCCAATCTCTAACCGCCCTCATTCCTCGTTATGGTCCCCTCTTCACTTTAACACAAGTCTCCGCATACAAATAGCACGTTACGCCCCTCTGCATCCTTGCAGCAGTGCATGGGAGTGGTGCTAAATGCGTTATTGGCTGAACCTGGGGGGGTCCAGCGAGGAAGTTGCTTCCAGATCTTCTGAAAGACTTCAGGTTACTTTCCTAGATTGTACAACTCTGGGCAACAATAATGGACTCACCGGTCTTGGAGGATGTTGCATACATTTGTCTAATTTTTTATTTTATATTAAGTAGAAAGGAGAAAAAAATGTAGAAAATATTATGTAATCATGGGACGGAGGAAAAAAAAAGCCCTATAGTACTATACTTTTTTTTGGTTTTTATAACAACTTGGATTCTCAGAGGCATGGAATTTAACTATTGACAAATAGAGCTCATCAATCTGGCTCTAAGTTTTCTCCCACTGCTGCTGCCGGATCAGCTTTGCGTGTTGGAGCCTCGTCAATGAACGAGGTTTAAAATTGATTGAAGAACCACTTGCAGGCCATGCCATTGACATGCGTCAGGGGTGTCAAACTCCAGTCCTCCAGGGTTGCTGTCCAGCATGTCTTGGAGATTTTTCCTGCTGCAGCTCACCTGATTCAAGTGAATGGATCACCATCAGCTTGTCATCCAGGTCTGTTAACGACACATTCATTTTGAATCAGGTGTGCAGAAGGACCCGAGGTCCTCTTTCATGAAGGAAAGTTTTCACTCCTTCTGCGCGATTTCAAGACGCATCATCCGTCCTGAAAAAATGTCACCAAACATCCTTTCAATTGATGGAGAAATTACCCAGAATTTCAACATGAACATGTGCGGAGATGTCAGTGCACGATTGCCTCTCTTTAATGTACTGTAACCTGTTTTTTTTTTTTCTGTTAAGATGTTAATGGTTTTCATTTGGCTTTTCTGTATGCAAATCCCATTTCCTTTAGGCAGTTCTTTACAGTTCAGTCAGACATCGACTCCAGTTTCTGCTCTTTTGTTCATTTGTTTTGTTGGTGCACATTTCATCATTTGCTTTTAGGCACATTCCTTTAAGTTTTCCGTCTTGACGCTTTGATGTCGTCCTCAGACCTGCCACCACACTTCATTTTTCTAACCTTCCAATTTTATTTGTACTCGGTCCAGATTTTATGAGACAGCTGACAGGAAACAGCCAAACGTCTTCTGCAACATTCTGATGATGATTTACTTTCTTGAATAAGTTTTATAATCCCCTCCTTGGTTTCAACTGACGTGCCCCGTGCTGGATCCATGATTCATGTCAGTCAGTTTGGTGCAGCAGTTTGCCAAAGTGTGCTTTTTTTTTCTCCCTACAAAATTAAACAATTGTATTAACATCCTCCAAGAGGGTGGTGATTCTATCCTTTTGCCCTTTTTGATTTCCATTTAATTAGGATCCATTTCTTTGCCGTGGTACCGGCAAGCAAAATAAAATATTTTCTCTAGCTGAAATTAAAATAATACAATCACAGATCATCTGTTATTTTACATCTCTGACAAACAGGAGAAACGAAATCTCTTCGGGTTGAAATATTTCCGTAGAGTACGCTGGTTTGGGTTGAAAATTGGCCAAATATTTTGTGCTTCCTCATTTGAAATATACACCATTTCTAAAAGGGTGGGATTCTGTGTATAAAAGTATGTTTTTTAAAAAAAATGCATCAATTTGCAAATTTTGTAAACCCTATATTACAAAGAGGATTTAGAAAATATGTCAAAAATTAAAACAAATATGATAGTGTTATACTCTCATTTTTTCACTTGCTCAACAGTCTGCAGCCTCCTTAGTCATTTCTTATTTCATATTAATAACCCAAAGGTTTTTGGCATTTTGGCATGTCTGTATTCCATTTAGGTCGGTTTAGCATGCACGTCTGGTCTAGCACCGTCCTACTAAATTAAGAAAAAGATGATGATGTCTGGATGGCTGCATATGTTGCTCAAAAACTTTTAAGATTATGTGTTGGTATCAGTGGGACTCTCACAGATGTGCAACTGACCCAAACCATCTGCACCAACACACCCGAAAACCATCACAGATGCTGACTTTCAAACTGCATTTGGATCAAAAGCGTGACAGCCCTTCTCTTCACACGTAGCAGTTCGATAAGGTTCTTCATCTCTCCTAGTTAATCTCTATTTATGTCCTTTTTGTCAGACGAAGGTTTTTTTCACGTACCTTTTGACATGTTTTGACGGAGCCGTCCGTCTTCCTCAGAAACGTCCTCTCATCTCTTTAAGGTGACGTTTGAGGAAGACGCAAGGCTCCGTCAAAACATGTCAAAGGTACGTGAAAAAAAAACCTTTATGTCTGAAGAGTCTTTCCCTTCATCTCAGAGGATACACCGTTCAGTTTCCAAAAATAGCACTGGACGCTTCATCAAACGCTCAGTGATTATACCAGAAAAATATACCAGCCTGAGATGCACTTCAAATCATTTGTTAATAAGTGTTTAGAAGAAATGTCGGAAGTAATGAGGTGATATGTGAATGAAATGCACTTCTAACTAGTTTTGGGTCTCTTTGTTCCCCAGTGGGATCGACATGGCCGCCATGCTGTGTAAACTGGGCTTCAGCGAGGCGGTGGTTCAGTCTAAAATGGCAGCAGGAACCAGCACGTTCGTCCTGGCCTACGCCATCCACAAGCTCTTTGCTCCTGTTCGCATCAGCATCACGCTGGTGTCGGTGCCTCTCATCGTGCGCTACTTCAGAAAGACTGGACTCTTTAAACCACCCACACCTGCACCCTGAGGACTCGTCCAGACTCTCCCGCTGCCTCATTAAGCCACAAACATCCGGAAGGGTCATAATTAAAATGCCTCTGTGTCCTTACTCATTTGCCCTCTGCTCAGAACATCTCACCTGTTCGCTCTGCATTTGTGATTCGGGGTGAAATATTTCTTACATCCATTCCTGCTGTAACTGAAAACAAAGTGCTGAGTTTTATCACCGTGGGATTAAAGTCTGATCGACTGATCCAAGTTTCTGGTCACCTGGTGTCAAAGAACTCGTCTGCCAAAAATGTGTTGTTGGGTAACATTTGTGCATTTAAAAATGAAAAACAAAAAAGGTTGGACTGAGATGATCAAAGATTTTACAAGTCAGTCTTGAACCTTTACAGCCGGCAGGTTTGTCTCTGAAGGTTCCCAGTGGGAGAACTGGGAGAAAAAGCTGATCTCTCCTCCCTGATAGCTGACTCGGCCATGTTCCCGCATTATGCAAGTCAGCAAAATACTTCAGGTTCTGTTGGTCACCTACACCTTTGCTATTCTCTCTCTCCATACTTTTCTCTCTTTGTCCGACCATCATTTGCTGCCGCTTTTCTGTCTCTTACTTTCTGCTCTCGTCTTTCATTTTTCCAAATGATAACAACCGAAGTGGTAACTGCACATGGATGGACGTCTTGAGTGAATGAGGCTGTATTTTACTGCAAGACCTATGAGGAATCTTGGGTTCGGGTCGTTTTTGTACTCCGTGCGTTGTAATTAACCATAAAACCATCAATAAGAATGCATCAGCTGACTGTATTGGGAACTCTTTCCCTCGTTATGATGCATCAGTGTTTCCCAAGCTCATTGTTTTTGATCTTATGGTCCACTTTGTCTCTTTCTAACTGCCCTCATCGACGTTGCCTACAGCAACAACAGGCTTTCTAACTCTTTCAGTGTCCGATCCCTGAGGGCCGACAGGAGAGCGAAACATGTTTTGTATGTATTGCAGTCGAAATAAAATATTCATCTTGGCAATATTGAAAAGAAAAGCACACACACAAAAGCTATGTTCACACTACCGCCATTTATTAAGCATCTCATCAGTATCCGACCTTTCTGACCATTTACATGATATATTGCAAGTGATCACATCTAACCAGTGAGTCTGTGCTGATGTTTTCTAATTACTCACGGTTGCTATGGTAACCTACATGCATGGGATGGATGTAAACAAACCAAAGTGGAAAACGGTGAACCAGCTTTGCCTTTTGGGAAGACAGTTATGTGGATCCAGGAGGAAAAATTTACTACAAGTTACAAGGAAGAGCCAGAGTAGCCAGTTTGTGTGCGCTACTTTCTTCCAGGCAGCTGACTCCACCAGTATGTCGGTGCAGCAGGCTGCATGGTCCAGGAAGGCTAACCGTCAGCTAAAAGGCTGCCAGGGGGCACCAACAGAGGTCCCCCCCCCATCACCTCCATCAGTCGTTGCATCACAAGTGACACAATAAAGACTAGTTCACATTGGGACACATCTGGGCAAATCCGATAGGGATTAGTTCTGAAACCACCTCTATGTGGTTTAAATCTGATCTGGAGGTGCAGGGTGCATTTCACTCATGAGTCTTTGCTATCAGACCTGTCAAAGTATATTGGGGGGGGGAATCTAAATATTGGCAGTGTAAATATAGCCAAAGAGCCAAGTGGCCACAGCCAACACGGTGGTGGACTATAGCTTTAAACAGCAAAAAAATCATCTCATTGTAGAAGTTTCCTCTAGAAATGTGCAGATCTGTGAACATGTCAAGCATGAACAGCCTAAGTTACAATATCTGCTGTAGCATTTAGCTGAAAATAAGCAAACAGATTTTTATTAACTGGTTTAGAGTGACCATTGACAGCACAACCAAGAATGTTCTTGGTTCACCGATTACATCGAAAATTTGGATAAGTTTGATTTCATTTTCTAGTCGTGCAAGAACGCCACAAAACTCCTAACACACCAACTTCCTGTCATTACCACCTGAAGTAAGTAGGTTTATCTTTCTGTACCTAACTGACATGTTAATGGTTCAGCTGACGTTGGTTTTCTGTTAGTTCACTGCATGGCCTGATAACATTTGAACCAAGTCCAATCATTTTGCTCTTATAAAAATAAAAGGTTAATATAAAAATATGAACTTGTCATAACAACCAGCAGAAAGTACCATGACAGAAATAATTATTCAACTTTCCTTTTCTGGAAAAACATGTCCACATGTCAAAAGCATCACAAACCACATTTCATCAAAACTTTGATCTTTTCTCCTTCTGTTACTTGTAAATGAACTTAAAGTTAAAAAAAAAAAAAAAATCTCAATTTTGATTTTCATACTTGAAAGATGAGACAGACCACTGGCGTAAAAAGGGGGCAGTGGAAGTTTTTTCACAGTTTTGATTCACTGCACATTTAAACCTTCCACATTTTGTCATTTTGTTCCCCGCCAGCATATATAGAATATACACTCCTGTCGACATTTCTAATCGTCTACCAGAAGGGAAATTCACTTGACCCCACCACCCCCTCTTCCCCCATGTTATATAACAAACACTTTGCAATCCACCACACAGAAGATTATAAATGATCCTGCTCTCCTGTTGTATTAGGAAACAGGCTGCAATTCCTGTTTCTAACACACCGGGGAGCTCCTGAACAACGAATGCACTGCTGCTCATCCTCTTCCTCTGGTACAAACACATCATACATTTCCCTCTCATTAGGTTTTTTCTTTGCACTCTTATTTCCTTTTACATAAATAATCACCACTCATGTATCTCACCAATATATTCCAATAACAGGAGAAGACCTGATGTGTGAACAGGTTGTGTGAAAGTTCTGTGCAAACTTGCACGAAGACACTTGAAACGTCATTTGTGCTTGGCTGGTACACGGGGTGGGTGGGGGGGTTGGGGGGGGGGGGTCCCTGAAGGGTTTAGGCCATCACAATCTGACCAGCTTTACTCACAACAAACATTCCTGGCTGCATTTGATCACAGGTGATTGAGTGACAGCTCTTTACTATCCCTTTTCTCCGTCCTCAGAAATGCTTTGATGTGTGAACCTGTATATCTGTCTGTCTTGTCTGTGTGTGTGTCCACTTGGTTTAAAAATTAAAAAATAGCTGCATACAAGGGTGCATAGTTGTGTGTGTCAGACATCAACTCTGGTTTGTCAGAAATGGATGCTTTGGCAGCACAATGACATAAACTTCTACAAACTGTGTCTGTCTCTCACACACACACACACATGCGCACACAGGAAGGAGGAGAAGCCGAGGCCTCATTAGCTGTGATGAGGACAGGGAGCTGCCACTGCCTCTCCATCCCCTGCATATCCCCCATGGCTAGGAACAAATTGGTGACAGGGCTCCCAGCCACTCTGTCGGGCTACCTGGGCTCTGCCAGGCTGCTCTCACTCCTCACTGCTGCGCATTTGTGTGTTAAGAGTGTGTTCATGTCACACACACACAGAGGGAGAATGGAGGACGGATGAAAGATCAGCTCCTTGGTTACACTTCCCATCACCTCTTGCTCGGCCCCTGACATGGACTTGGTTCAAATCCCTGCCTCAGCTCCTGACTTGTGCACCTTTTGTTCCACACAGCGAGTGTCGCCGCCGTCACAGCAACACACCGTGTGACTCCATTAAGGACGTAAACTCACAGCCACGGCTGGATTTCTGAGATCTGGAAGGCGTGCGTGTGATGTGGTCGCAACGTGAGATCGCTTGTGGAGATGTTTAAACATATGGCGGTGTCTATCCCCAACCTCTCATGAGCGCACGCATTTTGCACACTCAGACTCACTTCTTGACAACCTGCCTTTAGAAAGGGGGAAAAAAAAATCTCACCTTATATTTAAATTTTTTCACCCCATTCTTATTATGCTTTACCTTCACCTCTCCCTTATTTCCTGCACCTGCTCATTATCTCTTATTACTTTATTTCCTTCACTGCCTCCCTCGTTTCCCGTCCTCTTCAGCAAACTTGTGAGGCCTTCGGAGCGTCGGCGTCTAGACGCACAGGTTCATAGACATCCTGTGAATTTCTTTACACGGAGGGCTGCCATAAAGTTTCAAGGAGCGTGTACACACACACACCTTCCTCCTTTGCCTGTTCACTACCTTTTTATTCCTTAAACCATCTACCCACATCATTTATTTATTTATTTAGCTACTCCTCTCCTTCTCCCCCGCTCATGCTCCCCCTTTCCCTTTGCTCTCCCTTTCCTCCGTCTTCCCGTCTCCAAGTTAAGTTTAGCAGATGCACCTGATGGCAGCACCATCCTGGAGCACCTGTCAGCTGTCTGCCTTCATCATGGCTCCTTTGCTGCCACAGAGGCCACAGGGAAGTAAACCTGGAGACAGTCGCTACTATCAACAGCTGCATCTTATTATTTTAAACAGCGTTGCCAGCCAGTTTCCACCAGAGATGCACGCATTGATTCTTATATTTATTTTATTTCATTTCTGTGTGCACGCATGTGCGCGAGCGCGTGTGTGTGCTCTGCTTCCCCTCTTTCTTGTTGCTCCTCAGTATTTGGAGACTCAGCTATTAAATGTTAGCAATTATAATCGAGTGGAGAGAGAGAAGCAGAGAGTTTATCTAGCCTGTGACAGAGATGAAGAGGGAGGGAGAGGAGGCAGCAGTCGCAGACCATCAGAGTGTCTTTGGCAGTTCTGGATTATTCTGACGACTGTAACTGAAACTCAGTGTTTGTCACGTGTCGAATCCGCCAGCTCAGTCAGTCAGCTTTGTTAATGCCTTATTTCAGAGCAGGAGGTGAGGAACAGTGAGACACGTAGTAACACTGGTTCTTCATCCCTTTCTGGGAAAGTTAATACCACAGCTATTTTTCTTTCACCCCCCCAGTCAAAATCGAGTCCCCGTTTTGTGGATTCGCATTGGATTTATGATAAAATTTTAACAAGTACGTACTGTGGACATATTGGAAATGAAATAATGATTTGGCCTAAGGCCTTCTGGGATTTTTTTTTTTTTTTTTTGAGTGAATGTACTCAAACATGAAACACACAGTGTTACAAAGAAAATAAAATACAAGCGCCTCTCTTATCTATTGACTTCATATACTGCAGTTATAGTAAGTTTTTCCATCGAGAATAAGGTGAGGGCAACTCTGAAATCCTAATCAATTGAAAGGTCTGCTTTTACATATAAATTAATCACAAAAGGAGAGTGAGATCATCTCTGAGGGGTGCCAGATGTTTGAGCAAAATAAGAAAAAGAGCATTTTATATTGGACACAGGTTTTCACTTTTCATCAACTGTACAAGTGGTTTATAGAAATTTGTATTAAGTTGTAAGAATGCCAAAGTGTGCATACAAACGTTTGGTGGCAGAGAGGTGTCTCAACCCATTACCAGATGAAACTGGTTTGGTGCAACATCGCCCCATTCCCTCTTAACTAAATTATCATCAATAATGAATCCAAAAGTGAAAAAAAAGCTAATTTGTGCCAAACTGGCACTGTATACATTTCAAAATGGAATTTCAGTATTTGCCCTGGTACTATTAGATCATCAACATTATGAACAGAATCGGTGACAAAGGGCAGCCCTGACAGAGTCCAACTCTCACTAAAAACAAAACCCACTTCCAACTGGCATTGCGGACCAAACTCTCACTCCGTTTGTACGGGGACTGGACAGCCCGTAACAATGGGCCCAGTAACCCATACGCCTGGAGTACCCCCCCACAGGACCCCACAGGGACACTGTCAAATGCCTTCTCCAAATGCACAAAAACACATGTGGACTGAGGAAAAATTAGATCAGATCATTCATCTGAACGTGATCTTAAAACTGTCTGCAGACAAAATGCTGCTGCACATTTGACCAGATTTCACAGTGCTGTGTTTTAGAAAGTTCACCCAACCATGAAAGTCCCCAGAGCCACATTTCCACTGAGTGGCACAGCTCGGTTTGGGTTGGTATCTAGGTTGCGTTTCCAGACATCCAGAGCATCGCATCATTTTTCTTTGGCGTGAAGACAATGGTTTTTGTTTGTGAAAAGACTTCAAAATGGTTCATCTTGTGTTTATGTCCATGTCACACAGAAGAGATGATAATTTATCAACCAAACGACTAAGGGCCTGATTTACTAAAGGTTTGCGTGCGTAAAAACGTGTGCAAACTTGACACCACCCGCAAACTAATGCGCAAGCTGATTTACTAACAGCGTGCAAAGAGGACTGCGCCTCTCAAATGAGCAAAATAGCACACGCTGTTCATTTAGCACTTTTGCCCTGATGAATAAACAATATGGGGCGTACCCGCCAGAAAGCGCTAAATACTGGGAGGGGAAAATGCAAATAGGTTCATTTACCACGCGCAATGAGATTTACCAACCCTGAAAGAAATTGCGGGGATTGTGATTGCGTCTGTATTTAGTACGTTCGAAAGGAAGGTGCTAATCTGCCCAGCATTACGCACCGATGGCTGCTGTTATTGTGGCAAGAAGGCGACATCGCCAAAATCAAAGAATACGCAGAGAAAGAGTTTTTCGGACTCGTGTAAATTTGTTTGCACATGCAAAAGGAGAAATATTTTATTTGAATGTTAAATCGAGTATTATTCAGCAAAAGGTTGCCACAGGAGGCACCAGGGTTTCCGTTGTCTGGTAATTGCTGGACTTTGTCTGGTAAAATATGCGGAAGTCCGGGATTTTATAATCTCTCCGGTCAAAATGTCCGGTGAAAATACTCCTCCCAAGCACAATTTCAGTTGTAATAAAATGGGTTATTTCCACATCATTTTATGAAAAACGCCTCGGGATTCTCCCAGAGGAGCTGGTGGAAGCGGTCGGGGGATCTGGACGTCTCTGCTGAAGCTGCTGGCCCCGCGACCCGACTTCGGATAAGCGGAAGCTAATGGATGGATGGATGGATGGATGGATGGATTTTATGAAAAAACATATACTTTTTTTACAAATGAGTAGTGTGTGAGGACGAGTCGGCTCCAGCCACAGCTCCACTTATTGATGCCACAGCTGCGCGCAGAGACGCATCTCCGTAATGACAGCGCTCCGCGGTTATGGAGGCTGGAACTTCTCAACGGCCTGTGAAGTTCTCATCGAATGACATCGGATTTAAGTGAAATCTACCCCGAGTGGGCTCAACTGGCCCAGATAGCCTGCTGATCCCTGTCTCCAGTGTGCCAGCAGAGAGAGGTTTCCCTCTGCAGAACCGCATTAAAACAGCGCAGCGGAGTCAGAAAGAGCGCGAGCTTCTGCAATATTATTTATTTATTTTTTTAAGTTACGCTCGTGAGTCAATTGACGGGACTTATTTTATTTGAAATAGCCTGTTTTTAATAAAAACACTATTAAATGACTTGCATTGATATCGTACTACTGCATATGATTTATTTTTAACCTCAATAAATTCATATAGCCTATGTGACCGGAATTTCAAACATTTGTCCGGTAAATTGAAAACCTGCCGGTCACATTGTCCGGTGCCAATTTTTTCTAGTGGAAACACTGGGAGGCACATTCATTTTTTTATTTGTGATAATAAATAAATCACGTGTTTTCATGGAGACAAAAGTGTTTCTTATTGTGCGCCTACCTTGTTCTGCAGTTGGCTCTAGCGTGTCAGACCCAGTATCCCAGTTATCTGCTCCTCGCAGAAGGTGAGCTGCACCTGCTGCTCAATGCTGGTTAGAGGCATCTCCTCCGCAGGCCCTCCACCTGTCTTGTTTGCCGAAGTTTTATTAAAGGCCACTTTTTCTTTAGTTCTTCGCCTTATATCTTGCCACCTTCTTTTAACCTCATCTGCCGTTCTTTTTGTTTTACCTACTGCATTTATTCTATCGCAGATTTTCTCCCATATTGCGTTTCTTTTGGTAATGTTTAAATTTCTTTGCTGTAGTTCATGAATGTGTTTATTTGCCTCTTCCACTAATATCTCTAACTCCAACTCGTCAAATTTCATTTTGCGCTTGCGTCCATCCTGCTTTCCATCCAGACTCTCCATGGCGCAAACCGTAAGACACGCAACACCTCATTTAAATACTGCGGTTTGCACCTGTTATCAATTGCGCGAGCATTCTTAGTTGATCACCCGCAAAACACACAACAACAGCACGCGCAAACTTTTTCAGTGCACACGCAATTTAGTACTCTTTATTCAGGATCTTAGTAAATCAGGCCCTAAATGTGTGTAGATGTGAAGAGTAAAGCTTCAAAATAAAATACTATTGACCCGGAGTATGTAAATATGATTATGAGAGATGTGCTGATCCACTACTTTTGACTTCCAATCCATTTTAAATATATACCTGCTGATAACTGATTCTGATATTTAAATGTTTCCTAAAATAAAAAAGGTCAACTGTTTGGGACATAGCAACATCTATAAGTAGGGATGCACGATAACTGTTTTTTAAAACCGATACTGATAACCGATAACTTTCAGCTCATAAAGACTGCAAATATCAATTAAAGTCAGCAACTACCAAAATTATGACCGAGTTAACACCTTGTTTTCTGCCATGAGGAGGTATTCTTTTGTAGGGCCCAGTGGCCTAATGGATAAGGCATCAGCCTCCGGAGCTGGGGATTATGGGTTCAAGTCCCATCTGGGTCATATACACTTATATATGTTCTCTGTTGAGAGTCATTACCTTCATGCTCTTCATCAACAAATACAATGACATGAGACTTTTAGGGTGACTGTAGCTCAGAGTGGGTCATTCAGTCACTGGATGGTTGGTAGTTTGATCCCGGCTCCAACTGTCCACATGCCAAAATGTCCTTGGGCAAGACACTGAATCCTAACTTGCCGCCCACTGGTGTGTGTGAATGAGAGGCCATTGTAAACCGCTTTCGAGAGCACCTTGGTGTGGATAAAGCGGTATATAAGTGCAGTCCTTTTACCTTATTGAGAATTCGTTTTTCTGATTATGCCGACGTCACTTGAACATAACATTCACTGCCGGTCATTCAAGGCTCAGAGGGAGCGAGGCATTGTTGTATTGACAAATATATGGAAAAAATTATTAGACCACCCTTGTTTTCTTCAGTTTCTTGTTCATTTTAATGCCTGGTACAACTAAAGGTGCATTTATTTGGACAAACAAACAAACAAACTATATATATATAGATATATATATATATATATATATATATATATATATAACATACATATATATATATATATAATATATATATATATATATATATATATATATATATGTTATCGGGGCTATTCGTCATGATATCGGATTTATCGGGATGACGTCATAATTTCCTGATCGGCCCGATAACTATCGGGCCGAATTATCGTGCATCCCTATCTATAAGTGTAAAATCTTAACTAAGTGTAAAATCTTATTTATTGCAGAAAGCAAACTGAATATAAAGCCTTTAGATCTCAAAACAGAAGCAATTTCAAAGCAACAATAAGCAATATTCCAATAACCTAAAACCTTGATGCAAAATCTGCTTTATTCCCAAAATACCATTTAGGGTATCTGGGAGTGCCTTTGAGGAGGAAGGGGGGAAAAAATCATTAGTTCCAGGATAATCTGTCACAATCATTTTTTGAACTCTACGTAAACCAAAAGTACACCAAGTGTAGACACAGAAGGTAAACCATTACTAAGCCACCATTACCAATCGAAGTCTGTTTGCCTCAATGCACTTCATAACAAATGCATCTCATAAATCCTCCCTAAACGATTCCTCCCAGAATGATTCCCACTGCTCAGACTGTCTGCTCAGCGAAGGGTGTTCATGGATCAACCTATTAACAGGGAGCCAGGCCAGGGTGACGAGCAGAAGGCAAAAAGCTCAGGCCCCAAATCATCACCCCGGCCCAGCCCACCACCCGCCACAAATGTAATGGAAGGCAAACAGACAGACTATTCCTTTCAATTAGCCCAAACTCGCCAGCCCAATAAATTTTAGTTTGTTCTTTAAGACGTAAGGGCCCTGTTGCATGTCCCGCTGAAAATGAAGACTAATGGTGTATTGTGGAGCTGCTGAGTGCTTGATTTCTTGCCGCTACACCGCTGCCACTCACTCCTCCACCCTCCCCCACCCTCCTAGCTTTTTCTGCTTTCTTCAACTAACTGGAATCAGTGCTGACCAGGCACAAAACAAATCTTTAATACATTTATTCAAGACTTGGATTCATTTTCCGTTTTAAACATTATTCCTGTGCAGCAAGGCAGAGCCATTCATCTCAGCCTGACAACAGCTGTGAACATGCCCATCGTGCAGTCTTAGTGCCGGCTGAAGGGATGTTAGAAAGTTGTTAAACATTTCTAGGGAGTCATTTATCCGGCATAACTTGACAGGTAGCAAAGGGACCCATCACTGAATCAAACTAGGGTCACTGCCAAAGAGTTCACACAGCTCTATCTTCTTTTAAAAAGTATGCAGCTTGTTCCTCCATCTGCATAAGTCATGACTGACTTCTGGTTGTTCGTGTGGCGCACTGCAAGGATGTCACCGCGACAGTGTCCATTAGTTTAGTTGTGAACATGCACATGCATATGAAGTGGCATTTGTGTCTTTACGCATGGGAAATGGTTTTAAGCACTTAAAAGCCAGATGAGCTTAACATAATTTCATTCCAAAAACAGAAATAATCACATAGGTAATGATGTCATGCCTGCACGTCTATGTGAGAAGCTCCATAAAGTACAGGTGAATGCCTCCACAACCACCTGGCTTCACGAGCACCAGAGTTTGTGAGATTGAAGAGGTGAAGTGCATCTGAACAGATGGTCAGCAGCGCAGGAGCACCAGAGGGGACTGCACTCTCACCATTTCTCTGCACTCTGTTCACCTTCCAGGACAACTCCAGAAGAACTCAAATGACTCGGGTGTGTAGCGCGTCAGTGGTTGGACAAGAAGCTGAGCACAGAGATCTGGTGGTCCGCTTTGTAGTATGGTGATGGGATGAACCACCTCAGACAGAGGAGATGACGAAGATAGTTTCCATCGTGGGAGGAAGGACGACAGATACCTGGACATCAGACTGGAGTTGCAACCTTGAGACCGTCTAAAAGTCCTTTTACCTTTGCAGCAAGTTGAAAATCTTTTAAAAAGGTCTGGTGAAGAGTGCAGCATTGACTTCAAGCTGCTAAACATGGGCAACATTGCACAGTTTCTACACAACAACCAGTAGTGAGAACAGCTTGTTTTCTTCAGCTTCACTGCAATAAAGACTGGTACAAGGAATCATTCCTGCCCACCACAGTTGCTTTAACCAAAAGTGAACAGGTGCCAAGAAGCACAGATTTTTATATTTAGTCAAAGAGAATTTATACTGTGATCTGGCTGTGCCGCTCATTGAACTTAACTCCATAATGTACGTTATCCGCCGGCAAAGTCGGAAGAAGCTTTACAGGTTGAACACGGTTCAGTACTGAGAGAATGAAGTAACATGAGTGATAACGGTGGATCCGCCTGAAGAGGCAGACGCAGGTGAAAAGAAAGAAATGACAAGGAGAAAAAGAAATGTAATACACAGAAAGGGAGGAAAAAGGGGAAAAAAAAGGAGAGGATGCACAAAAGACAGACAGAAAGAAAAAAGAAACTCCATTTGCCTGAACAGAAACTATGCATCAAAGAGCAGCGTTTAGTAAGGATAAAAAAAATAAAAAATGATGTGGGCTTTGAGGGCATGAAAATGAGAGCCCTATGTTCAAACACGTTAATGCAACATTGAAGCAGCAAATGTTTTTTTCTTCTCCCTCCTTCATCTTTTCCCCAAGATTCCCAATCAGATCTTGTGACTCCCTGCAGGCTTTTATGCCAACCACAAATTGTGTGACTGCCAGACTGACAAACATGCAATCAGTCAGAGTGGATGGGGGGGGAAGAGAAGAAAAGAAAAAAAATCTCTTACATTCTGCTTCCAATCACAATGGCTCTTTTAATAAGCCTGCGAAAAAGAGCAAGTAATCCTTTGTAATGATTTCATTAAATGCCCTCATCACACCTGGAGATAATTCCATTATCATTGTGGCAATAAAATTAGGTTTTCATCAAGACCTGCAGACAGAAGTAGGGAAAGCCATTATTCCTCTCACATTCAGATATGACGTTGCCTATAATATTATGATATTAGGCCATTTGGCAGAATTTATGATGCTTTAGTCAATCTATAAAGCCGGTGGAGAGTTTTCCCGCTGACGAAACCCAGACAGACAATCTCATGCAATATCTGCAGGGGAACATTTTTGTGGCGTTAGAAGTCACGCAGAAATACAGAAACCGCTGTGATTTCTGGTGGCTAATACAGAAATTCAGGTGAGCTCCACTTTTCAAAAGTTGAGGCAAGGAAGTAGAATATTTAAAAGTGGTGTCAAAGAAAACCAGATGTTTCTCACTTATTTATTTAACACTTTTTTTTTTGCTTTAATACATTCAATACAGGTGTTGAAAGCCTGTAACATGTAAACTTTTCCCTCTGAAAGTGTGATGTTTTTATTTATAGGGTCAGTCACGTATTTCCATTTTTAACTTTGTACATTTAATGTGCACATTAAGCAGACACGGAGCAACCTATTCATTCAACATTTACACACTTTAGGCATCTCGGTGACACTGGATTCTCCTGGACACCAACCAGCCAGAACATCGTGACAACTGCTCTAATGCTGACCAAGTCTTCCTCGTGCTGCAAAAAGAGCTCCAACCAGTCAGGACAGAGAACATGTGAGGTCGTCCTGGAAGGTCTCGATAGAAACAGAACCTTTGGTTCCCTGTGGGTTGTTGAGGTCTCTGTGGATGGGCCTCATCTGCCCTCAGATTAGCATTTGAGACTAGAAACCAGGTAAACCCATTTTCCCTGCAGAACACTGTGTTGAAACAAGACGAGCAGCGTTACACATTCTGTCACGTATTTCAGTCTTGTGGCTGATCAGCGCCTATTTAATCATCACACTGGTAATCTGACTACATGTTATAACACTTGTTTTTATGATTCCTTCTCAGTACGTACATTTAAAACCAAAACTTAATTTTACACTGATTAAAAAAAAAACAACAAAAGCCTCCAAACATTTTGATATTGTGATATCCTGAGCCAGGTCTCATTTGAGTCTTACAACATGGCACCATCATGGAAAAAAAAATTGGATACATTTATAGGGACATTGATATTGTGCACATACACCATTTTATGTAAATAAATACATGCACACATATATACTTCTTTCTGCACACTGTCCATGTGGCACTAAAATTCAGTATTATGAATTTAAAAGATGGGCATGTTGGCTCACAAGCTCCTGTTACCATGTTGGCTACGACTGATAATGTGCATTTTAAAGAAGGCAATGCCAGGAAATGAAAGTGGACTTACCCACCGTTTCATCTTTTTTTTTTTGTCAGATGTTTGTCTAAACTTGTTTCAGTGTGTATGAGCATTTTCTGTTTTGTTTAATAATAGAAGACCAAAAGTGATTTGTATTAAAGAATATTTAGCATCATATAGGATCACTGCTACGACTGTAGACGCAACTCTGTTCATATCCAGCAACAGAGCCGGAGAGAGACATGACAGCAAATCACTAAAATTGTTGTGAAAGAATATATATATAGGCATCTCTGGACATATTCAGTTGCATGTGAAAGAAACAAATGGACAAGGGAGGGAAAAAAAAAATCAGGTCTAACCTACTGCACTGTACAAAACATGATAGAGAGAACCCTGTAGTGGACTTCAGTCTGGAGGTTTCTTTTAAACTTATATTATTGTTACATGAATTTGGGCATTGAGGGGAGGGAAAAAAAAAAGAGGAGACGCGATGAGGATACTGTGTGCCTTCTGGAGGAACGGGAGACTATGTGCTTTTGGCATTCATGTCACAGCCCTTTTGAAAAATGCATCAAAGCAATTGCAGAACTCGTGGGACCGGGTTTGGGCACACAAAGCCGTGACCATCATCCAAACCTCAGTGGCGAGGATGGAAAGGGAGCTGCTGCTCATAGTGGCGGGGATTAAATTGCACGACTATCCTACTTACTAAGAAAAACTAGCACCCCACCATGCCGTGGAAACAAATTCCTGTAATGTCTGCAGACGTGCCTGCTGACATAGAAAGCGTGTGTGCATACTTGCTGTTCTGCTGGGCACTGAAACAATTTGCCAGTGGTGGCGGCCGGGTTTTTCTTCTCTTTTTTGCCAAGTTTCCAAAACAGATTGTGTTGTTTTTCATGCTTTAATTCACACACACACAGCTATTAGCCGAGATGCCTTCTGCTTTAAAAACATCCCTCCTCTACCTTCTGCTCAAAGAAATTAACAACAATGGTCAGAGTCTAACTTAGACTTTCTTACATGTGCACTGACTGTTAGAAATTGAAATGAGATGGCTCACAGATGGATAATTCCCCACAGATGTCGTACTCGCCACTCATCTTCTGCTTTGTATAATTCTTGGCCAAGACTTCTCTAAAAAGGAAAAAGTTGTTCTCTCTATGGGGTTTAAGAAGGAAAGCTCATGCTGTCACTGCTTCAGCTACACTTCTACTGTTTCTTTTACTCTTGTACAAATTAGTCAGACTTCATTGCATGTTTTGTATGATGAAGGAACATGGACGATGAAATAAAATATCTAAAACTGGTATCCACGCTAAAAAAAAAAAGAAAAAAAAATCCAACAATGTACAGTACTTTAGAAGTTTTTTCATCACAATTTTTGATGTCTGTCAGGTATTGGTGATTTACAATGTCATGCCCGCAACCCTAAATGAGTTTCAAATTGTAAGCCGGCAAGTAACAGCAGATTCAATCTATATCTGCACCGAGGATACAGATGCTGCACACATTTCTGTGAGGATGGTCTGCCATTCCTCAGGAGCAAATCTTTCAAGCCGCTTTCTGCTGGAGATGATGTATTAATCTAACAGTTATTCAAAAAAGTGCCTCAATATTTAGATGAGTCATACTTTTCCAGGTTTTTAAGTCTGTATTCTTGCTCGACTTTGTCACTGTGCCGAAGCATTCTTCTGCCAGTTATTATGCCAATTGCACCATCGCCAACTTTGTCGAGTTAGAACTTATCCCTGCGTGAAACGTGATGCAAAGTCATGCTCTTCTTAAATCCCACTGCGGTGTTTTCAGGGCCAGGAATTTAGCCTGTAGCTGGTTAGCTCGCAGTCCTCCAAAAGACTTTACATTAACCATTAGGTGTGTCTTTTCTTGTGCATTTTAAGTAATTTCTTTCACAAAAAAAAGCATGCATCTCATCCCTTTCATTTCTCGTAAGTCCATGTCAATGATAATTCAAACACAAATTATGGAACTTCAACAGATGTTTCAGATAGGGCTGTGCAATTTATCAAATTATTATTTTTCTGTCTTAAATTTTTTGGCACTAGTGGCGTTTATTGGACAGTGAAGGAGAGACAGGAAACAGGGCAGAGAGAGCGGGGAAGACATGTGGCCAAGGGTGATCCGGGCCAGGAGATGAACCCGCGACCAGCTGCACGAGGACTGTAGCCTCTTTACATGGGCCGCCTGCCCTAACCTGAATTTATCAAGTTTTGATCAAATTTGACTTTGCCTCCCAACTATCAAAAACAATGTAAATGAGTGAGAACAATAATTTTTCAACATATTCTGTCTTGTGGTCTGAATGACACGGAGGCTTCTGCCACGCTATCCACTTGCTGTGAGTGATTCTTACCTACTTTTTGTGTGTAACATATTTTTTTTAAATAATAGAGGTCAGAAATTATGTTTCTGGCCGAAAATGCTCAAAGGATTATCTGAGCCTCTCCACCAGCATTTTCTCTGTTGTCCCGAATCATTTTTGTGTAGTCTAAATTGTGGACGAAATAAAATTTCAATGTGGAAATTTCAGAATTTTTGTGTTGTACATAAGGCAGTTGTCATGTAGACTGTACTTACTCTTAAAGGTACATCGACGTCGTAGAGTACTTCCAGTTCCTTGAAAGTTTAAATGCTAATCATCCATTAGCATTCCTTTACTGCGACACTGCAATCACATAAAACTTTGAGGGCAACTGTGGGTTAAACTCAAAATGTTTGGCTGAGGTAGTATGTTGGAGCAGAGCTAAGTTAGCTTCACCCTAGCTGACAGTACAATTGGACCCTCAAGTCTAGAAAGCATTGTTGTTGTTGTTTTTTTAAGCCAGTATTAATTCTTTATTGTCCATTTTCTTTCAAGACTTCAAGTATTCATGCCAAGACATATCATGACTGTACCACCACAGAGCTTCACTTTCAGCAGAATTCCCAACATTCACTGTGGTCGTCCTGGACAGATTCATATTAAATGAGTTTTAGTAAAGGTCCTTCAACTTTGAATAAACATAAAATGGTAAAAACTGAAGCGTTTTGTATTCAACAAGGGACTTATAAGCTAGTTGCAATAAACCAAAGTTCTGTTCAGCTTTACCATACTGGTTTGACAACACATTTAAAGGTCTTTGTACTCAGAGTACATAACATCCTCTCATCTGGCTAGTTCTGTCAAATCCACAGTGCTATGCTCCATTTATCATGCAATTCAAATGCAAACCAACTTTGAATGTCCACATTCTCTAAATCCTCAGCATGCGTATTATGTGTGGTGACTTCATACTTGAATAAAACCTGAAAACTGTGGTTATTCTAAAATAATTTATATCAGATAATTTATGATAATTTATATATCAATTTCATCAACTGCCATTTTTAAAGTGTATAAATAATCTACTCTACTGTTCCTTTTTTAAATGACTGCATATCTCCAGATGTTTTGTTTTTCTAAATCTATATTGGCAGGAGTGTTCCTTAGAGATTCACACGAGACAGTGACTGAGCGCCATCTCCTAGAACCCCAGTCGGTTATTCCCAGATGGCAACTCATGGATGTTTATCCAGTACCAGTCACAGGTGTTTTAAGAAAAGAAAGAAAGAAAAAAAGAAGGAGCTCAGAAAGCCGATATTACCGTTGCACATTTCTTCTCATGATTTTAAAGTACGTCTATACTAGAGGAATTACCTGATTCTGTCCAGTACACCACATAACCCTCAGTAGGAAGGTTGGAGAACTTTGTAACGTGGCCATGTATTATTTGAAAGCTATCTCTGTGAGGTTACATGTGGAGGTCACTGCTTATTTGTACATGGGTGCAAACCAAGTTTGGATAAGGCCCCTGTGTTCCCACGGAGTGTAACGTATGAATCACAATGACTCTCTGCTCTCCAAGAAAGAAAACTTGTTGAAAATTTATGAGCCTTCTGAGCTTGTACATCTGGTCATGAGGATGATTTCAGGAATATCACATGGTTGTGTGACTTCACTGTAGTTAGGTGTGCATTCGTCTGCGTCTGCATGTTTGTGCAAAAATGTAGTAAAGGTTAGCAGCAGACAAAGGTATTTTTAAATCTATTCAACCCTCTGCTGTACAGTAGAACAATGTGAAAGTATATGTGAAGTTCAAACGCAACTGTTTGTAATTTATATAAAGTTATAACTACCATGTCCACATAAAACCAGCTTTTCTGGTTTTAGATGCATCTCTAATAGAAGTTGTAGAGCGGATTAAGATTACATGTTAGTCCTTTTATTTTTATTTTTCTACTTACCTGGAAGATCACAAACTTCCTGATTGCAGAACCAACAAAATGAACCGCATCCTGATTGAAACATGCACAACTTTCCTTTCAGAATCACATTTGGGCACACAAAGGACTAGTGTCGCTGCAAGGACTGCATATGTGCCTTTTCTTTTCCACATACTCTTCTATGCACTCAAACGTGAGAGTGTCTGGTTCAGATGTGCAACGGTAGCAGGAGGAAACTTCTGTGAAACACATGCACACTCAGGGTGGGGCCAGGATTTGAGACAGGGGTAGTACACTGTCTGAAATTTAAAAAAAAAGTTCTCATTAAAGTCATTCTTTCCCTTATTTACGTCACCAGCTGGAAACAGATTTAAAAATGGCATTCTGTCGCTCCCGTTAGAAACATGGTCTGCAATCTGTTAGGAAGAACAAGGGGGGAAAATGATGAGGGAAGCAGAGAGTGCATATCGACTTTTCCTCTGACCTCTTTCAGCTTAATGCATCTCACCCCCCCCCCACCCCCCAAAACCCCCCAGACCTCTACTGGTGAACACCTTTCCTTCATCAATCTACCCATCCTTGCTGGGTGAAAAATTACACCCATTTCCTTTTTCATGTGGTAAACAGAAATGGCATTCTGCCTGCCGACAAGAAACGGGGAAAACAACTTTGGGGGGTATTCAAAATACAGTGATACAGAAGTTATCACAGCGTAAATCACTTCTAGAATATCAGACAACTGATAAAGTAAACAGAAGCTTTAAAAGTCTGAGTAAATGGGTTTGCAGCCCAAACAGTAGCAACTGTGCAGACAATACAGAATGATAACCTTAAATTTCATATGGAACTTCATATACAAATGTTGCATGTTTCATATGCAACATTTCAAATAATGTTCTTAGCTTCTTCACTTAGTTCACTTAGATTGTTATCAAAGCAGTGTGAAGGATAATAAAAACGGATTGTTTTGTAAATTACTTGAAATGGAACCTGAAACCCATAAATATTCAGAAACTTAATGCATTAGTAGCAACAACTAATTCTTACATACCTTACAGTAATTTTAAAATCACACACTCCAAACTGTACAGGAAAACAATACAAGTTTAGCTTTGAATACTGCTGAAAACAAGAGTATCATTTCAGTGAGCATTTACCGCTACGAAATACCAGGTACCACCTGATACCAGGTGATTTTTACAAACAATCCTTATTTTCTATATTTTTTATTATTTCATTGCTTGTAAATGCCAGTGCAAGAGGCTCAGCGACGCTGTCCTGAAACTCCCTGTTTAGAGTCACCAGGTGGAGAAGCGGTGGGGCGTGAGCCGTCGCACTGAGCATGTCCACCACGCTCGAGCGCGCTTGGGCTCTGCAGCAGGACAGTCCTGGACCCGGGTCACACCAGCAAGTCCACCTCTGAATGGCTCAAACAAAACACAATGAAGTTTTGGAGTGGAAGAAGTCCAGAGTTAAATCCAACTGAGATGCAGTGCCATGATCTTAAGTGCACTCGTCCATGCTCGAAAACCTTCCAGTGTGGCTGAATTCACACAGCTCTGTAAAGAAGAGTGGGCCAAAATTCTCCACGGTGATGAGAAAGACTCATTGACAGTTACTGCCAACACCTGATTGCAGTTGTTGCTGCCAAGGGTTGAACAACCAGGGGGGCAATTATTTTTTCCCCCCACATAGGGCCAGGTTGGTTTGGATAGCTTTGTTCCCTTAATAAATGAAGTGAGCATTTAAAATCTGCTTACTCAGGTCATCTTTATCTGATATTAAAATTTGTTTGATGATCTGAAACAGGTAAAAAAAAAAAAAAACAGTAAAAACGGAAGAAATCTGTCAGCGGACGAAACTTAATATGGCATTACGGTACAGGGGGAAATCCCACCAGGAAAACTGCAATATGCTCAGTAGTAAGGGTGCGTTCTTCAGAGGTGGCACAAATGTGGATATAAATGACAGGAGCAGCCTTAATAAACATTTTAGGAGCCATAGCATGAAAAAGCCCAAGTTTATCCAGTCACAGGGAAAGGCTGGATGAACCTCAGCAGCTGTTCTCCAGGTCAGAAATATGGAAATCAAAGAACTACTCTCTCCAGAGTTAAAATAGCTGTCATGACATATGATGGGTCAAAGGAAGTGCAGCAATAACCTTTATGATGGGTATTTAATTTTTGTTCTAATTGCTAATGAAAAAAGTTATACTAACAATGGTACCAGATCAATACTCAGTCAGCCAATATCAAAATCAGAAAGAAAAAAATAAACAAAAAAAAATAATAAATTAAAAAAACTGCATTGCACACTGAGTGAAAGCACCCTCAGCAAAGTTGGATCGCTGGATTATCAGGGGGGTAACGGCCAAGATACCCACTCATGAGCAGAGACAGACCAATCAGGAAAAGACCTCAGATCTGCCCTGCACCCCCCCTCCTCATAGCTCCAGTCTGGAGAAGTGCAGCTACACTGACTATGCTGTGTTCAGAGTCATTACTGCTCAATTCACTCTTGTTATGCTTATTTTATGTTTTTTTGTTTGTTTGTTTTGTTTTGTTTTTGCCAGGACCACACAGATTGTTGGGGCAGCCAACACTTGGCAAACTGATATTTTTGCAGAGAAATTTCAGCACATGATCCAAAAGGAATGCTTTAGCAACATGCACAAATGTGTGGCTTATTTACAAGAAAACAACTTCTCACTGCGAGGTTGTAGAATCTGTCCGTGGAACCAGGGATGTGCAGACATTTTAACTCGAACACACTCCTGAGGAAACATATATCATGTTAATGATATAAAGAGAATGGTTGAAGTATTTTTCTCAAAACACTTGCCCATGAATCCAGCTCTTTAGAGGTGAACTGTCCTTTGAGGTTTCATTAAGCTCTCTTTTCGTGCCAGACTCCTCTTTTGAGTAGGCACCTGTAAACTGTAAGCTCTCAAACTTCACATGACATCAAACATGCATTACAGGCTACGTTTTTACCAGCTTAAATGCTATAAATGCTTATTCATGACCCTGAAACCGTTTATACCAGCAGGATAGTTGCTAATATTTTTGGACTGATGTCAGCATCATAAGGAACTTGTACGTAGGTGGCTGCTTGTGATTTGCATGTTTAGTTTGGTATAGATTTTTTTTGATCAGATACCTTTCCTGCCACAACCCTCTGCATTTTTCCAGACTTGGGATCGGCTCAAAGAAGACACTGGCTTGTTTCCCCCTTTGAGGTTGCATTTGTGTTGCTAAGAGTGCAGACATTTAGCCACATTCACTTCAGCATGATAAATGGTGGGAACACAACAGGTACCTTCAGTCAGGAATGGTAATGACCTGAGCATTTTTCCTAACGTAGCATTTTGTCATTAATTACATTAGGTTGCAGAGTTCCATTAAAGAACCTAAAAGGTCTGCAGGTGCAACATGACTGACTAATCAATTGTCATTATCATACTTGTGACAAAGGTCTCGACCTGAGGGAAATGTTGGAGGCTGCACTTCTTTCCTCTTCACATAACAACGAAAGGCGTTTTAATGTTTGCCGAGGTGTGATTTTAGAGTTTCAGGAGTAAATTATCTAAAAATAAATAAATAAATCAAATTAAATGCAAAATAAACAGTGGCTTCTTGTTTCATGAACGACTAAGAGCTCAATACAACAACCGTTTTGTGTGCACATGCACCTACAGTTTTGATGTTGTGCAACAATACAGTTGGGACACTGAGAACACAGAGAGACTCAGTGGAAGCCTACAATGTCCTGAACAGATGTGATTATGAGGATTAGAACTCTCTTTCCTCCTCTGCCCTCGCTCCCTCTCGCCTCTGACCCTCTCATTTATCCAATGGGAGGCCGGCAGAGGGGAGCGACTGACAAGAGGTCTCCGTGCATACTAGCCAACCAACTATACTTCAATTAAAAAGCTGCTCTTTCATTAAACCCTCACAGTGATGTCCTCTCACATGGATACTATTCCATTTTCTTCTCTTTTTTTAGGAGGATTTGTTCTTGGAAGAATAAAAAAGATGATTAAGACTGCGATTCAGCATGCCAAGAAACATCCAGGGGTATGTTGCATCACATTTACGTGTTCGTCACGCTTTGTAAACTACTTTTAAAAAATTTTGTGTGACACTCAGTCCAGGTTTTCTTCGTGTATACATTCAAATAATGAGTTTGGAAGTCACTGAATTGATAAAAATGTAGTATCCAACCATTCATCTATAAAAGATATCTACTCTACATATGCACTTGCAAAGTATTGGAAATGGAAGGATGATCATATGTACGAAAGGAAATATGGAATAAATGCAGTTTTACTACTGATTTTAAAAACATGATGAAATAAGCAACACCAACAAGAATTTTTAGAAACGAGTTACTGCGCAATACCCAAACTGTACATTGAATCGATTCCCAACAACTTGAAAAGCTCCAAACGCTCAGAAATCTAGTTGGTGCATTCTTTATCATCAAAAGTTAATGTTTGAAACCAGAAGCACAACTGCACGCAATTTGCCATGCAGTTCTGGCATGTCAACTTGTTTTACAATCATCATAAAACAACAGAAGACAAAGAATCTGTCTGTACTTGCCCGTTTCCCCCCCCCCTTGCCTCAGAGCCATGCTGAGGGTGACCCAAATTCATGGATTGACAGGGTTGGTTTGGCAACACACCAGAAAAGTTATAAGAGCAGCTACAGTGTTGAATCCCAGGGAGTATAAAAAACGCTTCCTATATAGGTCAGGGGGAGAGGTGAAAGGTGAAATGCTCACTTTTGTGGTACAGTAAGAATATATAAGCACCAGGGAGTAGACAGCTCCCTACACACACTTCTCCTTGTTGCGTGCGTAGAATTGGGTTTATATCAGTGACCATAGCTGACCCATTTCTGTGCTTGTGCCGGCTGCTGTTTGTGTTAAAGTGATGACGGAGGCGCAGCACCCAGTGCACATTATGTGTTCAATGTGAACATCTTTCCAAGGTTATGAGATGTTCAGAGACATGCACACTGTACTGAACATATAGATCTACCACAGTCAATACATGTTTGCTGACAAACGTACAAAAAAGGAAAAATGAATTGACATTTTTGTTAGAGGGATCCAGATTTTTTTTTCCTTTCCCCCCAACAGATGATCATAAATGATCAGATTAACCACAATTAATATGTCAGGCAGTTATTTAGGAAAAGAGATTAACCAAACTGGCAAGCAGGATTGGGCCTGAGAGCAATAAAGGATTCTGCCAATAAATTAGCCAGTTAAGAGTTTTAAGCAATTCATAACTCAAACACTAAGCAAATACTGGTCACAGCTTTTCAAAAATAAGGAAATACAAATCTGCTTTATTCGATTGCATCTTAACTTTTACATGGTGCTCTTCTTTTCATCTTCACAAAGCCAAAAATAAAACGAATCTCACTTCAGGTGGTTATTTCTTATTTGCACTCAATCAGCATCTAAGATCACTGCTACACATTTTTCAGACAGGAAGAAGAATTTCAATGTTTATGGAAGTTGGCAAAAACGTTTAGTGATGATTATGGTTAAAAACAAGACAACTGGATATCAAGACAATGATAAATAAAATCCCAAGTCATCATTTAAGCATTATTCAAATGTTTGAGAAAACAATTTGAGGTGCCCAAACATTTGCATTCAAAGAATAAATAGCACAGCCATAAAACTGACAACGATTCTTTTATAGTTTTATAGTTTCTCATGAAGACCAAATACCCAAGTGACACCAAATATTTTGTTCTTTTGTTTGAACCCAGCTGTGAGTATGTTCATTTCTGCCTTAAGAATCGAATATCTTAACATGTGAGGTCAATAAAGATTTGTAGTAATCGCCTGCAACAGTTTATGAGACTGAAACTCTCCACCAGAGAAAAAGGCTTCTCAGATGACAGGTGAAACATTTTCAGGAAGCAAGAAAAGAAGTTTCAACTTAATTCAAATATTTAGGAAGTGGCATGGCCCTGAGGGGTTTTTAGTGTGTAGCTGAGGAAGGGATGCTTTAGCTGCTCAAACTTTAAGAAACCAAAGTATCAAAGTTTTAATCACTCTCCTCATCTACAACAAGGCGAGTGACAATACAATCAGACAGAAGACAGATGTCTGGATACAGCCGAGTAGAGACATCCTTCAGTTCAACCCGATCAAACTGTCACTACTCTACAGCTTGACTAGATATGTGTGGGCTGTGAACAGCTGTTCGCTAGCGGTGTGACTCCCTCCCTGTCTTACACAGCATATCACACAGTAAAGCAGACAGAGATTATATGTCAGTGTGTTGCTGGTGAATAGATAATAGATGCTGTGCAGTTTGAGGATATGGCACAACACACTATCCCCTTGTCTCCTTAATGCACTTTTTATTTCAATTCCCCATCAATAATCACTGCTAAAAATTTCAGTTTCAGTATCATATTAATGCTTATGTGTTTGAATGCTACAACTGGGTTTGCAAAGTCATTTGTTTCAGTATATGCACGTGTGTCTAATTTTGTATGAGAATGTGTGTTGTCGTCGCTCAGGGTTTTTTTTTTTTTTTTTTTTGAGCGTCTGGCACTGGCACGCACACACAGCAGCTCTCCCTTCCACGGCGCCCTTGCCCGTTCAACCCATGCTGACAGTGAGCAGTCTCACACATGCCCTGAGCCTCATGCATATGGACGAGGTCAGGAGAGAAAAAACAGGAATAACAACTACCTGTCTGTGTGCATGTGTGCATTTCACATAGGTGTATGTTCCTGGATACTCATCAGAGACAACCACTTGATGGAACATACTTACCCGCTTGTCTCTTTGTGGTCTGGGACTGATGCATTGTTCCTCTCCTTTTCCCAGTTAATTCCTCAGTTTCTCTTTATGGCTCTGGGCATCACGGGAGCCACCTTTTACCTGATCAGACTGGCTAGGGGCCCCCATGTCACGTAAGTCTGTGCCAACCTTGCACTTTGCTTTTGGTGATGTTTGTTTGAAAGATTTATTCATAATTTGTGTTATGTCATTTGATTTTAAACCAGCTAGACTGCTGTAAATTCAGTAAGAGCAACTGTTGCTCGATATTTATTCGGCTCACACGAAAGAACTCACACCACCAGCTAATGTTTGGAGGTGTAATTACAGAGCAAAAACAACAACACTCAAGCATACATGTCAAATATGGTGCATTCATTTTAAACCAGCTTTGTGTTGTTGTGATGCAAAAGCTTATGTCACATTTTTGCTGACAAATGATTGGCAGCTCACTACTCCCCCATGTGGCTTTGAGAGTAATTGCAAAAAAAAACTGTCTATGCATACTTCAGTGTGGCTATGCACTTATGACTGCTTTGTTATTCTAGTGAGAAAAGTGGACAACTACAGACAAGCAGGAAATTGGCAGTTTTCTTCCAAAGTCACAGCAACTGTGGCTGATAATGTGATAATGTGAAGTCGTTCAAAATGTAGCAGCCACCCAAATCAGACTCACTGAAATAGATGCACCTCACACACCTGGAACCTCATCTACCGACATGCATACATGGTTGATGTCAAAAGTGGAAGCTAAAGTCGTGTACAGACTACCCCTACCACAAACCACAGGGCTGTGGAATAGGGCATGTTGGTCAACTGTGGATTTGGAGTAGAGCTGAGCGATTTTATCGATTCAGCGATATACACTATCGGTCAAAAGTTTTAGAACACCTCCAGTTTTCCAGTTTCTATAGTAATTTACAGTACATAGCTTAATGTCTCAATGTAATCTGAAATTAATGTATAGAACAAATAAACAATTAGATATTTGAAAAAAGATATCATGAAATCTCTTTTACAAAAATTATAACCACAATCTTTGAGTCATCAAAGTCGCCACTTTTTGCAGATATAACAGACAAACACACTTGTGTTAGTGGCTTTCTTTCTACAATGGAAATCTAATATTGTTGGGAAGGTTCTTCCCAACACTGTCAGAAGTTTCCAGAAATGTGTTGAACTTGCAGGTTGTTTTGCTTTCATCTTTCTCTCCAGTTCATCCCAAACCAGCTCAATGGGGTTCTGGTCTGGACACAGGGCTGCCATTACATCATTTGAAGCCGACCATCTTGTTTTTTTCTTTTAAGGTCATTCTGACAGAATGCATGTATATTTTGGATCATTATCTTGCTGTAAGATGAACCCCTAAGCGACTAGGCGTAGACCAGAGAAGGTACTGGATGGCTCTGTAAAATGCCGTTGTAGCCCTTTTGGTCCAGAGTGTCAGTCGCTCTGTACAAGTCACCAACTCTGGATCCAGCAATCTGTTGATTACTTAAGAGCTTTGTAAGTAATCAACAGAGGTTGGGACATCTGTGGGAATTGTTTGCATCAAATTTCAAGACTTAATTTACATCCATTGTTGCTTGATCACTGAAAAAGACCCCTCTTTTTTTTATAACTCTGAAATTTGTTTTGGCAATCTAAACTTTTTTTCCACCTCTGGCAGTTTACTGCTTACCTTTGTACCATTTAAAGTTATTCACTGGACTTGACCCGCTTTAATTTAAATAAAAACAGGAAAAATAGGGGTGTTCTAAAACTTTTGACCAGTAGTGTATATCGATATTTTATTTCCCCGGAGAGTATCGATTTTTCAGCCGCAGGTATCGATATTCTAAGCTTCTTTCAAACCCCCCGTGTCCCACTTTTAAAATCTTGCAAGTAACAATTTGCACCGCTTAAATAAATGAAACTATTTTTCTCAACAAATCTTTTATTCATTTTGTCCAGAATTTGCAAGCTGCCTGTCAACCATATAATGTGTAATTGATGCTTTCAGTTAATTTAATTCAAACAAAGTCATTAGAACACTCACAAGATGTCACCAAAATCACTTTGTCCCTTTAAAATCTTTCGGAAAATGTAAATGTATTGTAAGATGAATATCGATATATATCGTATCGTTAGCTGAATATTGTGTATCGTATCGCATCGCATCGCGAGATTAGAGTATCGCTACAGCCCTAATCTGGAGATGGTTGATGATGTCACTTCCAAGGAAGCTGCTGTTCTCTCGCACAAGCAGGTGGAATTTGTTCTAAGATGCGCTGGTTTTTCCTGAGACACTCTTGGATAGGATAAACACAATCTCCTCCAAACTTCAATTAAAATGTATCAGCTCCGTGAAGAATACTGTGTTGTGATGAAGCCACTCACCTCTGACGCTGGACATTTTACGAGGATAGGATAATGGTCATTATTGAACACTACTGCTCACTGGGACCCTTGATGTCTAAGACACTGGAAGGGTTATTTCACTGAAACATCCCCTTGGAGGAAAGGAAGGCTCTTGCAAAAGCAAAATGCCAAAAACATGTAACCAAGCAGGAGGAGCACCCAAGGAAAACACCAACACCACAGCGCTCGGCGTCTAGTAAAGCAACTAGTTAACTAGTGGTACAAGTTTGCCTAGGTCAGTGGTGAAAATAAACCAACAGGGACAGTTTGCTCAATCCGGCGCCCCAGTGGAAAGACTCTGCAGGGAGGGAGGCTGTGCTACTCCATAACCAACAATCTGCTTGTTTTTGTTTTTAAACCACTTACTTTATTGGAACCCAGTTTTGATTTAAAATTAAATGAATAAAAGTTTAAATGCCTGAGAAGCAGTTGTCATTTCAGTTCCTGCCATGAACTTGAAGTTGACTTTTGAATCACTGGATGATTTTAAAGGCCAGTTGAGGCTACAATAAATGGGTTAAATTGAGCATCTCTTATGTTTTAGTCTTCACAAATTTTCATGCCTTTAAAGAGCAGACATAAAAGTTTGTTTTTAACTAACAAAACTTGGGAAATTACTTTCATACACAGCAACTGGTAATTTACCTTCAAAAGAAGTGACTAGTAATTTTAACTAGCTGCTTATTTTCAGTTACTTTCCCATCAACGCATACTAGTATAAAAAAAATGTTCAAATATAGTTTAACTTTGCTCCATTTTCACTTTCTTTGCTTGTAAAATATTGATAGGACAGAATCCACTGCAGTCAGGCTCATATCGATCAATAACATGATGATCAGCTGCTGCCTCACAACTGTAACATAATGGACCAATCAAAACGCAGCAGAGCAAAACTGTGTGTACAGTATTTGCAGCTGATGGATATATCCCATCATTTCAAGGCTTTGGCAGCATTATCAAAGTGATGGACCATTTGCAGGGGCTTAAAAATCCCCCCCTTATTTCCCAACCAATTCATATATTTTTAGAACTGCACCAACCATACTGAACTGGGAGACCTCTCCCAAAGCAAACGTGGATGGATCGTGTCCTGTTTGGGGCCACACAGAGCCTCCTGTACCGGGGGTCAGTCATAAAGCCCGACCTCATCACCAGCTGGTGATGGGTGGGTTTGTGCTAATGGACAGAGACGAGGCGAGGCACGCTCTCTCTACCATCCCCTGTCTGTTTGTGCTTTGGCAGCATGACGTGCTGCTGGAGGGGAAAATGGAGGGATGGACTGTCGCAGCGGAGTTGTGTGAAATCCAGACTTTGGTTAATGAACAAAGGAGAACTGCCAAGCCATTGGGCCGAGCTCCCCTCATCTCATAATCACTCCCTTTGTTTTTCCAACTTCAGTCTCCATCCAGTATGTGCATATGAGTCCCCCACCCCCCCACCCCCACCCAAACCTTCTGCTGCTCTGTCTCTTTCCTTTGTTACATCATGGTATCATTATTCTTGAATGCATGTTTCCCTTTGCCTCATGAATGTTTGCTCACATCTTTATTTCTTTCTTTTTCTTCTCCCTTTCATCCAACATGTTGCAAATCTTTCCACACCTGCAGCTTCTGGGACAAAAAGAGCAACCCTGAGCCCTGGAACAAGCTCGATCCAACCTACCAGTACAAGGTGACAACTCTCACACACTGCACGAGTGCCTCCATGCTCACACCAATCACATTTGCCAAAAAAAAAAAAAACAACAAAATTCTAGACACTGAAAACTCTTACATTACATGATCAGAAAACCGATCAAAGAACTGTTAGAAAGATATCAGAACACCATGGCTGTTTCAAAACAAAATGTCTTTTAAACATACAAGTAAAGGCAAATGTGACCAGGAGCTCTTTGTGGTTGATGAACTTATGAAAACATTAACATCACCAGTCAAAAAACAAACAAAAAGAATCATCCATTAGGGTCCAATGAGACCTGGTGCGGTGCGTTTTTCAGAAAGAGAGCATTTTCAGGTGTTTCAAGCCTGGGGTGCTTGCCAGAGGAATGAAAGTAACTGCAGACAAAAGGTCAGGACATGGCATGTTTAATTCTTGATAACAAGGCAAAGGTTTCACATCAAAATTCCACTGAAGTACAAACAATGATCATAATGAGGAGGTGGAAATAAGAATGATGGAAGGGAAGAAGGTGGGGAGGTGAGGATTTTAATGGCAGACCAAGAAACATGCATAGTAGAAAATAATCACTACTGGAGAAAAATCAGCTCTCTTTTCAAACACACACACACACACACACACACATACCCATTGGCATATTGGGTACACACCGGTACACCAAACAACTATTGATATGAATATTGAGAAATGCTGAAAAGAAATGAAAAGAAAATGTGTTTAAACAAGAGGACTAGGGGGGAAATCCAACACTTTTAAAAATATATAAACATAGCAAACAGATTTTAATGTATTCCTCCTGCCTTCCACAGTTTGTGGCCATCAACACAGACTACAAGAAACTGAAGAAAGATGGGCCCGACTTCTAAAGGTCCTCCAGGCAACTCCAGGGGCACCACGTTTAGCAGCACCTCCGGCTGTCACCTTACTGATGCAAAACTTCCTCGTTCAGTGAAGAACTAACCTTGTCGACTGCTACAGCAGGTCTGAATTAATAGTGTTCACAGTGGCAATTAAAGATCACATACAAAATCTTTCAGGATATTTTTTAAAGAGTATAATCATTGTTACATTTATCCTAAATGGCTTGATACTGAAAACCCAGTGTTCTTCAACCCTGGTCCTTGGGGTCCTCTGCCCTGCATGTTTTAGATGTTTCCCTGCTCCATCACTCCTCCTATTAACACAACATATTTGTGTTCAGATGGCATCTTTATATCAATGTATGTTCAGTTGATCTCTCAGGAAACCCAGTAGCTACTTGCACAGGAACAGGTAATGTTCAGCTTATCCCCGTCTCTCTCTCTCCAAAGCCAGACCCATCTCAGCAGATTTCCAAGAGGACCGCTCTTGGAGATCTGAAATGGCTGATAGCAGTCGTTATCACGGGCCAAAATATCACTGTGGTCGCTGGAAACCCGCTCGCTTCTGATTCTGCCAAAGCTGCCATTACCATAGGCTATGGGTTGAAGCATTTTAGGAGGATTTTATATGATCCGAATAACTGGTTGATTGAGAAATACTCACCATAAGGCTCATGTGTTCGCATGAAATAAATTGTTTAATGATTGAAAAATTAACAATGTCTTTTATAAGGCACCACAATCCAAAACCTGAGAACCGAAGTGAATCGGAGAAGGAAAACTCAAATTCTGTAAACGAGAGCAATCACCTTTCTCTGTTACATTTTTTTTTTTTTAGCAACCAGTTCAACATGTCAATGATGATCACATTCTTGTTTACAGAAAATTTGATTTCTTGGTTCCAGATTCTGAGTTTCCCTTCTCTGATTCAGGGCTTTGGCTCACAAATTTTAGGTTTTGACTCGCAGTATACATGGCGTTGAACTGATGCCACATTTCCACCTATGGCGGGATAGAAATACTTGAGGAAATGATTTCCTAATGTTTGGAACTTCACTGCATCACCTCCAAATGTCACCAAACACTGCACAGTGTACGCTAGGTTAGTACATGAGCAACCTGGGTTGAAGAACACTGCTGAAACTGTAAGAGCACAAAGTCATTTCAGGTTTTTTTGTTTCTTTTCAAAGTTCCCATTGACATTATCAAACCACTGCATCAAACATCAAAATGTGAGAGTGATCATTAATGGCAATTGGTAAGTCTAAATTTATTATCCTTACCTAGACCCTAGAGGGACATGCTACCTCGTTTTTGCCAGATTTTCTTCTGCTGTTGTACACCCTGGAAAGATGATCTGTCCATCTCAGGCCCACAAAGTGACAAAAATCTCGTTTAATTTTCTCTATACAGTAACTGGCTTGTATTTGCTGTTGACATCCATTTACATCTGTGCTTGTTTCTGTGCCGTCGCCTTCTGTATTTTCTTTCACTGAGACCCAATAAAGCTTTTGTCATTTACTCATTTTCCTGCTCATTTCATTGAACTTCATGAGTCTGATCTAATGACAGAAATGTGACCAAAGAAGCTACACGAACGCCATCAGTAAGTGATTTCATAACTGCAAAACTGTCAAACAAAACCATAAAGACATGGACAGTTTAATTTAGGAAACATTGACATACGACAAGGATCAGTCAGTTCACGTGTGCAGCTTATGTGATCAGCTGAACGTGCAGCTGGCACTGACTCAGCACTGAGCTCATAGGGCTAATCTGTCCGGCGATTTAAAAAAGAAAAAGACCTGTTAGTACATACCATGTATCGATCAAAGAAAGCATCATCATTCTACAGCTAATGCAGACAAAAGGATTACAAAACCCAATAAAATTGTTATTTTCAGTTTGTTGAATGGCAATTAATCACCAGCTGAAACTTCATAATGGTGCAGGTTCGGTTCCTAAAATTAATATCATGTTAACCTAGTAATGTTTAAACAGTTTGTGATTTTTAAAACATTACAAATAAATAATCTTTGATCGAGTTCTAATAAAATTTTGTGATCAGAACTCTTCAAAACAATCATTGAATATGAGAGGAAGATTAACTATCGCATGTATTTTACAGTCTTTTTGCTCATCTTCCCGTCTGTGCTGGTAAACGATTGAAATTACTGCATACCGAGGAAATTACATTATTTTTGGTTGAATGTTAAACTCATGCATGCTCTACAACAGTTTCCCTTTTATTTAAAAAGGGGGGAAAAAAACATAATTTGCGAGCTAATCTCTTCACAAATGCAGCACTGCTGGGCTAAATAAGTCACACATGGACACATGCTGAGAAGTTACAGTTGGAAAAAAGACCAAAATAGAAAATCTTCAGAAATGAATGTTTTTACAGCAGTTTTCAGTCCCAGTTTTCAGTCCCAGAAAAATGCAGAGCAAAGAAAGGGGAGGGGAAAAAAAAAATAATTTCAACTCTATTGTTTCATCACTGCTCATCTGTAAAGACTGAAACATTATTTTCACTCAGGTAAGGTGCAAGAAAAGGACGCTCAGGATCAGTTCTTTCTACAAATACGTCTCCTGCTGGCAGTTGAATGATAGGTAGGCTCAGTTAGGCTGTGTGCGTGCGCCCACATCCACGTGTCCTCAGTCAGAATCACTGGACACCTTCTTCTTCATAAAATCCTGCTGTAATGGCACATGAAGTGTCTCAATGTCAAGCCTCTAGGCTCTCCTAATACACTACTTAATAGACAATCTATGTTCCACAACCAACATGTGTGTGTCTGTGTGTGTGCGCATTTTTACCAAGAATAGCCTTCATCTAACACTTTGGTGACCTGCCCGGTGGATATTGACAATAACTGGGCAGAAATTTCTGTATGTGCGCACACACACACACACACACACACACACACACACGTGTATGTCAGGAACACAAAACCTGCTGTCAGGTAATCAACCAGGCCAAAGCATCACACCGAGCCATAATTGCAAGGTCACACTCTCTCTCACGCACACACACACGCACACAAGGGGGACAGTTATCCAACCTGAACAGATAACGGAGACTGCGTTGCCTCCTAATCTGCGTTAGGAGCATATGAGTACGAGCATTAATGCAATTGCAGTCAAACATACGATGAATTAAAGCGGAGTGACAGGGAATGAGCCCTACGCCCTACGTTTCAGAGCAAATCTGTCCTCCCCAAGAGTTGCTTGTGAGAGGTGGACAGACAGGGGGAGAGTGAGGAAGACCACCTCCTGCTTGTATTGGTTACATCCTCACTGATGAGCAGGAGTTGATATTTTTAGATGAGGATTAATTTTAATGGGTGAGATAAGAAGTTGTGGGTGGAGGAGGGAGGAATAAATAAGTAAATAGGACATGCTGCAAAACAGGAGGCAACGGCGGCAGCGTTGGCTCAGTGTTGTCACAAGGCCCTGGGCAGATCCACTGATCTAGTGGAGATAGTGAGGCCTTTCATCCTTTAATGTTTTCTCCTGGAGTTGAAACATCAATAACAAAAGTGCAATTTATGTCACAGTCTTTACTAAAAGACACTGGAATTGCAAATGTGTGGAAAAATTGTGATTTTTGATGAGCACGGTTGTTATTGTCATCATAAAAATACATTTGTTGAGCTGACCAATATAGATTCCTAAACAACAAAACAGTAGGCAGTTCTGCACGGCTGCAAAGGGAAAAGACAAACACCACGTCCAAAAATACGACAAAGCAGAGGTAACAAGCTGCCTAAATGAATTCACCAATATGCAAACTACATGTTATAATACGCAGCGTGAAGAATTATGCTGCACTGGCAGTCTCGTTTGCGGAATCGCTCAACGCTCCAGGAGGAAGAACAGTTTATAATTTATTTGAGGTGAAAAATAGGTTTCTATGAAGCGTCTGCTGCAGGTGGAAGCAGATGTTGACCGCCACTGCAGGTAGAGGAAGAAAATCTTTGTATGAGCTGGGCATAATGCTCCTTTAGACATATACAACTTACACACAATGCACACACACCAAATGCATAATTACTCCATGTTAAGCAGCAAAAGTAATTTTATTCTCAGTGCACTGTGAGCAATAACATTACTCACAGAACTGAACTAACATCTAGTAACTTGACTACCTTGGAGCTACATAATTTTTTTTTTTTTTTTAAGCAGATACAAATCTTTAGTGAATAAGCTACCCAGTAAGATTTGTTTTGGTTCCCCAGGTACCCCGTCTGCGTCCTCTTTTCTTCCTTTACCCAGCTGGCCTTCTGCAGGAAGGTCCCCCCTTATGATCCAGGTCCCGCTTCCCTCTTAAAGAGGAGTCTTTCCCTTGCCGCCATTTATTTACTTAATTTTTTTAATAATATTTGCTTGAAGGTCATGCTCTGGGTCTCCAAAAAGCACCTAGAGACAATTTGTATTGCGATGGATGCTGTATAAATAAAGTTGAATTGAAGTGAACTGAGCTTAATTAAAAGAAAGATGGTGAGACTTTAACATAAACAAAATAGACATAAATAAAATAAACAGTTCAAAACAATTTCAAGTCAACAGCCTAATGTGACACCACCATGTTAAATCTTTATTCACAGCTCAGAACTTCTCACAAAGGTGCCAAGTAGCTAAAGAGGCTATTAGCCATTCGAGATCATAAACTGCAACTCAAGAAAACCAAACTCGCAATTATGTATAAATTTGAGACTTTATATGATTCTTCCTGCTGAGGCACATAAAAAGTCGCACCCTGTACAGAGGTAGCTATAGAGCCCAAAACTAATAATAAAAAAAAAAAAAGAATATATATATATATATATATATATATATATATATATAGATATATATATATACACACACACACACACACATGCACCTTGAGGGTCCAATACAGTAGTTTGATCAAGGACTTATTCAACAGCAGATGGGTGTCCTGTAATGCTCAGAAATGAGCGTCAGAAGATTCTGTGGTTGTCATGATCTGGGGGGAAAAAGATTTATGTCAGATGCCTTTACTGCACGACCAATCATTAAAAACAGCCATAAACTACCTTCATCTGTAACTGGAGGCCACTGCCTAACATCATCAATCCAAGACATGTCTGCGTTATCCGTAAATAATGCTCCACGCTGCTGTGTTTGGGTTAGTTGGTGGAACACCGCACACTCCAGTTATGTCGGTGCCACTAGGGGGCGCATGTCCACAATTTTCAAGTCGAAAAGGTCAATAGTATGCGATTCAAGCACCGCCATGCTACCTGAACTGCCATACACAAAGCCAATTCCGGGTCACGTAAACCGGACAATTAAATATTAAAAACAAAGTCAGTCCCGTTGTCGTATTGCCCCATCTGACATTAACAATTATCAAATTTGGAACTTTTATTACAAACAAACAACTTAATTTTCTGGTGAATAATGTGATTCTGATGGGTAAATTTTTTATTCAAATGCAGATTTTTTAAAAAAGAACCAAATTTCGCATATTGGAAAAAAACGATGAGGTAATATCCCTTTCTAAATCTCCGAAATCAATGGAGAATGAGTCGGCTTGTTTTTTATTTTCATTACTTGAGAAGTATTTAATTTAGATGTTTTCTAAATGCCCCTGTTTATTTTTACACACACATTTATGTTGGCTTTTTTTAATTTTATTATTATTTTTTTTTTTAATGTTTTGCTTCACAGTTGAAGTGATTGTGTGCCTCTGATTTGTTTGTTAACTTGTTCAATGTTCAATAAAAAAAAAAAAAAAGAAAAAAAAAAATTCAGTCCCGTGGCCAGTTTTTTCATTTCGTATTTTTGATCCAAGTCTAAAAATCAAAATATAAAAAAACAGGCTTTTTTTTGTTTTGTTTTTTGTTAGATTAAAAAACAAAAAACAAAATAAAATGTCACTTTTTAATTTTTGATTGACAATTGAAAATGGAAATAACGAATGATACACGAATCCGTGTATCATTTGTTCTTTCCATTTTCAACTGTCAATCAAAAATTGAAAAAGGAAAAAGGGGCGTTTTATTTCGTTTTTCGTTTTTGAATCTAACATAAAAAACAAAAAAATGCCCGGTTTTTCGTATTTCAATTTTAGACTTGGATCAAATATACGAAATTAAAAAATGGGCCACGGGACCGAA
This sequence comes from Hirundichthys speculiger, assembly GCA_018398805.1. Classification (NCBI taxonomy): domain Eukaryota; kingdom Metazoa; phylum Chordata; class Actinopteri; order Beloniformes; family Exocoetidae; genus Hirundichthys; species Hirundichthys speculiger. The sequence goes on along the minus strand of JAGFBZ010000074.1, from coordinate 4,423,555 downwards.
TTTGTTTTTAATATTTTAACTGGTCCAGCACTGTTGCCAAAAAAGTCGCTAGAGGCTGCCCCGGAAGTCGCTAGAAGTCGCTAGATGCGACGGACGGACACAGACCGACGGACGGACTGTCAGACGGGTGGGGAGGCGGAGGTGGAGAGGAGCTCGAGTTGTCTTGCGCGGGGGGCGGGGTGTTTGTGGCTGTGCACTGTGCCCGACAGAGAGAGAGAAAGAGAGAGAAGCGCGGGTCGCGAGGCAGACAGCAGCCATCAGCGGCCAAGTGATGGCTTCAAACCCAGCAGTTTGAGTACCAGTGAGTCGCTAAATCACCAGAAAAAGTCGCTAGATTTGACGGTAGTCGCTTTTTACAAATTAAGTCGCTAGGGGGGGTCTGGAAAGTCGCTAGATATAGCGACAAAGTCGCTAAGTTGGCAACACTGCCTCTGCGCGCGACGTTGCGCTGGTAGACCGGCGTACCGTGCATGCGGGCTCTGCGCAAAGACGCGTCACCACGTACAGTGTTGTCATGACAACCCTGAAGGGAATTTCCATGGGAGCTCCCTCACGTGGCTTTTCAATGTGACGTCATTGATGGCACGTGAGAAAAGTAGTATATAAAGAGGTCACACACTGTCAATCCTTCAGTGGGTCCCCTCGGGGAACCACGGGGAGCCTGTTGGCGCCGGGACCGCTGCTATGGGCAGCAGACGGTCCCATTGCACGCGCCAGATCCGGCACCGCGCAGGGGCTCGCACGCGCCCTCCCTTGCCAGCCAAGGGGGCCGAGCACTGCGCGGAGGTCTGTGATCTCCCTTGGCTTGCCAAGGGATTCTAGTGCCTTATCTCCCCGGCCCATATGTGCGCCCGGCGTGACCCACTCTTTTAAAAACTCAAAAAATATCACCCGACCCGGAAGTACCTTTGTGCGGCAGTTCCAGTAGCAACTCGGGTAGCAATATTAACAATTCAGTCTGTTTTAAAAAAAAAAAAAAAACAAAAAAAAACTGGGCTGCATCAAAACTTTCAAACCTCTTTGTTCGAGCCATCGCGTAGTTACTCGATTTATCGTTAGATCTGTTCCATCCGTTCACTGTGACGCTCCATTCACCTACTGTTTACGTTGATGCAGCGCCATCTTGTGGCGCAGATGTGTAATGACAGTAGAAAAGTTTTGACCTCGATTATCAGACAACCTTCTTTTTGAAAATATTATTTGCGCATTTGTGCACAACAACATCTTCTGTACCATGTGAAAGGCCAGAGAGGTTGTGTAAAAAAAAAAAAAAAAAAAAAGGAATCGCTGAAAAGCTGTTGAGAGACTGTTACTTCTTAATAAAAATGACTAAAGTTTTCCCTGTCCTGTACATCATTGTTCAAGTTACACAAACATATTCAGTTCCATCTATCTAGTTTGACCAGTACTTTCACTGTCCTCTACCTGTTCAGGCCCATGTTATTCTCCCAAAGTGACAAAAAAAAAAAAAAAAAAAAAAAAAAACATTACACAACCTGCCATAAAATATACTTCCATACTGGGAAACTTTACACACACAGAATACATCCATGGTATATTTTATTATACACATATGTGATAATGTATGTTGAGAATTTATTTGGCCATGCATTCTTTGTAATTCATAGTCATTGATGTTCTTTGTAATTCATAATCATTCCCAAGGGACAGACAAATATTCAATGCGCCACAACCAGCTGTGGTTGAGATCCAGCTGCCTGTGATTATAAATCTGTCCAGTAGGTGGTGTCGTGTGCAGATGAAGCTTCTAGTAATGAACCCTTTCTGGAACTGATCGGCTCAAATGGTTCGATGCCTAATGAGGCTTCATCTCACCATCACTACAGGATACTCATCTGCTGCAACGTGCAGGAAATTTCAGCGTGTGTCAAACCGCTGCTGAATAAGTCCTTGATCAAACTAGTATTTGATTCTAGCGCCGCCATGCTACCGAAACTGCCGCACAAAACCACTTCCGGGTCACGTAAACTGGACCAGTTAAAATATTAAAAACAAATTCGGTCCCGTGGCCCATTTTTTAATTTCGTATATTTGATCCAAGTCTAAAATTGAAATACGAAAAACTGGGCATTTTTTGTTTTTTATGTTGGATTCAAAAACGAAAAACGAAATAAAACGCCCCTTTTTCCTTTTTCAATTTTTGATTGACAGTTGAAAATGGAAAGAACAAATGATACACGGATTTACACGGATCAATAAAGTTACAGAACTTTCACATGGACATTTTAATTTTAAAGGGTCTCCCAGACTGAGGATTCAACAGAAACAAGGTTATTTGTAACAAATGACAAGTTGAACTCCCCGTTAAGAGTCTGCTCTTACTTCAGAAACTGTCTGTTTTAGTGTTATGATTGTGGCTCAGGATTTTGTTGGTAGAGTTTTTTTCATTTTTCATAAAAACAGGATAACTTTAATGCCCTGGCAGTGGCAATAAGCTTTATTTTAGTTTACATTTTTTAAAGATGAGATTTACACTAAATATGTTACTGACAAGTGCTGATGTTAAAAGTGTTTGAACAACAAATGTTATGGCACTAAATAAAAGTGACCTTTACACTACTTTTGAATTCATTATTTGATTTTGTGAATACAATGTGATTAATCGTGATTAATCAGGGAAATCATGAATATTTAATCGCGATCAAAAATTTTAATCATTGCCATATCATAGCTCTAATATATATTTATAAATAAACCAGACTGTAAATATGCTTATTACTTCACCTCCAGATGTCAAGCCTTGTATATCAGTCATCAATGATCATTGTTACATTGTTTTGGGGGGTGGGGGGTTGCCAGACGCATTTGAAGCAGACGCATCAAAATTTCATTATTATTATTTCATTATTTCAGGGGTGTCAGACTCATTTTCAACTGAGGGCCACATCAGCATCATAGTTGCCATCAAAGGGCCAGATTAACAGCATGAATGTAACAAACGCAATGTAAATCAAAATAAATTAAACTACACCCTATTATATTGTTAAATAACGGTTTCTGTATTTATTATGTATTCAAGTTTCAAATATTTAACTCATTATTATATTAAACTCAAGGTTTGTGGTTGTAAACCTGCTGTCACACAGGTGATGTTTACAGAATCCGTTGCCATGGTAACGGATGCTGTAAACATCACTCAGAGTTTCCATTACCTTGGTTTCAGAAGCGGAAAGCGATTCTTCTTTTCTGTGAGGCTAAATTTAGCATACTTAGCTCCGTGATTGCTGTCAAAATGCCAGACATAGATTATACTCTTTCACGCCTGACACCGCCTTATAACACAAAAGACATACTGGTTTTTCAATTTGAGGTACAAACTTGTATTAGTTTTCCCATCGTTCATGAAACTGCCTTCCTTGTGCATCATTTTTCTTTTCTTGGACAAGTCGGGGTTAGTTTGTAGAGGTTTTTCTTAAATCCATCAGTTCTGAAAATGGTCTTGATGTCTTGCTCATGGTGAGATACCGTTATTGTTGTGGCTAATGACGAAATGCATTGTGGGAGATATCGTTTATTGTCAATATGCGCTTTAAAGCGGTTTAAGCTTATTTTAAGTCTTAAAATATTGGTTTAAAATGTAAGCCAATAATGCACAAGATCACGAGGGCCACATAAAATGACATGGCGGGCCACATTTGGCCTGCGGGCCTTGTGTTTGACACACGTGCATTATTTGTATTAATTCAATCAAATGTTGCGTTTTACTCTGGCTATCAGCAGCTGCGGAAGTAGCAGGTGCGTCATAACAGGATTATAAATGGGATTAGGATTATTGTATACAGACAAAATCTGCCCTCACTGAAGTGCTGCCTCTTACGAAAGGAGGAGGAGGAGGAGGAGGAGCTCGTTTTTAATGAAGAGCCCACATCAACACATCAGCATGGCTTGAATGTATACTGTGAATATGACTTGGATCATGGTTACATGTGGACAGGTTGCTCTTCCTCTGCATTAGATCTTTTGTGATTACATCTGCCAGGTTTAATTAATGCAGGTAATGAAGCAACAGTTGCATTTATGCATTCTGCATCTACTCACAAATGATATCACAAATGCACGACAGGCTCAAAGACACATTTCCAATTAATTGCTGACACTGTCATTTATCCCCGTACCCATTAAAAGAGACGCGATTTACTGTCAGATCAGCTACCAAGGTAATTTAATTTTATCATCTTTTCATAATTGTGCGTATGTCTGTGCGTCTTTTTACAATTGCAGAGGAAGTTTTAAGGCTTTGATACATGACTGCCATTACAGGGAAACATGCCAGATGGGTAAAACTGTGTACAGTTATGACAATTACAACTCAAGAGTGTTTTTTTTTTTCTTTTTTTTTTTTTTGCCTATGAACCAATTCATTTTCAAGGATAATCTTACAATCCCTTCTGCTGATAAAGGATCACTTGTCTTCATTTCTTGGAAGAATTAGATAAAATGCGGCAGCTCCTTTGCAGGATTAGGACAGGGATCTGCATAATAAAGTGTCCAACAACAACAGAAAGTTTTTTTTTTTTTTAAATCTTCCACTTTAGTAAATTTTGATGCAGGAACAACAGTGGTGCTTCTTATGCTGCTAACATTGTTACAGTTTCCATCCCCAGTTATCAAAGGAAGCATCACTAGTTCTCCAATGGAAGACACGTGTCTTGTGTTTAAGATTACCTGCCATCAAAATGAGCTGAATATCAGATTCATAGGAACAATTACTGATATCAGCAGGTGTAGTTTTAACAACCACTCCATTACTTTAGCCCAGCTGCCAGCACAGCAGGCAGGTTTTGGTTCTGAGGCACTACGTGACAATTCCCTCTGGAAGCAAACCATCAAAATGACAGTATATTTCAGCAACAAATTCAAATAAACTATTATTCTGATCCATACATGCTAAAATTAAAACAAATATCATTACAGACTGGATTGGCAGGGAAATAAAAGGTATCGGGTCAAACTCAAAACAATCAAATAGAGCAGTGGTTCCCAACCCCCGGGGCGTGGACCGGTACCGGGCCACGCAAGAAAAGATTAGTTATTTTAGTTTTATTTATTATATGAGTCTAAATTAGCTTTTATTTTGAAAAATCTTTTATTTTGAACAATTACCGGATTCTCTCGGTTACATCTCGGTCACTTGAGCGCCAAAATTTTACCCAACAAGCAAAACGAGTAAGATACATCTTTGGAAAGTTTCCTTGTGAAGGGGAAAATGCACAGTGAAGAGAAAGAAGAACAGCCTACGACTTCCAAGAAAAAGAAAGCTTTTAATTGACAATACCAGGAGTCCTACGTGAAGTATTGATTTATCACGTATCTGCAAGTTTTTTTTTGTTGTTGTTGTTATTCATTGAATGGGTACAAAAGATTTTTACCAGACGTTGATATTACACTCATGTTGTGTTATTGGCGTAATGTAACCAGGAAACCTGCCCCACCCCACCCTGCCGCAAAATTGTCAAGCGTTGACCTGTCCGCAGTTACAAAACGGTTGGGGACCACTGAAATAGAGAATAAATACAATGTGCAAAATATGCAACTGAGTTTAAGCCGGAAACAGAATGTTCAATGTTTGTGGCCTTCGGCATCACTTTTGAAAGTCACTTATAAAAGGAGCCAAGACACTCAATTTCCAACGTAAATCATGTTTAACTTTGGACAACAACCCACAGGATGGTTGAGGTGGTTAATGATGCACAAGGAATGATCTGACAACATCTTAAAAGCCTGGATTTCAGTCAGAAGTGAAGAAGCCTTTTGGAGGCAAGATGAAACATCTTCAAAAACCAAGCAAACCAATCCAGTTGCAGTTACTTTAAGTATGCAAGATTAATATGTCATCAGTGACTGAACAGACACATATCTCTTCCAGTAATTAAATAAGTGACCAACTGTTTAGCTTAGAGGTGAAGCATTTTGACCATTTCCAAAGAGAAGTTGCTCCCACAATGCCTCAGATTAATCAAGGAGGCTTTGGTGAGGACAACAGGATCATCCTTGTAAAATGTAAAAAAAAGACGAAAAAAAGTGTTGCTGAGCTTTGGGAAAGGTCAAGTTTTCCAGCATAACTAGGATGAGATACATGCAAGAAGCTCAACCAGTATTGACCCAAAGCCAATCCAGATCAGGATTTTGTTTAAATTTGTAGAAAAAAAAAAAAAAAAAAAAAAAAAAAAAAAAGCATCATCGTCTTTCTGTTGTCAATTCTTTATGTCATTTCTGGTCAAAATAAAAGAAAAAAAGAAGAGAATAAAAACAAAAAAAAAATCAAATCAAGATTTGGCATGAGTTAGAGTAATGGGCTTTACTGTACATTCCAATAATAATTCCTCAGTGGAAATCCAAACTCTGAATCCAATGCCAGCTTTAGTTTACAAACCCTGGAGCTCCAACTGCAGTTGGGCCATTTCCCAGCACAGCTACCAAATTCACACAAGTGAATGAACAAAAGTCCCTTTAAACCAGAACTCTTTAGCAGTGGCCAAAACATTGCAGCACACAATCATAAATTCACGCATGCTAAAAAGTAAATAATAATATAATATAATATTAAAGCCTTAGAGCAGACAAGCCTCACATGAAAGATTATGTGCAATTTGATGAGCAGCAAAAAAAAAAGTATCTACCTTTTTTGCAATTTGATTAAATTTATTTTCAGCTAAATGTTTCTTCATCATTGTGAGTAAAAACTTGCTTACAGAGGCAGCAGTCTCCAGAAACTGGAATTTGGCCCGAAGTCCAGAAAGTAGCAACAGCAGCTAAGAAAAACAGCAATGACGTTTTTGTTGTTGTTGTTTTTACCAACCTTAAAGTGCCATATGCTGAAGCTCTCAATACGTTGGAGGAACAGCCCTCTCTAAACTACCAGTTTTTCTAACAGTAGTGAAACAGTCACCAGGTGTAGAGATCGAACAGCAGGGAACTGGTTTGAATAACCTTCCAACCAGAATGGGTCCGTTTGATTCGTAACGCAGCAGGTGCAGCACATCACGTGGGATGAAGGTAACTCAAACAAAAATGGGCCGTGGGGCTAATAACTTTAAGTTTTTGTTAATATATTTTATCGTTCTAATTTTAAAATCCAATATGATGCAAACCAGGAAATTATAGCCAAATTAGCTGGTTTTGTATGGCACTGAAACAAGAGTAATTAAGAAAAATAAAAGCAGTAAATATATATAAAACAGTGAAGTAAAATTCAGAATATTTTTACTTCAATTAGGGTTTCATTTCGAATACTAATTAAGTGTTGCTTTTTAACAACACCATCCAAAGTTAAGCAGATAGAACTGGTCACCCATGAGCTCTCTAGTGACTCTACCAAAGACAAAAATATAAATTAAAATGTATCACCAGTTCATACAGATAAATCTGCATTTCTTCACATCTGTCCCATCACTGCTAAACAATCTCATACATGTCATTTTCTCACACTTTTTTAAACCCCTGTGTCTATAGGCAAGAAAAAAAAAAAGTTGGGAGTAATAAATATTACAAATCAAACACACATCACAGTCAGCATTTGTATGGTTGGTTTTTATTAAGACTTGTAATTAATAAAAAGATTCTGTAAAATAAAGTTAGTTCAAAACTTCAAGTGTGCGTTGGCAGACAATATATCAAAGATGATAACAGATCAATGATGGAAACAGGATTGCAAAAATACTTGCTTTGAGAGTTATGTTATGGATAATATATCCGGAATGGTTCATGGTTCACTTAAAAACTGTGTCTTGTGAAAAGTAAGAAAGAATCATATAATTTTAACACTTATATATCAACTAAAACTGCTTCACAGTTTTAATGACCAACACTGCATGTAAGAAAACAGACATAAATCACACAGACTGTGAACACATTTTGCTGTTGTTTTGTGTCTTGTATCAAATTATTAAATAAGGACAAACTGGAAACCCTCTCACACATTAAATTATGGCAACTGTATAGTTAATTGTTTTAATACTATATGTAGAAAAGTATTTACTCTTTGTAAACAGACTGAGAAAAAAAATAGGAATAATTACAGGGCATTTCTGTTATTCCATATGGTTATTCATCTATTTATTTTTTTTCATCATAGCAAAATAAAGAGCTATTACAATCTGACTTCTACAACGTGCAGTATAAAATAAAGTGTCAAAGGAAAAGGAACATCCTTTGTTAGGTTTATGACACAACACCATTTTATCTTACATAAATTCCCGTTAATTTCTACTATGTGAATTGGTTTAAAACAATCTAAGCACAAATTGTAGTGTCTGTCTATTAAACTATAATATATAAAAAGATATTCAGCCTACCTTTAATAAAACCTGACCTGAACCCTTCCACAATGGAGAAATGTGACTCAAATCATTTTCATCTTAAAGCGGCTACTTTTTAGAAGAAAAAAAATCCAGTTTTAGTTAATTTCCAATTTTTTTAAACAAAAATACCCCTCTGAAAAGAAAAAAAAAACAAAACATATCGTTGCCTGACAGAACTCTCCTTGATATCATGAAGCTTCCTTTTGTGCTTGGTTTCAAGACCAGGAAATGAAAGCACAAAGCACAATGGATATGACAAAACATATAAGCAATGTTAAAGATCTTCACTAAATTAAGACTCTGAGTGATCTGAGAGATCTTATAACAACAATTTTCACTTATTAAATTAGAGACTAGGACTCCAGGTGTTGGTCTTTGTTTGAGTTGTTACATTTTCTTTTTCCTCACACTTGTATTGAATGCATGGTGTGAAGACAGCTGAGAACGATCTTCGCACACCAACAATAAGTTATTCTGTTCTACAAAAGTCTGTCAAATTTCACGTTATTGTTTCTTTACCTCAGACTTGAGGCTGTGATGTTCCAAGAATAGACTGATGGGTGACAGCAGACATGTATGAAAAAAAAAAAAAAATGTAGCTTCCAAAATCTGATTGGCAAAAGATGAACTCAAACATCCTGATTTACAGGCAGCAACCACATTTCAGCACCATCACATTTTTCCATTTCTGTCAAGCAAGCTGTCTGCCACCTGGCCACTACAGACCCACGGCTCCACATCAGCTGTCCTAATGGTCTTTGAACCCTGGCATGGGGAACGGCCTGGCAAAAGGCCTTCAACACGGTGTCGCAGGTCTGCGATACGAGCCACCGTCTCTGGGTCCTGGAGAAGGAAGTCCTTGAAGTCCTGCAGCTTTCCTGCAGTTGAAAACAGCAAAACACAACAGCTCAGCTTTTTATTTTAAGCTCGCTTTGTTTCAACACCGCAGGGCAATTTGTTTCTTTTCATTGCGGATGTTTATGATGACATTTTACTTCCCAGCAAATAAATTTAGTCTGCTTGTTTTCCACAACAGATCAACATGCATTTCTGTTAAAAGCAGGCTCACCTGTCTTTTTCTTGACATCCAAGGCAATCTTGAAGCCTTCATCCATAAACTCAACAACTTGTACAAAATCATCTTCCTTGAATTGTCTGGAGGTCAGAGCCGGAGCACCTAAGACCAAGAAAGCAATTAAGCAAGTTTAAATTTTTGCTTACATAAAATTTCTGATGGTCAGTGAGCCCCCACTATGAAGAGGACTCAAAAAGAAAGTAGTAACAACTTCAGCGCATTGCATTCCAGATAAAAAAAAAAAAAAAAAGTTAGCCTTAAGTCAAAGCTGAAATGTGGTGTAAGTATGGAGGCTCTTGAACTTCTGAGAAGTTGATTAGAAAGCCAAACAAGCTTAATTAATCATGAACTGCTTAGTGCTTGTGGCTTAATTGGTGGCTGACTATTTCCATGTGCAGAGCTACATGCTGAAAAAGTGAAAGTAGATTCAGTGAATAAGAGATTAAATGCAATGTGAACTCGGTAAAGGAAAACATTTTGCAGTAAGACATCAAATGGAACAATTGATGAACATCAAGAATTTTGTCTAAGGTGTTTTTTTTTTTTTAATCTCTCTCCTAAATACTAAAACTCTTTGCATTTCTCCAGTTTAACACCTGATGCTAAATGAATATCGCAGAGGGCATCTCAGATCTCACAGCAGCAGTACAACGTAAAGGCGTTTCTTACCAAGCCGGAGACCACCAGGAGTCAGAGCACTCTTGTCTCCGGGGCAGGTGTTCTTATTGGCAGTGATCGAAACGAGCTCCAGCACCCTCTCAGCTCGGGCCCCGTCAATGCCTTTAGGTCGCAGGTCAACCAGGACCAAGTGGTTGTCGGTCCCGCCTGGAATATTCAATGTTTTATGAGAACCTTTGAAGGTGGTGTGAGACAAGACTTCTCTCATTAAAATGACAAATGGACAGTTTATTTATTTGGATCCCCAGTAGCTGCAGCTACTCCTCTGATGTTCTACATCCTCCAAATACATCATAAAAGCATACATGGATCTCACATATACTGATGCTGCTGCAGCATGGAGGGGAAATAATGGAAACAAAAAAGAAAAACCTTGCAACAACGAGGGGTCTTTCTGTGACAACACAAACCTAAATTTTGTTAGGAACAAGGGTTAATTTCTTTCATCCCACAAAGCATTTGAACATAAAAACTTGACCACAAACTTTAATCATGAGGCAACAACAGCATGAAAAAAAGAAAAAGTTTCCATGCATCAATTTGTAATTTGATTGCAATAAATTCACTGAAATGACAATGTGACAATGTGAAAGTTTATGGGTCACATTTGAGAGTGATTGCTTCACAAAAATGGGGCTTGAGTCCATGCCCAACAATTTCATGTAAAACCTTCAGATTTTTTTCATTCTGACTGCTTTTCTAGGAAACAAACAATTTAATTTGAAGAAATACTAAACTGCTGCTCTGAGAGCTTTTATTAAAGGTAGGCTAAGGGATTTCTGGACGATGTCACATCTGTCGATATATGACACAAAACATCAATTCACCACAGAGCAAGCTCCTCCCTCCACCTTCTGTGAAAACACACCTCAATATGAACCCTCCCACTTCATGTGCGCAATCGCGCATGAACACGAGCCCTCCCTGCCTTTGACTGGCTAGTGCAGTGCTGGTTATGGTTTAGGAGGCAGGCTGCCTCAACTCTGTCATGTAGAATTGCGCAGCCGACCTTTAAACTGTTGGTATGTTACAAAAACTGTTTCAGAAATGTGATTAGAAGGGGAAAGATGTGCCACTGTTACATTCATGTACATTTAAGCTGGTGCACCTGAAATTTTCAGTAAGAAGCACCCGTGCTATCAGAAGGTAAAGTTAGCCTGAAGTCCTCTAGTTTCTTCAACATCTGAGGATTAATGGTTTCATTGGGCAGTCTCAATATATGTATGTATATATATATATATATATATATATATATATATTTTTTTTTTTTTTTTTTTTTTTTTGTTTGTTTGTTTTGTTTGTTTTTTTTTTTTTTTTTACAAGTGGTCACAATGTTCTAAATCTCATAGACTTTGACCGCGCTGTTGAAAACAACAATTTACCTTAATACTTAAGTTGTCTGTCAAACAGGATATTTCTAAAAGTTTAACTTGCATCTATTTGGATATGCTTCACGTAAGCCCTGCGTATATACCATCGGTGTGCATATTATCTGTAAAGCAAATTTTTTCAGTTTTTTAACTAAAACAGCAACAAAGAAATTATAATAGCAAGTATGTTGATGCTGCAGAGGAAGCACAAGTTTGAATTTCTTTAGGATATCAACCAAAGCCTATACATCAAAAAGAAGCTGAGACCAGCATATTAAATGCTAAACAAGAATAAAGCATTTGTTCCAGAAAAAAAAGAACAATTTTTCTGCTGATTTTTTTTGTTGAGTGACAAGGCAGTGACACTGGCATTAAGCCAATTGCACAGCATGAATTTAAATCCTTTTTCCCCTGCTGTATCATTTGCTTTTTGGACAGTATATTTTAACCAAGTATTCATCATTTCTCCGCTTTTTGATAGAGAACATTGATTCAGAAGAGTTAAACAAGAAAAAAAAAAGAAGAAGAAGAAAAGCATAAATGCAAGCTAGCTTACCTGATACCAGTGTGTAACCTTTACTGAGAAGAGCTTCAGCCATGGTCTTGGCATTCTTAAGTACCTGGGCAATGTACTCCCTGAACATAGGAGACTGTGCCTGGACAAACAAAAACAATAATAAGAAGGTTAAGTTAGTGTTTCCAATTCCAGAGCCAGGAAATAATGTGGTCAAAAGTTTTCTGTCTCTTTAATGCATAAAATTCCAATTTACAAATACTGTATTAAGATCTAGATACTTCAAGTTAAAGAAAGAAGGAGCAGCTACCCAGAGAAACTCTGAGAACAGGTTACCGAGTCTCACTGCACCCCACACACCTATGTTGTGATGATCAAAATAGCTTCAGCAGTTATCTTATTAGGAAATAACAGCAGACGGAGTTAGCATACTGTAAAGTCTGACATGACCTGACCTGTTTAAGTGCCACAGCTACACCAGCAATGGCGTGGTTATGAGGTCCACCCTGCAGCGAGGGGAAAACTGAAAAGTTGACTACATCCTCGAGGTTGTACTTGATTTCCCTCCCCTTCTTATCCACTGAGCGGACACCTTTACGGTAGAAGATGAGGCCAGCCCTGGAAAGAAGAAGCCATTTACTAATAAATACAGAAATGTTTAACCTTTAGTTTAACTCGTCATCATTTTACCTGCCCTTCCTGTGGCTTCTACGGCACACTGCCTGTGCTTACCTGGCTCCTCGCAGGGACTTGTGAGTGGTGGAGGTGACCAGGTCAGCGTGCTCAAAGGGGGAGGGGACTGCTTTGCCTGCCACCAGGCCACTGATGTGAGCCATGTCAGCGAGCATGTAGGCATTTATGTCGGTGCATAGCTGATAGAAGAAGGATTGAAAGAGAACAAATTTAAAACCAAGATGGAGAGAAAATAATTCACTTGAGTTTTTTCAAAAATTGTCATTGACTTTTAACTTAATGATAAAATCTTTTAACACATTTCACCTTACATTTCTTCCCATAATCATCTCATTATTATTGCCTTAATCTCAGTAATTCAAAGTCAGTAATTCGCAATAATAGCAGACACTTAAACCTCACAAATGTTTCTTATTTCATGCTCATAGTTTCTTCAGAGGCTGGGAAAAGGGGTTTTAGTGGAAATTTTGGGGGTTTCCAGAAATCTCTCAGATCGTAGATCCTCAAGTCTGAATGGGTTAATATTTGATCATTTCTATATCTGCTAGTTGTACCTATCATCTCAGAAAGAAGATATTTCAAGATGTGTAATTACACTCCTTGGCAGACTTAAGAGGCCTGAAATATTATGGCAACATTCAATAAATCCATGCTTTTGCTTGCCAGCATTTATTGAAAAAAAAGCACCAACAATAAATAGCTCGCTAACATGCAAATGACTCGCTGGCAAATGATCAGAACAGTAAACAATCTTTCAGTGTTCCAATTAATATGCAGTATCGTGACAATCTCCTTTCCTCTCATATCTAAACTGGATCAGGACATGTTAATCAGAGCTTTAAAAAAAAAAAAGCAGAGAATTGGGTTTAAAAAAAACAAGAGTGGTGTAATGTGGCTGATAAATACAAATAACGCAACAATTTTCTGAAAGAAAATCGACAGTTAGAGCACCGCTGAAAACCTGGAGAGGAGCCTGTCAGGCATATTCTGCCAAAAAAAAAAAAAAAAAAAAAGGAAATAGAAATATGCTGGAGGAAGGGGGGTGACCCTTCCTCAGGCTGAGAGGCAAAGCATTTATGTTGGTTAATAAAAATTCAGCACTCTGAATGCTGGACACTCCATCTGATGGTATTAGCCAAAGTGGAGCCACAAAAGGAAACAGTCATGGAGTAAATCAGCGAGACGGCATTTATATACATTTAAAAAAAAAAAAACAGATAAAGGGTTTTCTTGTACACCATCAACAAAGCAATGAAGTGTGAGGTTAAAAGTGCCTACTGTCAATGCCAGTTCAGTGGGTGACCAATGAAAATAACATATGTGTTGGTCAGAAGAGTAAATGCTTGGTATGGGAGGCAGGTGTGTGTGACATTTTGATTAAAAGAGGTTGATCAAATTTTACATTAGATGACAAAGCTGGTGTGACCACCTTCACGCAGGATGAAAGTATAGAAAACAGGCAGTGGGAAAGTGAGGGGCAGGATGAAATGAGGGTGAGGTCTCATTACTGGGATCTCGTTCACCTTTTTGATGCGGGCATAGTCAATGAGGCGGGCATAGGCACTGGTGCCAGCGATGATGAGCTTGGGCCGGAACAGCTTGGCCGTCATTTCCATCTGGTCGTAGTCTATGAGTCCTGTTGCAGACTGCAGAGAGGGAGACAAATTGAGAGGGAGAGAGGAGAGGTAATGAGAGAGAGGAAAGAATGACAAGAAAGTGGACGAGGAATAAGAGCATATTGAAGGGAGTGTGCAGATCAGGAAAAAAGGAACATGAGAAGATGAAAAATAAAATTGTTAGATATGAGGATCAAGAGCAACCATATCAACAAAAAGGCAAGATATTTCTGTTTGAAGCAGCTGCAACTGAAGCACTCGTGGCGTGTTAAAAGCAGGAGGAATTTAGGACACATTTACACCTACTAATATCATGGAGAAAGATGGAGCAATTGGAGTAATGCACCCCTACTTACCTTAATTCAACCTTTTAGGGAACAGCTCAGCTGCTGTTACAAGACTGAACAGATCAGACTAGTCTGAAGAATCTCCCTGTTTCTTTCAAGGAACTGGTCAATTTAGGAAACATGCCAGTTAATCCACAGCTCCTGGGATGGAGCTGAGTTACATGAAAAGTCCAGTGGTGGCTAAATGTAAAGTTTTTTACGCTCCTAATCCCCTGACTACAATTGGAAGAAAGAGACAACAAAAGGACAGCAAGATGAAGCAGAAAAGCAAAGTGGGAGACAGAAACGATGGAGAATAAGGGAGTGGGAGACAAGGCAAAAAAAAATTCAGAAAAGGAGGGAACGCTTTATTTAGACAGTCTGATAATCTCCCATCTCCAGAGCACGTCTATGGAAGCCCCCTCTCTCCATCAACCTGTTCATTGTGAAGACAGAGCCAGTGGTGCTGGCTAGCATGTCGATTTCCCATTATCTGTCTCGCAGAGGGGTCCTGCCTGCCCATACATCAGCAGGTCTGGACATGCAGACTCTCATTGCCATCCATCAGCTCCTACCAACACTACCACACAACTGCAAACCCCAGGAATAAAAAGCAATACATTAAATACACCATAGATTGATGTTATCTGCTGTATGTGGCAACTTGATAGATTTCCTGTCTGTACGAACATGACTGTACAGATCTTGATGTGAGTATGCAACTTTATGAATGTTCTACATGAAAGCATGAAAGTAGGGCTGTACGTTTGCATTACTTCAAGCTGTCATACATCAACCTAAACACTGGACCTGCCCCCCCTCCCACTAAAAAGTAGAATTTCAGTGAAGACAACTTCTTCTGCTATCCCATAACCTCCTCACACTCAATGAAGGATCAAAAGAATAACATGAAAATGTTGGTCTTACATTTAACTTATAGGGCATGGACTCAAAATAAATTGATGTTGCAGAGATCCTCTTCACATCAGACATGTAACCATGGGTCAGGCTGGGGAGACAAAAAAAGAGAAGGTGCACAAACATCGGCTTTAGTCGTTTCAACAACGTAATTTATGAAAGAAAAAACTAAGTTGTAACTCAGTAGCAAAGCTCTGAAAAAAGTCAGGATAAGAGATAGAAATCAAAGAAAAGTGGTGACTACTGACTGTCCTCCATCAGGCAGGTCCAGGCCCATAATACGGTCATGGGGTTTGAGCACAGCTGTGTAGACGGCGAAGTTAGCAGGAGAACCAGAATATGGCTGGACATTGACGCCCCACTTTTCTGGGTCCAAGTCAAAAGCTTCTAGAGGCTCGCTTCTGACAAAGAAGCTCAATTTGGTCAACCACTTCTGCTCCACCGTAGTACCTGAAAGGGTAGAAAACGAAATAATGAACAACAGATTTAACTTAAATGTTGATGCAATTATAAACATGTAATCACAATCACTTCTTCAGTTATCTGGATTTACATGCATGTCTACTGAACATCAACATCAATGCAAAGTTTATTTGACTATTTCTTTTTCCACCCTCGGATGTAAATATCTGCTTTAAAAAAACAAAACCATCACTGCCTTCAGCAGCTAGTTAACAAGTTAACATCACTGGTCTGTTCCTCAGTGCCAGGGAGGTCATGCAAGTGATGTTAGCTGTAACTTCTTACTAAAAAAAAAAAAAAAAAAAAAAAAAAAAAAAAAAAAAAAAAAAAAAAAAAGCAGGATGATGTGGAAAGAATCAATGGTATGAGACTGATGATCTAAAACAAGACGCATTGCATCTAAACAGCTAAACAATATTCTGAGACTCAAAGAACATCAAGAGAAGGGGAAATGTAGAGCAAGATAAAAGAAAAAAAACCTCCACAGATTCATAAAATGATATACGACACATTACAGTTACTTAATCAGCAACACCAGTTTCCTTTCATGTATTTGCCTTGAAATGGCACCACTGGTGACAGAAACCCACACCGATGTTGACCTCAAAGTTCTGCAGCAGCTCTGGGGCATGTCAGCTGAAAACGCTGAAAACATTGAACTGAAATTGCAGATGAAGAAGCAACAGATGGCCAACGTACAAAACCTTCATTCAATAACACGATCTCTTTGTTTCATTACATTAAAGTGTAAAGCAGCAGATGAGTGGGAAGGGCGGATAACGTTTAAAAACACACACAGTAGGAGGGGGATTTATGAGAGGGTTGTTCTCCAGGAATCAAAAGGCATCAAACGACGAGCATTTCAAAGCATGACAGCTCGCATTTTCCTGTTGATAAATGTGAATTATCCAAGAGAAATAAAATAAAATTGAGGAAAACTAAAATAGAAAACATGCAACTATCCACGTGGCAATAAATTATTCTAATGTATCCTCTTGGGAATCCTCTTTGGCGAGGCAGAGGCTCAGGAATATGTGCTGTGTGGTTGGGATGCAACATTACAGGGTGGGCAAGAGAACACAGTATTAATTAGTCTGTGTCTATGTGTGTCTTTGTTTGTGCATGTCTCTTACAAATGTGCGTAAGTACAAAGTATCAGTAGTGCTAATAAGCTGGGGTGTGGCTGCATAAACACTCACCTTCTCCCTGGGTAGCCTTCAGAGTATTTGTTGTTCAGACAGGAGCCCTGAGCTTCTAGAGCTGCTCGGCTGCAGAAATTCTGTGGCAGGAACACACACACACACACAAACACACAAGCAAACACACGCTCAGATCAATGGCCCGATAGGATAGAAGGCACAAGGACGGCAAATTAAAGTCTGTTAAGTGATAGTGAGAAATCCCCCTCTAGCAAGAGGCAATCATTAGATATTGACCCTCTGGACTCCCGTAGACTAACACTGCACTTCACATATCTTATCACCTCACTGCTGCAGGATATAAGATCATTCAATAAATAAAAAAAAAAAAAATTATTTAAAAAAAGTACATATACATACAGACATAGACATACAGACATACACACACACAGAGAGATAGATAAAGAGATAGATAGAGATAGAGAGACAGAGAGACATAGAGAGATATAGAGAGATAGAGAGAGAGACAGATATATAGAGAGAGAAGAGAGATAGATAGACATAGAGAATATAGAGACAGACACACATAGATAGACAGAGATACAGGGATATATACCATACATATACACATAGATAGATATATAGATATATAGATATATATATATATATATATATATATATATATATATATATATATATATATATATATATATATATACATACATATATATATGAGGGCATATTTGAGAAACTTTTTAAAAGTCATACTGCACTACAATTTCCTTAAAAAGAAGAACAATGCTGAAAAATAGACATGGGTCTTCAACACACACATCATGCAGTTTTAATGACTTTCTGCACCAAAATTCAAGGGGTTCTTACTTTATCAATGCTGCACCTTTTCACCAGGTTTCATGGAATACAGCTTGTCTTTAAGGATTACACAACAACTAACAAAAAGAGATGAAAACCTATAACTTTGCAAGGGAATTATCGCTGAAGCTTTGCCTTCATATCTAGTGAGTGTACTGACAGAAAAAACTCATTCACTGGCACATTTTATGAGGCTAAATTTTGGAGGTGCATTTCTTGGACTTATTTATTTGCTAAAATAGATCTGTACCATTTCTTAGTGTTTTTTTCTTTTCTTTTTTGGTTGCTTTTTATTTCTTTTTTAAGAGCAATGGTAGGGCTGGGCGATATGGCCTAAAAAAAAAATCTCCGATTTTTTCAGAAAAAATCCCGATTCACGATTTAAATCGATTTTTTTCAACCCCTACCTAAAATCAATTTGTAGATGACAAAGAAATTGTTCAAAACAAGTTTCAGTTTTATTTTGTTTAAATTTTCCCTTCTGGAGTTTCAGTTACATAAACAAGCCAAAAAAAAAGAGATGGCAAGCCCTGCCTGCCATTGTGAACAGTGACAATGTAACTTTTCAGTAATCTAGTTTCGAAATGACACAAAAAATAAGTAAAACATAGTATTATAAGACCCCTTTTTTGAGGTTGACAAAATAAAGTGCAAACAAAACTCTCAGTTACCTGAACATGTTTTGCATAATAAGGAGGTGCTTGTGTGGTAAACAAAAAGTATTTGGGTACTATTTTGATTCCCTGAATTATGTTAACTTAACTTAAACATCTGCATCAAATAAAATTAAAATTTTAATTTTAGGCTTCCATTCTAATTTACGAGGCAAGGCAACGTCAGAAAAATATTTGCGGCCTGGTAGCACGTACCTGGGATCCAAAACTTTGAGCAGGTGAATAAACCCCGGCTTTTCCACGGTGTATATGGGCACCATATCTCTTGCAATATACATCACGACTGCATCCGTGACAGCTTTCCACCGGGCTCCTTTTATATCATACGAGATACAGTTTGTCAACGTTTCCAAGACGGTAGGTTGTTTTCTGGTGGCGGTGCTTGGGCTGCCGCGGTCGTTTTTTTCGTAGGGAGCAACACCTCTCCAACTCGGCAGCATGCTTCTGTTTAAGGTGCTGCAGTAAATTGTAGTACTGCTACCTTTGGTAGCACAACAGCCTTTTAAACAGACTTTGCAGCGAGGTGCTGTTTGTTCTGTGTCTGACGCCACGAACCCTAACCAATTCCAAATAACCGAGGATACGTTTCTTTTCTTCGGTGTAAGATCAGCACTGCTTGCTTGTTTGTGTACCTAGCGCGGGTGGGGAGGGGGGCGCGCGAGGGGGGCGCGCACTCCGCGCTCTCTGAACTACGGGAGCCCAGCAGGCAGGCGCTGGTGGCGGATGTTAATGAGAAAATCGATTTTCATTAAAACAAATCGACATTAAGTACAAATTCGAATTAATCGATTAAATCGATTTATCACCCAGCCCTAAGCAATGGTACACATTTTTCCCTCAGTACTAAAATGCAATATTTTTTTTATATCTAAAAGTTCACGTCACTGAATGTATCTCATTTGCTTGTCAGAAATTGAACATTACTTTCTTTTTTACATTTCACAAATCAAACAGTCAAAACACATACTGTATAATTAGCTTCGTTTTCTAAAGTTGTACATTTTCTGTTTCGGGTCATGTGAGATTGTCCAGCCTCCGTTTCATATGGTCCTGCCATCATTACAGCCAAGCTGTTCTCCTCACTCAGTGAATATTGCACAAACAACGGTGTGTCAATGTAGAAAAAAGGCTGAAGGTCCTCTTAACAAAAAGAGCTATTCACAGGCATCTTTGTCATTTTATTGTATGGCTCAGGTAAGCTTTGTGTAATAACACATTTTGAAGGAAAAATAAACAGCATCAAATACGGGATGGCCCAAAACTCTGTAACAGATGTTTAATATATCTACTATTGATTGAGGCCAGTGATGTTATAAATGTAAACTTTCTTTTTACTGCACTATGGAACTAAAGTCATCTCTGATTAAAGTGGTTTTCACAAAGAGTGGTGAACATGTTCAACAGAATGGTTGGGAAATTTGATTCTGACTATTTCCCGGGTGGTGTTCACACAACTGCTTCACAGCAATGACTTTTCTTGCTGGAGCTTCACTCTCACAGCATGAACTTGCAGTGAGGGTGTGCAGGGAAACATGTGTCCAGAGTGCCCAGGAGAAAGGACGCAATGCAAATAGAAATCTCTTGTCTCCATCCAAGTCAAGAATGACGGATGAGGCTTTTTGTGACTGTTTTTGTATTAATGTCAATACTACATTATCTGAACATAAGTACAGTATCTACAAAGTGGAAAGCAACATATAGGTAGGCAGAGAGAAAATAAAGCAGCAACGCCCACAGTATATGCTCTAAATGATTGGCTGCTTCCTTCGCACATCTGAACCTTCTGGGCATTTCTCCAGGGTGCTACAGGGAAACTATGCTCTCTGCAAGAACTCCAGAGCAAATCCTACAAAAAAACTGCATTCTTAATTGCACCCCTCTGGAACATCTCTAGAACACTTAGAGATTTCAGTAAATGTGTGAAAACAACCTGAATGTGCGATTCACTGACTGCGTAACATGCACTGGTTGTTACGGAGGCTGTGTTTTATAACAACTAGTTTATATTATCACGTTGGTCAGTATTAGGGTCTCACACAAAAGGTACATAGACAGATGCACTCTTCATGGTCTTCTTTGATTGGGTGGAGACAATGTATCTTGTGTAAGTGGTTATGCTAATGCTTCCCCTAGGAGCAAAGAGGAGATCGAGAGAGATAACAGCTCTGGTAACAGCTTTCTGCTGCCTCCTTCTGTCATCCCAACAACTGAGCGTATACTGTATTGAAAGAAAGAAAAAAAAAAAGAGGAAATGCACTTGCTTTGCAGCATTCTGAGGTGAGCATGTGTTCTAGGTGGGATGGTGGGTTATGAACATGTGGACTGTCTGCTTGACTGTACTGTGATGTGCCTTGCGTAGTAAGTTAAGGAGGAAGCAGAATGAAGACATCAGCTTTATCTCACACTAGAGTGGTCAGGCTTTGTGCTGTGAAGTGGCTGACATACTCCACTGAACAACTACTCTGGCAAAAAAAAAAAAAACAGAAAAGAGAAAGAACAGCAGAGGATAAAACCTTGTCTGCCATCTAAACAGTAAAGTTCTCTATTCGGCACCATCCAGCCTTGAAAAGAAAAGACTCCCCTTTCTAATTTTTTTTAATGCAAGCACAGTTGTTCTTACTTACAGCCGATAAAGGTCCCCAGTGAGTATTTCACCCACTAAAGAAGCCATATGTGAATGAATAGCAGCACATTGTGCACGGCTTGTTGACTTGACAAATAAGTGAAGAGTGACACTGATATAATGGTTCTTGTCCATGTGTGAAATAGAAGTTTCTAACAGACTTGAAGGCTTCTGAAATTTGGTGATTTGAGATGACTTGGGAATAAATTCATTTTAAATGCATTTCTCATCATTTGTTGTGCTTACGGCACCACACCGTATTTATCACCATACCGTATTTAAGTACAGTGCTGTCTACTTAGCTCCAAATAAACATCTAATAAAGTCACTGCTGTCATCTTAGTCAGTGCTTAGTCACTGCTGAAAGCAATATTAGAAAATATATCAACAACCACAACAGAAATCCACAAGGGTAGCAAGTCACCCGTTTGACAAAACGCTAAATCAGAAGCAATAAGATGTTCGGAGTTACCATGCACCGCCAACATACAATGCTTGGCCAGGGAAAAAAAAAAAAAAAAAGTCATCCCCTGATTTTAACTAATAGTTGAACCAATCCCACCGGAAAAATACTGCAGTTATTAAAATGTTTCAGCTGGCAACAACACATGCTAACGTCCCACAAACAGTGATTCAGTGAATTTCTGGCGGAGCAGAGCTAACGGTCACTTCTAGGATACTTCTGGCCCACTGCAGAGTGCTTCTGGTGTGACTACCCTCCAGAAAGTTCACACGTATGTGTTGTGAGCGTTGTCCATGTCCGTCTCCATAAACTCTGAATGGGGAGACGTGATCAGTTGTCGAACTGAAATTCTGGATTCCATGCGTAATGTCGATAACGTTGACTTAGCCAAAAGCAGGGGGGACTTTCAACTTTTCCCGCTTCAACGCATGCATCAGCCAATTGAGTTGCAGCTACACAGCTCGGGCTAGCCAACGAACCCGCACAAGGGGCTGGGACTCATTCAAAGCACGCATCTTATTTGCGTAGCAAGCAGGAGGAAATGTTTTGGCATGACAAAAAAATGTCAGAAACACCACCCATGTGTGTTGCCACAGCCACCTACATCATAACTCTTATGTTATCAGTTGTTAATGTATTAATACATCCTGTTTATATGTTTATTTCTTTTTTGTAAATGTTATATTTGTTGTATTAATTAAAATGAAAAAAACGTGCTGCCACAACGCAGCCGTGTGAATCCACCATCACTGACTTGAATGACCACGGTTCATAGCGGCTGGCTGGCCTGTTCCACACTATGAGAGACTTGAGACCGATGCAGTGAATAGCTTCTCATTACTTATTCATCCATATTGGAAGACACCTTCTGCAGTCGTAAGAAAGAGTTTAATTTGGTTTAGAAAGGTCAAACCATTTGTCTGCATCAAGCAAGTTAAACTAAGAAGTTTGTTGAGAGCGGTGAGTCAATTAATTGGCCCAGTTTTAGTTAATGTTTTTAATAATCAGCATCGGCTGGTAATTGAGCACGTTAAGTCTATTATGAGGCAGGTCCATCTGTGGGAAAGCACGGTGTGTGGAAATGAAAAGATGAACGTAAACGTTAAACACATGACGCCGCTCCTTGAGTCAACCTCCAGCGCCAGGCTAACAGCAGACTGATGTGGATGCTGACATAGACCGACTTGTAGAAGAACAATCTTTAACTTTGCAGGAGATCAGTAACATTGCATGTCTTTCCTCAAGGTCTTACATGAAGAATAAGGGAAGTACTGCTAGATCTTACAGTAAAAAAAATTATAACTAGTTTTCTACTAAAGACTGCTTCAAAAAACAAAAAAAAGTTCAAGTTTATAATTAAGCTTGAAAAGTTCAATTCAATTCTATCTGTATAGCGTCTGTTACAATGTCAATTGTCTCTAGGCGCTTTACAGAGACCCAGAGCTGAGAATCTTTTTCCACTATGAATCTTTCAGTTAAAACTGGTCTAAAACAAAAGGGGGAAAAAAAAAGAATGAAAAGCATGTTAAAGCTGTAGTACCTCAGATGCAATGAGCTCCAGACCACGGCACTGCCTGTCCTTCTCCTTCTGCAGCAGAGTCCACATTTCGGGGTCATCCTCAGCCAAGCTCTCCTGACCAGTCCAAGGACGATCTTCATCAACAACACGGGTGGCAGCATAGGATTGCTGGAGACGTGCACTGAGCCGGACAGGGCCCCGCTGGCACAGTGGCTGGGGGCAGGAAGACAGTTGGAGTTAAGATGAGAGACCACAAGGAAAAGGCTCAAACTGAAGTATGTCAGTTGTAGTCTAACATCACAGTTAAATGTCTTTTTTTTTTTTTAACTGGGTCACTGCACCAAAATGGGTCATGGGCACTGAGGACTGAAAAGCTGCAAAAATTTTGAGAGAAAAACTTAACCTTATATAATCACTAAAGAGAAAAGTTGAAGAATGTCTCTATAATCCATTCGTTTCCAAAGTGACACCTAGTTTTGTTCTATAAGGACACAAATAAGGAGACATTTCAAGTCCTTTCCAGTATTAATTTGCTCTTTCACTATAATATGTAGGATGGCGTAATTAGAAGCTGGTGTGTTTGCATGATATCAATAATCAGCATGGTCATTCAATTATGCTTCCATCAGCACTTCTACAAACCGAGGGACTGACTTTTACAGCCTCAGTGTACCAAGAGGAGGCATATAGAGAACAGATTCAGCACTTCCTGCTTATCTAATCTGTACTGGGGCTGGCAAGTTCTGCTGCTGCTGCTGCTGCAATGCCAGATCACAAGAGAGCCCAGAGTCTAAAATTTTCACTCTCTTTACAAAAAATGAATTGTATACTGGGGTCAGCTTTGCCTTCTCTTTACCGGCGTGCTTGGACAATTGGAAAACCTCCATGAAGCACACACACAAGATCCCATTATGACTCTCAATCAAACTGAAGAGGGCTATGTGGGAGAATATTTTGAAGCTAAATAAAATATCTGACGGCCTGACTGAGTACAGGGTTAATTTGCCACTTCCTGACATCCGATTCTGCACCAAAATCAACTGCCCCCCCCCATCTAACTTTAAGTTATCATCCGTACAGGTGTTCTGTGGTGTGAGGGACATCCTCCCTTTAATAGCACCATTAAAAAGCAGTTAACACAATGCTCAGGATTAGTTGAGGACATCCATTTAAAAAAAAGTGATTATGTTTATTGCAAGTGGTGTGAAAAATGTTAAGGTATTTAATTTTTTAAGGTAACCTTGGTGCACATAAAACCTGAAGGGGGGGGGGGGAAGCACAATTTCAGCAATGTAAACATTGTTTGGCTCATCCTTTTCACCCTGCCTCCTCCTCTGCTTCCAGGGACACAGAAGAGACAATGGTGAAACAACCGGGGTAGCAACTGGCACATTAATGACCAATTTCTAACAGTTGCTACCCCAGCCTTCTGTCACTGGTGGCAGTGGCAATGCTGGTAGAGAGGGGGAGGTCCCCCGTCAGGGTTTTAGAAGAGATGAGCGCCGGGGGAGACAGGTCGAGCTGCCTCTGAGGAAGCGTTTCTCACCAAGAAATTACATGGGTCATTAAATCCTGACAGGAACTGTCCTTCGCTGTCTGCGTTTCTGCTGGGTCCCACCAAAGCCAGGGAAAGCAGCCTACGAAAAAAACCAAGCACATGCCAACGATACATAGTTCTAGACCCACTGATGACCGCAAAACAGACAAAGGTGTCTCTCCCTCCTCCTCTTATCCATGCACTTTCCTTTCTCTATCTTCCAGTCCATTCACATCTTAACACCACACTTAGCTATGAAATACTTGTGTGTGGTTTTTTTTTTATTAGTTCATTTTATAAGCAATACAAAACTCCAGGCTTCAACAAACAACTGAAAGGTCAGTCGCTGTGCCACGCATCTGTGCTTTCCTGCTTCATGTTTCAGCCCTGATCATTACAGAACAATTAATTAATAGATCCAAGATAAAATGATCCAAGAAAAGTGAGAGCCAAGATGCAAGCACCAAATATGTCACAAAGGAACTATTTTTAGGCGACAGATTAGGCTGCTGTTTGAAGGTGAACTTGATGAAAACTGTGCAGTGAGAAAAGAGGTGGAATAGGCCATGTCAACCTGGTGCTGAACACAAAATAATGGAAAACTAACAGATGCACCACATCTGTGTGACTATAACAAGGAAATTGTTTGCATTTTGCCTTTCCTGGCAAAAATCTCTTGGTGAAGAACACAAAGGAGACAAGAAAGAAATGGAAGGAAAATCATTTCATTTCATAGTTCCATATCATTTTTGCCCATTTCCCAAACCAGGTCCTAAGGTGAGTCAATTTTACAGATGGCTGCTGTCCATCAGTGGATATAACAGCAATCAGCCCAGTATCACAAGAACAACAGATGGGAAAACAGTAGAGAAACACTGAGAGAAAAAAAAAATAAACAAACTGAGTGTAAGAAAGCAAAGAAGTGTCAACAGGGCAGCAGCATCCGTCAGCCTGACGTGTAGTTGTCTCTTCCCCCGTCACTGACTAATAGCAGGGCCGCTCGATACAAATTGCCCTGTGATTCAGTCTGAATGACACCAGACTGAGAAATCTGGACGGGTTGCAAAGCACAAAGAGACGGAAGCACAGTCCACCGTGACTCTTCTTTCTCTGGGTCAAAGGTTTGTCATGGTGACAATCAAAGACTTAAGCGATGCAGCCAAAACCAATCCTCAAGAGGAGCTGGCAGTGGAAAGAAACATTTATACTGTAATCTCTCCTCAACAGTTATCCTTGTAGTGAAGAAGAGGACAGTAAAAGACCTTTTCACTGGACTGCCTGGTGCCTCGGATGCATGCAGGGGACTGCACTGCTGCTGCTGCTGGTCAAGCATGGCTCATGGCTTTCATGTAGAGGAATGCATTTCTCTGTCTATGACTTTGCTGGATTGAACATTTAAACTAGGCCATTTATAACAACAATTTTGAGCCACTTACATATAAAACAGATATAACACTGGCTTTAAGCAAAAAAAATTTGTCATGGAGAATTTTTTGTCTGAGGTATAATGAACTAAGTACTGCTGCAGATTATCTCTGTCAGCCAATAATTTTGACCTAATATGACTCCTACAAGTAAATGTCTTTAAAATATATTCTGTGTGTGTGTGGACGGTTGAGGGGTTTAAAAAAAAAATCTTTCGTTATTTTGAAGACACTGTGAAATGTTTCTCAAATGTGCACGTAGGCTAGTGTGAAATCAAGAACAACATGCCTCTGTTTGCACTGCTGAAACTTTGATCATTTTCCATCGATGTGACTCACATTTGTTTGTTTTTTCCCTCCAGGACCGTGTGAACACAGAAATCGGACTGTCAATTCCAATTTTTTGATTGAATGATTGCTATATTTGATTAATCATTTTGATATCATTGATTCGTGATCATGCTGACTCACATTTGTTTGATTTGATTTTCGCACTTGTTTCGCGAACATTTCGGGCACAGTGCACAGCCACCAGTGTCCCCCACTTTTTTCAAAAAAATTTGAGCTCTGAGATCCAGAAGAATCTTTCTGGCTAACAGTGCCGTAATTTTGACACTGGAAATTTCTAAAAGTTTTTTTTGAAAATGTCCAATCAGAATTTGTTCTCTTTCTGTGTGATGTTTCTAAATTCAATTGTCAATCTGATTGAAATCGTTTCACTTCAGCATGCGATCTATGATATATATTCGATATGTGACCATATGACACAAGTGAGAACAGACATCACAAATAATGCAGCTGTTTGCCTATAGACAACAGCACATAAGTGAAAACAGTTTACAACCTAAAGTGTTACCGCTTACATTAGAACAACACTTTGGTTGATGTTTGAAACTAAAAATACTAAAATAATATTGCTTTCGTTGCACATATAAAAAAGTGTGTTGTATGATTTTATTTGTACGGACGGGGAAACCAACAAGTGTCCAAATGTACATGTTTGCATATATATTTATTCTCCTTGAATCTTGAAAGAATGTGCTGAGAAACAAGCTTTAAATACAGTAAAATTATTATTCATTTCATATATCACAACAATGTCGACTCTGTCATCTCTGCATGTCATCTTTCAACCACTGGATTTTCAGGTGGTGTCTAGCAAATACTGTGGGATAAACAGATAATTAGAAAACAATGGGTAGAGACTCTGCTCTGATTTTGAGAGCTGGCATCCACTCCACTTTAGCTCCTGTATTTAGAAATGCTGACTATCCAAAAGCTTGGCAATGCGGGTTTGAAACCAGGAGACAGAGTTACAGTCTGCACTTCTGTAACTTCCCTGCAACTGCTGTCAGCCCCTAAACTGCCCGAATTAAATAGATCCAAAACTAACACAAGAGGAGCAAATCTTGAAAAACACCCAGAAACTAAAGACTACCGCTTTGACAGAACAAAAGAATAAGAAAATATAATCTGGTTAACTGAATATTAGATTTGTCTTGTCTAAATTTGTTAGTAAATGACTTGACTGGTGATCATAATGAATTTATTTACTCCAACACAAGTTGATTACCTTGCGCCTTAATGCATGCAACACTAGACAATGTTGAAAAATAAGATAATGAAGGTAGTAATGAGTGTGATGCAAAACAGAGGGGGGATTTGGAAGTGGTTATAGACTAGGAAGACTGAAAAATAAGTGGCTATACTCAAGTACAGCACAGCATTGCACAGTAGCCATGCAAATTCTGGTATTTAGTGACCAGTTCATACGTGACAAACACTTTGAACATAAGTTAAGAGACGGACTGAAGTGGGTCACTCAGATGATGTCAATGAAAAGTGGCAGCTTATTATATTCAAGTTGGCTCAGTCAAAGTATTTTGACATTTCGGAGCACTAATAAGTAATTTCAGATTTGTACTGAAACATTTGGGGTAAATATTTGAATGCAACTTTTCTGACAAATATCCTGATTTTTCTTCAATTTGCAATTATTATGATTAAATTCAATATTGTACATCTGCATTAGAGTTCTAACATATATAGAAGCATTACAACATTGACCTGTGTGGTAAACTGGAAAGTATGGCGTTTCTAGGCAGTGACTCGTCAACCAAGTCATATAGTCAATGAAGTACATGGTGTGTCACAGGTAGGGCTCAGCTGTCCTTGACCACAAATTGTAGCATAAAAGTCCACATTTTTCACTTTGTTCTCAAGTTTCTTTTTAGTGATGCACGTTATTAAAAACTTTTAACTAATACCAATAACCGATAAGTTCATATTTTCATACTTATTAAAAATTAATCCTCATTTAGTCTGAGTAAGAATAATAAGAATTAAAAAAAAAATAAGATGCAGTGATCAACATACTGCATCTCTGGACTAAATACAAGTAAAACATAGTGCTCATTTTCAGTCAAGCAATCACGAGGCTGCGCCTGGGTCCTGCCAGCACGGTGCAGGAGGAGACATAATGAGCGCGACATGCCGTATTTTAAAAGGCGCCACCACCAGCAAGCAATTTCACATCTATTTATCAGATTTAATTTACATACAATGAAACGGCATGCTTCCCCCACATTCCCATGTCTGGACTTGGGCTATTTTTGATTGGTTGATGTGACTAGTACACGAAAAGAACGGTACTTTCTAACGGTGGACATTTCTGTAACACAAGAAAGAGATTGTGACTCTGTAAAACCAAAGAGAAGTCATGTTTAAGCCTTCATCATACATGCCCCACAATGTACAGAATATCTGCAACTTGTGATTTACTAACTATTATTTCAAATTGTAAATTCTATTTTAATTTAATTGATTGTTCAGCCCAATTTCAGACTTATACAAGTGTTTGTATTAAATAATGAAGAGGTGAACTAGGTGAAAAAAAAAAAGTATGTATGTAGAAGGAGGCTAAGACTAGCTCTCGTCCTGACCAACATGAGCTTGTAGATAAAGGAGCAACTGTCCCATATCTCCTCTGCATCTATAGAAAGAGGAGGCATGTCTCTGTGTATATGAAACACAATCAAGTTATCACTGTATTCCATTAACGGTTCTCTCCCGGTCCCCGTGTGCAAAATATGTCAGAGATCATGAGAAGCACGCTGTTGTTCAACATGCCAAAAAACTAAAACTAGCCTGTTGCCAAGCAGCAGCCCTGGGTGCCAAGGCTGAACGACACCTGCTAGTTAAGTTCATATCAAACAAACCTGTCTGTACATGCAACAAGGAAAGGTGCCACAAAGGAAGGAAACTTCAGTGTGAGCTTAAAGATCAAGCCAACAACTTAACCAATCAATCGAATGAGTAAAAAGAACTTCAGGTCAACAGCACCAGGGGGAAAAAAAGATTTTTTTTACTAATACAGATCCCATGAGGGCACATGATTTGTGCATAAACACAGAAAAAACGTCTTGTGATTGCACTAGAACGCACTTAATCGGTTAACACCAAATAGGAAGAGCATGCAAGCACATGAACCATGTGAAGTCTTTAATAGGAGACTTCAAACACACTGAAAAGTAGTGCCGTCTAAAACTAGGTCTGAGTACATGCCACAGAAAAATTGGCTCAAACTTGACGCAGACTTGCCATTTCTGAGAAAATATGTGAAATCCTTAACAACTCCTAAATAGGTCACTTCACCAAGTCCAAAGTAACACGACTAATCAACCGAAATTCGTCCTGACACCTTTATCACCCTGAAGTAATCAAACTACCGTCAAATCAAAGGCCATTCTCTCTGAAATCTCAAGATAACCATGATCACATCAAATATGCTATAATTAGGCTATTTGGATGGAAGAAAAAAGTCAAAGCAATGTTAAGTGACAGGAGGAAATATCGTGCATATAATTTATTCTTTCCAGTGGTAATCACATAGGTCTGCAGCAGTGTCATATGAGCCTGAATTATACTGAGAGGTACATGCATTTGTTTCACTTTGAGCTAAAGCATGGAGGGGATAAAGCATTACAACTGGTATTACATATGTAATATTGATATTAGTAGACAGTTTGATGCCACAACACTAGAGTCAAGTTGTCAATCTAATTGGTACACAAAAGTAAATATACTACAAACAAATGTAATACTCATGTTAAAAATAATTTAGGGATCGACTGTATAGTACTAAATGTCAAAGTGATATTTTGGATAGACAGATTGTATTTTGTAGAATAATTTTTTAAATTAAATATCAAAAACTGAAATGGCTCAGGGGTGCACAAGTTTTTTTTTCTTTTACACGTACTTAATAAATCAATAGCTCAGCGAAAACAATACAGTAATAAAATGCATATCTGTAATCCATATGATTACACTCTGTTAACAACTGCCACCCAGCAGCAAATAATGCCAATAATAATAGTTAAGAAGCTGCTGATTCAGTAAAATCAGACACTGTTATATCTGAAGCAGAACAAATATAGACCTTTATCTACTGCATAACTATCTCAAAGTGGGAGGTTAGGTGTAATATATTCACTTGGTGCTCTTATAAAACGTTTGAGGCTCCGTCTGCACTTTGAACATTAGTGGGACAGGACCAGTCATTTCTTACCTTATCAGCATTAAGCTCACAGGAATTAGGCTTCAAACTTGACTTTATTAAACCTTTTGTTAGTTCAAACTGATGTTTATGGCACTTATTAACTTAAAGGTTAAAGGTTAAAGGCAGTTTTTGAAGAAGTGTTGAAACACTACAGGAGGTTTTCACAAGATAAATACAAAAAATGATATATATCATCACACCGAGGAAAAAGAAAAATGAATCTACAATATAAAAGTAGGCGTTTTAGGACATAATAGATATTGGGACAAAAACAATAATTTTGGAGGCTATTTGAAGGCAGTCTTTTATCAATATATATATTTGTATAATTTACAATCATTTTTAGTAAGAAAATTCTTGGGTAAAAAAAAAATGGTTCTCTCCTATGTGGTAATGTTTTCATTGTTTTCTCTCTGAAGGGAGGAAACGTGTTGGTGATATATATCTCCTCTCAGGCTGTTACAAGACATAGATAACACACAATCCAGCACAGCAGCCACTCAGATGATGTCCACTCCCAAAGCTTCACAGTGTGTATTTAGCATCAATAATATAAGTATACACAAATGCAAAAGCATACATAGAATTTATAATTAGGACTGGATGATATGGCCAAAATTTACACCACAGGATTTTTTTTATTTTTATTTTGGTGTATATGATGTAATCCCAATTGTGGGTGTGCATGTTTGTTGGTCTACATGTAGCCCTGCGATGGACTGGCGACCTGTCCAGGGTGCACCCCTGTCTTTCACCCAAAGAGAGCTGGGACAGGCTCCAGCAGGTCCTCGTGACCCTAGATAGAACTAAACAGGTATGGATGGATGGATCGATGGATAATGTAATCTCACATTAATACGAATAATGTGAAAAAACAGAGAAACCGCCAAGAATGTCCAGAAATGATAACTGTATCCACAAACCTCTTAAAAAGACTGATCATTGCAATATATGTTATTGAATCACTGACCAGCACACAAACGAAAATAAGATAAAACACTAAAAAATTTAAAAAGAAACTTTCCTTTACTGGAAGCGCAGAAAACATTACTGTCTTAATAACTTTAATGTTGCCATAAGTTGCAAAGTACACTTGTAAGCCATTTCTCCTACAAGTATTCATTGTCAGTTCAATGCAGTTTTCTCCATAAGACAAGTTATAAAAGAGCAAATAAAATGTATTTTTAACCCCGATAATATGTATTTTGTTAGGTGGGGTGGTGGGGTATTCATCTCACTCAGATTTACAGTAAATGTAGACACATACCAGGTCTATAAAACCACTCAAAAGCGTCCACTGTCATCAATACAAACAAAACTATTTCTTCTTGAAAACTTAATTGACTTTTGCTTCTTTTTGCTCGTTTTTCAGGAAAAACTTACTGCCAACTAGCAGCAGTTTTCCCTCATGATGACACCGGCTAGTCACTGTTGCATCATCGTTACATGAACACAACTGCAGACCCCAACCAACACTGCCAGCTAGCCTGATAGCTCAGCAGCCGGCTAAAAGCCAACGTGCAGGACCCAAAAAAGCAACTTGAACAGGGCAGAAAATACAGCTAGTGGTTTAGTGGTGAAAACGATCCACCGCAAAAATAGCAACAGTCAATCTTGCCCAGGCTAAGGTGGTACACTTGAATGCCCCCGAGAACAAGTTAGTACTGACCGACTCTGACTGCACTAGCTAACAGTTCACCTGCGGAGAAACGGCAGTTTAACTGCCAAACGGAAAATACTGTGAAGGAAATATTTACCCGTGTGAGTTGTTTGACAGCGAAGGACAGCATGTTTGTAGGGACCACAAGAAGCAGCAGTGGCAGCACACTGTTGACACGATTGAAAGGCAGCTTGGAGCTCACTCGGCACGGCTGTTACGTCTGTCCTGCCGAAGGGGTTGATGGGAGTTGTAGGCTGTTGAAACAAAAAAAAAAAAAAAAAAAAAAACCAGGTCTGTGGCAGTGGCTGAGTGTCACAAAATTATGTGACCTACATCTTGTCACCTAATTTGGATTTTTTATTTTCTGCATGATTTTTTTTCTTTTTTTTGTGGTATGGTTTAGAAGCAGGAGAAAAACAGGAGGCATAGTTGAGAGTTTCTTTTTCGAAGTGATGAGGATGATAGAGACAATGCATGTTAGATGTTTTGGACAGAAAGTCAGATAGGCCAGACTGAGATGGTTTGGACATGTACGGAGGAGGGATAGTGAATATATTGGTAGCAGGATAATCAGGTTGCAAATGCCAGGCAGGAGGCCTAGAGGAGATATGTGGATGTAATGAAAGAGGACACAATGTTAGTTGGTGTGAGAAAAGAGGATGAAGAAGATAGGGTTAGATGGAGGCAGACGAAGATCACAATGGTGATCCTCCTGGTCACATTTAGCTTTAATTATCAGTTATCAAAATTGAAGACTTTATCTGAGTGAAAGGGAATAGCAAATTAGGCACCCCTTTAAATAAAAGTACAGACTGGTTCTGGAAATCTGAGGTGTACAGAGAGAAGAGGAATAGTGAGAGTAAAGTCCCCTGTGGTGCTCCTGTGCTGCTGATCACCTGCTCAGGTACACATCTATTCAGTCTCAGTAGTCTGTCAGATTATCAGAAATCCAGGTGATTGTGGCGGCATCGAGATCAGCAACAAGATCCATGACTGAAGTGGAAAATGAGACTGCGGAGATGTGACAGAGAAGCTGTGGGTTAAGGGAGGATGGGAGGTCTGTTTAGCTGGGGGAAGGAGAGGAGGATGCTGAGTTTGTCTCTGAACTGAACCAGCTAAAGAATGAGTTCAGTTCATTGTTTCTGTCCAAATTTCCATCTATCTGATCCTCCTTCTGGCCAAAGCCTGCAATCATCTTCATCCTCTGACCACACATCTTCTACATTGTTCAACTGGACCTTGTTCTCCAGCTTTCCCCATACACCTCCTTGTTGTCTCTAACCTTGACTTTCAGTTGTTTTTGTACTGAAGTCAATAATTTGCTGTCTGCCCCCCTGAAAGGGTGGTATTTTCTTGCTGAGGAGCTCTCTCAGGTCATTGGTATTCCTGGGTTTATTATTAGGGAAGCACCTCACTGTTCTGGTGGGGATGGTGGTGTCCACACAGAAGTTAATATAGTCAGTCACACAGTCAGTCATGCGACTGATGTCATTTCCATGTGGCTCACAGAGTGAATCTCAGTCTGTAGCCTCACGACACTCCTGTAGAGTTTCTTCATCTTCCTGTGACCACCTCCTCAGTCACATGGTTGCCTCTGGATGATGGGTTTATAGGTTGGGGAGAGATAAACCAGATTATGATCTGCTGTATGCATCTCTAACTCTGCATGCATAGAACAAATCCAACATTTTATTCTCTCTGATGGAGCAGTTGAAAAACTGTTATAACTTTGGAAATGTGGCAGAGAGAGATGCGGCTGAAATCACCAGGAACGATCTGGGTTGTTGTGTCTGTAGTTTAGCAACAGTGGAGCTGGTGATGTCACACACAGCATCAGCTCCAGCTGATGGATGTAATCTGCCACTACAATAACTCAGTGAACTCAGTAAAAAGGACAGAAACTCATAGCTAACAGTTCAATATCCAGGCTGCAGAAATTATGTTTCACAGTAGAATGTTCTCGATTACACCATCTGTTGTTGACAAGCACTGCAATTCCACTGCCCTTATTTTTTCCATTCCTATTCATATCTCAGTCCACCCTTACTGTCTGAAATCTTGGCTGAGAGACGGCGGAGCCTGGAATATGCTCCCACAGCTACGTTTTTGTGAAACATACTAAACTGCATTGCTGAAACTCCAGAATTGCCTGTGTCAGCCTCAATGATGCTATTCTCAGATGTAAATGATTAAAACAGCTCTGAAAAAACGCTACAACATATCTCCCAGTTCATTTAATTTCAAGTCACCTTTAATTGTATATGGCCAATTCACAACAAGTCTTCTAAAGATGCTTTACACAAAAGACAAGTCCAATCACTCTAAAGTCAATCTCATTCAGTTAAATTCCATTCATTATAGTTCAGTTAATAAAATTCATTCTAATAAAGTCCAGGTTCAAAGTTCAAATAATGCCAATTAATTAAAAACCAAACAAAACAAATAAACAAACAAAAACAAGCCAAGCTAAGCAACCCAAGAGAATTCACTTCGATGTAATATCCCATCCTGAGCAAGCATGAGGCCACAGTGGAGAAGAAAAAAACCTCATTAACAGGGCTAAAAAACCTCCAGCAGAAGCAGTCTCAGGGAGGGTGGCCATCTGCCTCGATCAGTTGCGGGTTGAGGGTCTGAGATGACAGGAAAGGAAGACCAACAAAGACATAGAGAATAGTTCAAGAATAAATGCCCGTGAGATACAAAAGAGAACAATTTTAATTGTAATAATAAAGATACATCCATACAAGAGTAAAGAGAACAGACTTAAGAAAGAGCTCAGTGTTCAATGCACACAAAACCTCCATCTGTTCTTAGTTTTTTGTCACTCAGATGTAGAATTTGTGAATTTAATAGATTGTGTTAGCAACACTTTTATTCTCTTAACTTTTTAAGATTTTCTCTGAATATTACTGAAATCTGGGTGCTCTTCATCACAGTTTTGGAAGTGCTTTCACTCCAGATCAGTGGTTTTTAACCTTGTTGGGGGTATTGAACCCCACCAGTTTCATATGCACATTCACCGAACCCTTCTTTATTGAAAAACAAAAAAAAAATTTTTTTTTTTTTGATTCAAGACATAGGTATATATTTTACTGGTGCACAAAATGAATTGTGCATTAACGTCACTGTGTTCAAAGAACAAAACCAATAGAATGCATGAGCTGCATGAATTACATACCTTACGTATTATCTATTGTATTTATAATTCATTTTCTGAATCCGCTTTATCCTCACTATGGTCATGGTGCTGGGCTAGAATTGCTTAACTTGGCATTGCAAATCATACAGATAGGATGCTGACTCCGATCACGTTCCATTATACATGTGAATCCACATTGTACATAGTCATCTGACCACTTTCTTTTTCTGCTCGACATAGTTAGTATGGAATAAAATATTAAAGAAGTCACACGATGTACCATCACCAGTGTTGGGCAAGTTCACTTTCTGCACGAACTAGTTAAGTTCATAGTTAATAGAAATTAAAGATCATTCCTGCCAGCAGCCATCAGCCTCCACAACAAGACATAATTAAAAAATTTCTGTCATTCATTTATTGTTGAAAAAAAAAAAAGCCCTACTACAATGTTGAATTTCCCTTCTGGGATCAATAAAGTATTTTTCATTTTCATTTTCATTCATTAAAATGAACTAGTTCGGTTCATAGTTCTGACACACTGTCACGATAGTCTCTGCTGAGATCACTTCAGGTGGATCATCATCGAGAGGATGGTGTTTCGTGGTTGTGAAATCGTCATCGAGAGCTTCAGTCTGGGTGATCAGTTTCACAGTGAGGTCCACTGCTGATTCTCCGTGTTGCTCTTTTGTCTCAGATTCCACTGTTGATGTTGTTTCCTTTTTACAGGAAATAACATCATTTTCAATATCAGTGACAGCTATTTTTTTTTTTAAGACATCCAGTCTGCCTTTTCCTCCAGTTGTTGGTGCTGCTGGTATGTTGTCTCTACTGTAGCTGGGCTCATGTGATCCAACTTGGTCTACTCCTGTTTGAGAAGTGTCCTTTCTGTCATTTGCTGAGGCATGATTGGATGTTGTTTCCTCTTGACTGGAGATGACATCACAGTTAGCGAAAGTCAGTTTTTTAAAGACATCCAGCCTTCCTTTTCTTCCAGTTCTTGATGGAGATGTTCCAGGTTTGGGATCTCTGTTGCCATAGCTTTCAGAAGAAGTTCTCACGTTTTCCTCTTGGGGTTCAGTAGAAATGCAGTTTGGCTCCTCAGAGGGACACACTGCCATTATACCTTTTGCTGCGACCACATAAGGTCTGTTATTACCAAGAGGAAGGTGTTTCATGGTGATGAAATCATGACTGAGAGCTTCAGTTGGAGTGATCCTCTTTCTTGGATCCACTTGTAACATCTGCTTCAGGAGGCTGACGAAAGCTCATATGTCTTCATAGTGAGTAGGAATCAATCTTCCTGGCTGCATCGCCATCAGGTCATCCAAAGAGTAGAAATGAGAAGAAATGCCATCATGCCATTTGACGTCCTTTCCTATTTGCTGCGTGTACTCATCTGAGGATTTCAGCCACCATATACGGCGAGGAGCCTCCTGGACTAGATTGAAATAAATCTGTTTTGGAGGCAGCATCCAGGAAATGTTTCAGTTGTACAATGGCTCTCAGGCGTCATATTCATCATGCATGGGGTACAAGTGGTCTCCGAGGTACAGGAACGCCAGAACACAGTCGAGAGTCCACATATCGACGCCTTCATCCTAAAGTTGGATGATGGAGAAGAACTTCTGGTGTTCTGTAAGCCAGATTCTGGATGATCCCTCTCTTCCACAGGTTTGGGGCCTCTGTTGCTAGACCAAAATCAATCAGTTTGGCCTTAAAGGGCTCTGACTGATGATTTACCAGCATGATGTTGTCAGGTTTTATATCAGCTTGAAACCAGATTGATGGTCTTCATCAATCACCAACATCTGTTGAGCAACTTCCCTAATTTCACAAACGTGAAGAGGAGTGAAATTCTTGCTTTTCATTAAATCAAACAGGCTCACGTCCAACATTTCTGTTACAAACACAAAAGTGGTTTCTGTAGACGAAGTGTTCTTTGAACTTGAGCAGATTATTCTTATCTGCGTTGAGCTTTCTGACCTTCTCCTGGGTCTCAGCTTCACTTATAGCTGATTTGAAGTAATCATTTCTCACCACTTTTACAGACACAAGTTCTTTTGTGTTCAGGTTTTTACATCTGGCCACTTTTCCGAACGTCCCCTGACCCAGGAACGCCGGGATCAAGTAGTCGGAAGAGTTACCAGTGAGAACTTGGTTCAGCTGGATGTTAAAAAGTGGTTTTGCTGAAGAATTATTGATGTTGAAGGTCTGCATTTGAAGGTTTTCTCCGCAAACAAAGGTTAATGTTTTTTTAATCATGTCATGAATATTTTACAGTAATTAAAAACATATTTAAAAAAGATCGAGGATTTAAAACACATTTGTTTAATTTCAATGACCTCTCACGGCCCACCTGCAGTCCCACGACGGCCCACCAGGGGGCCGCGGCCCACACTTTGGGAATCACTGCTCTACAGTACATTAAAAATATGAGGAAAAACTTGCTGCCAATTGGTCTTTATTATAAGACAAAAACGAGGTACTTCAGGTGCAAATGTATTTCTCACCATTTCAATATTTTTAATCCCCCCAGGCAGTCGGGGTCTCCTCCTGGCTCTGGGCGACGGCAGCTTTCATCTTCTTTTCATGATCATTTTAAAAGTTTGATGACGCAATTGTTAGCGTGACAGAAGCGACAGCCCGTGTTGCCATGTTTAATTGCTTTCCTCCGATACATATTAGGCTAATTTGTGGTGTATTTTAAATAGGGTTTGCTGGAAACCTGGCACGGTTTTGACCGCGCGTGAACTTTGAAAGAGCGTCGTTCACAACTGCCCATATGAACTCGTTCACGCCCCACGCTCGTGAAGGGGAAAAAGAACGCACTCAGTTCACGTTCGCAAAAAATATGAACTAGTTCGTGAACTTTCGTTCAATGAACGCGTTTAGGTACAACACTGCCAGCAACACCGATGCGTCGGCGCATGCACGTCGAGCTCAGAGAGCAACACCTGTATCGGTACGTGTCGGTGCGCGTGTCGCCTTAAGAAAGTCACGTGACCGATACAGGTACTGTATCGAATCAGCGTTGCCAGGTGTACAATAATTATCGTATTTGTACGATAATTTGGCCTTCTGTACAATGTACAATCAATAATAAAACAAAGTTTATTTGGTAATTTGTTGAAATCCAGGAAGCACGCAAGGAGCGATGATTGACATCCTGAACTGACCACAGCTTGTGCGACTGAACAGTGGTGAGTCTGAGCAGGTGGCGAGCTGCACAGGAGGACTGCTGGGGACAGTACTGTCAGTGCTTCTATTCACTCTGTGTAGCCCAGACTTTCAGTACAAGTCAGCGCACTTTTATCTCCAGACTCTGCCAAATGATGCTGCAGTTGAGCGGTATGTTAATGGTGGACAAGAGGTGAAGTGCAGAGAGCTGGTAGACTGCTTTGTAGCAAAGTATGGGTACAATTGCCTCATTTTGATGCTGAACAAGACAAAAGACCCCATAGAACTGACTGTGCAAAAAAGTATGTTGCACTGGCCACTAGAAACACCAAACACTTCCTGCACAATGTAACAATTTCAAAATTGAGTGTCCTCACATAGAAGCTTCTTCAACTATTCAGGAAAAAAAGATTGTTGAAGAGAAGTGATTCCTTCCCACAGAAATAACCTTTTAAAATGACTGTGTGACAGGAGAAGGGACTCCTTTAGGATGAAATGCAAGATCAGTGTTTTGACTTCTTTTGTATTAATTCATTCTTTGCTTTTGTCCTTTTTTTTGGTAAAGAAAAGACTTTTGCACTGCCACAGTTCATTTAAATGCAGCGTTTCAGTACTATCCTTTCTGAAACATCTATCCATCCATCCATCCATTATCTCTGCCGGCTTTATCCTATGTAGGGTCACAGGGATCTGCTGGAGCTTCCTTTCTGAAACAGATTCTACAATTAAAGGTGGAATATAATAACATCACAAGAAAAATTATAATTCCAAATAATTCATTCAAGATATATATTAGTAAATTTAAGATTTTGAAAAAAAAAATGAAAAATTGACTACAGGGTTAAAAAAAAATGAAAAAATTGACTACAGAGTTCAAGCTTGTACTTCCATGTTTGACAAAAATAACAGGCATACGCCATGAATCTTTTTTTTTTTGTCTTTATAAGGTATTAAGATTAGATAAATGTATCCTCAGATGAACAACAACGCATATTATAGTTCACAATAATTCTCAGACAGTAAATTACTAAATTTAAGATTTCTCCTAAGATTTCCTAATTAAGACATAAAAGACAAAATCATGATTAATTAGAGTAATACCATGGGACCCAATAAGTAACTTATACTTAAAACAAGATAAATAATTATTTGCTTCCAGATGTAAGGTTTAAAATCTTGGCAAGAACAACACAATTTGAAGCGCACGTCTCCAGGCTCAGCTGCACTGAACTGTAACTGGTTTGTTCAAGTAAGCCTTTAACTCAGTGATGTGTAGAAAATGGTGGACAAGACTTCTCCTTTGGGTTTTGTGCCATTTATTGTCAGAAAAGAGACATACTATATGCTGGTCAGTCTTGTGGTTGCTTCCGTGGGCAGCTTGAAAGAACAGCAAGTTATTTTAGCACAAATACTGGTCGACTAGCTTAGCAAGTGGATTTTGCTGTCATCTGAAAATTGAAAACAAACACAAAGCATGACAAAACAGTTCTAAATCTTTTCACGTTTACTTAGCACAGTCCACCCATGTTCGAATTATGATCATCCATATCTTTTAATACACAATGCCTTGCTATGGTGGAATTTCTCACTTCTCCAAGAGAGCGCTCTCTTTGGCAAATATATGTACAGACATAAGAATGAATTCCAAATCATACACAAAATAGCAAATTGAATTATATTTTATATAAACTCTGTTACACCAGCAACAGCATTTCAGTCAGCTTGTGTTTTGAACTTTTACTGGGCCATTGAAACACCTTGACAAGTTTTCTTTACTCAGCCATTCTGTTGCAGATTTGAAGGCGTGCTTGTCTTTCTGCATGGCCCAGGTTCAAGTCAAACTTTAAGTTGTTGGACTGATGGACTCACACTTGCTTTAGAATATTTTGGCATACACAGGAGTTCATGGCAGACTCAGTTATTCCATGGAGCCAAGGTCTTACAAGCAGTAAGAGAAGCCCAAATGATCATCCTTCCACCACTGTGTTTAACAGTCGGCATAAAATATTTGGTGACGTGCTGCTTTTCTCCCTCCTAATGTGGCTGTGAACCTGATGTCGAAACATCTCCACTTTGATCTTGTCTGTCCAAAAAATATTGTTCCAGCAGTCTTGCAGTTTTTTTTTTTTTTTTTTTTTTTGTCTTTTTCCTTTATTCTTTTCTCTGAGCATTGTATGGTCCAGTCATATGGGGGAACTTAGTGGGACATGCATTCCTGGTAAGGTTTGGATTTGTTTCACTTGTGAGTAATCTTTCTCACTCAGTGTATTTTTCATGTTTGAAAAAAAAAAAAAAAAATTGCACTAAACTTAATTCCTCAAACTGGGACAAATACACAGAAAATGTGGTTGCAAGTCAAATTACTTCAGTGATGTAAATGTTAAATTGGACTCAAACTGGCTGAGGTGAGTTGAGATGTGAACAAAGAAACTGTGACACACATGGAGAGAGAAGACCATATGGCTGGCGTTTAACAATATGAGGCCCTTTTTGTTTCTGAGCCATCATGTTAAACAATGTAAGATAATATGAAGTGTGACACAGTTACATCTTCTAACCATTGTTGTGTTGCAGCATACAAATGTACATCGATATTTCTATCAGATGGCCGTTGTGATGTTTGTGGTAAATTAAATATTTATTTTTACAGTTGGGTTCACGCTACACACTCTGTAAGTGGCAGCTGCAGAAAAGACTTCTGCAGAGAATACACTTATACATCTTTACTTATACCATCGCTCCTCAGATTAGCATGGTCTCACCTCACGTCTGATAACTGCAGGTGATTTTAGGAATTATGCTGAAATGGATTTGGTCACAGGTACAGTATGTACTGTATGTCAAACTGCTGGCAAACTAGTCTTGCTTTTTACAGAAGACCCTATCAGAGTTCAAATGTATGTTGTCTTCTTTTGAAAACAGATGCACCCCAAGCAGCTGTTGCTTGCAAGGATGAACCTGCTGGCCTGAACTGGTCAAACTGACTTTCATCTGAAATCCAAACCACTTTTTGTCTCAAGGAAGATTGTTTTATTGCTCAAATATGCTGGCTAAAAACTAGCAATTGAGACACAAACATTCTACTGACTCGACATCAAGGAACAATTCATTTTGGTGATCAAACCTGTGGGGTGTCCTGGTGGAACAAAAAGCAGGTTGTGAACAAGACAGTACAGAAAAGTTCGGTGAGAAGTTTGTGGACGTGTTGGTTGACTGCAGTCGCTGAGGACATCGTTCCTGCTTGTGATTCTAACCCCTGATATGGACGCTTGATCACGGTGTTTTTGTAGTGGTGATGTAATCCTGCCGAAGTTCATGCTCTTCAAAACAGAGCTTTGGTAATGTAAATGCCATTTACGTAGCAACAAAGGAAATACTAGCTGCAGAAACTGTGGTTAATAAAATATTAGGAACCAGAAAGTTTATGAGGAAACAAATGTTCACTCTGGTACAGGGGTTGGACAATGAAACTGAAACACCTGGTTTTAAAGCACAATCATTTATTAGTATGGTGTGGGACCTCCTTTTGCAGCCAATACAGTGTCAATTTGTCTTGAGAATGACATATACAAGTCCTGCACAGTGGTCAGAGGGATTTAAAGCTACTCTTCTTGCAGGACAGTGGCCAGGTCACTACGTGATGCTGGTGGAGAAAAACGTTTCCTGACTCGCTCCTCCAAAACACCCCAAAGTGGCTCAATAATATTTAGATCTGGTGACTGTGCAGGCCAAAGGAGATGTTCAGCTTTACTTTCATGTTCATCAAACCAATCTTTCACCAGTCTTGCTGGGTGTATTGGTGCAATGCCATCCTGATACACTGCACCACCTTCAGGATACAATGTTTGAACCATTGAATGCACATGGTCCTCCAGAACGGTTCGATAGTCTCTGGCAGTGACGCGCCCATCCAGCACAAGTATTGGACCAAGAGAATGCCATGATATGGCAGCCCAAACCATCACTGATCCACCCCCATGCTGCACTCTGGGCATGCATCAGTCTGGGTGGTCTGCTTCTTTGGGGCTTCTAACTCTCCTGGATGTGGTGAAAACAGTAAAGCTGGACTCATCAGAGAACAATTACATGTTCACTTTGTCCACAGCTCAAGACTTTGCGCTCCTTGCACCATTGAAACCGACGTTTGGCATTGGAACGGGTGACCGAAGGTTTGGCTATAGCAGCCCGGCCGTGTATACTGACCCTGTGGAGCTCCTGACGGACAGTTCTGGTGGAAACAGGAGAGTTGAGGTGCACATTTAATTCTGC
This sequence comes from Hirundichthys speculiger, assembly GCA_018398805.1. Lineage (NCBI taxonomy): Eukaryota > Metazoa > Chordata > Actinopteri > Beloniformes > Exocoetidae > Hirundichthys > Hirundichthys speculiger. Next base: position 4,380,524 of record JAGFBZ010000074.1, on the reverse strand, counting down.
TGTGATTTGGGCAGCTGTAGTTTTATGTTTTTTGGATACATTCCAGGTTAGCACCTGAACATCCCTTTCAGACAGCTTCCTCTTGGGTCCACAGTTAATTCTGTTGGATGTGGTTCGTCCTTCCTTGGTGCTATGCTGACATTACCCTGGATACCGTGGCTCTTCATACATCACAAAGACTTGCTGTCTTGGTCACAGATGCACCAACAATTTGTCCTCTTTTGAACTCTGATATGTCACCCATGACGTTGTGTGCATTGCAATATTTTGAGCAAAACTGTGCTCTTACCCTGATAATTAAACCTTCACACTCTGCTCTTACTGGTGCTATGTGGAATTAATGAAGACTGGCCACCAGGCTGGTCCAATTTACCCATGAAACCTCCCACACTAAAATGACAGGTGTTTCAGTTTCATTGTCCAACCCCTGTATGGAATACTATGCAAACAAAAATCTGACAGTAATCTTGCTTCCAGTACTACAGTTATTTTTCTTTTCTGCTCAGGCTAAGAATATTAGGTGATTAAAAATCATTTTTGATAGTAACACTGAATTGTCATACTGTGAACGTCAGCTCCCTCAAAAGAGAGAAATATTATCTCAAGAATGTTTCATGGTTGGTTTTCATGTTGAAATTCAATCTCCAACAAGCTCTCATGCAATATATTTTAGAAAATTAAAACTGCATATCTTCAGTGGAAGCTACGAGTATGAATTCCTAATCTGAAGAAAATGTGGCTTAATCCATAAGTGTCCTTGCAGACTTAGATAACACAACTATCCTGCACAGCTTCTGCTCTGCAGTTGTGCTTGAAGCTCTGAATAAAAACATCCACCCATAAAAAGACAGTTAAAGAGATTTTAATGTGCTTGTTCATACAGTATATTGTATGCATATCCAGCAAAGCATTTCTCATACATATAACTCTCTTATATCCAGGGTTTGAAATGTAGAGCTGAGAGGATGATTAACAGTCAGTCTACCATAACATTACGCCTTTCACTCGACGATGGCACAGAACAGCTGCCTAAGAGGCTCACTCTGTACGCAAAGAGCACAATACCAATTCCATCTGTTTTTAACCAAATTCTCCAACTCCAGAAAGTAATAACACTGAGAAACATATATCTAAAAACAATAAGTCTGCTGAGGTTGAGTACATTATTTACATAAAACATAAAAACGGTGTTTAACAAATACAAAGTTGGAAAATGTGTCAGAGAAATCAGCCATATCCTAACCATCCATTAACTTTGAATATACACGATTTAAATCCACAATTCACAGCAGTTCAGAGGCAAAAAACTGTCCCCTGCTTTTTCATCATAATCAAAATGAGTATCATTTCCATAATTATCGTCATTGTTGTCATTAACGGTGTCTCTTTTTTTCCCTCCATTCTCTTGTGTTTCATTTACTTATCCGAAATAAGGGCGCTCACTTTGAAAGTTGTAGTCTGGACACACTTTCTGAACCAGCTTGTAATCAATACTTAGGAAAGAAATGAAGATGCAGATCACCTTGAAGGGTTTGGCACAGAGCCAAGCAGCGTGAGACTGGGTGTGCTCTGTAAAGCAGGTCTGAGATGGGTCATACAGGCAGGGTTTGGACTTCTTTGATCTGTCGGTTTTCTCATACTCAACCCTGCAGTTGAGGGTCTTTCCCTCTTTAGGGTCAATGGTGGACTGGTGCGTGTCCTGGATCTGGATCTCCTGCTGGGTATGGGGGTACATCTGCTGCTGCTGTTGAAGAACCTCAAATTCCACCACTTTGGTTGGCGGCACGATGCTGACCGACACGTTCCCCAGGCTGGATGAGTTGTGACGGAAAAAGACAGTAAAAGTCCCATTGATGTGGTCCACAATCTTCCCGGTCACCAACAAGCTGAACTTTACGGTCTTTACAGTGAAGTAGAAGTCTCCCCAACCGAAGATCTTCTTGCTCTTCATGTTTGTCTTTAGTGAGGGCTTGCGCTTGGAGCGGTAACCTGTCTGGTCCAGCAGCAGGGATTGGTTCCGGCCAGAGTCATACGGGTTAAAGGAACTGTAGGTAGGTGGCTTGGACTTCATGGGTGTCTGGTCAATAGATGTGGAGAAGATGCGGGTTTGGTATGGAGGCTTAACGGCTCCTCCAACCGTGCCTCCCCCCATGCCATATGGGAGACCCTTCATCGGTGACCCCACTGGGGCCAAATTTGAGAAGTCCACTTGCTTCTCCAATCCTTGGACCTGCAGAGGATAAAGCAGGGAGAAGAAAATATTACCAACAATTTCCAATTTTAGGATTCTTAACATGTTGTTCTAGTGTTTTTTGTTGCATGATCACTGAGGCCGAGCTTTTCCACCAACTGGAACTGCAATTAAGAAAGATAGACTTTCCCATGTAGTAGACCTGAGGAATAGATCCCATTAATTTTCAAGGTGGAACATACTGCAAAACAAGAAATAAGGTTTGATCTAACATTCCCAACACATTAACAGCTGCCAGCCATAACAAAGTTTTTGCCAGCTGGTAGTGGGTCCTAGTGTGTCCATTTCACAAAACCAAGCTGGGCTATTACTATTTATGATCTTTACCAAGTGAAAGCAGGACAACTGTCAACGCTGGGAGTTGAACCCACAACCTGCAATAAGTTCACGGTGGATTTTTATGTCTTTATTTTGAGTCCAGTTTAATCTTGTTCTCTCCAACACAGAACTACCAATACATCATGTGCGATAATTGTGTTGCGTCTCATTTCATTTTACACGCATTGTTACACTGTGAGATGTCGCACAGGTCATTTTTCTGTACTTTTTTTTTTTTTTGCCTCACAGAGTTTTATGTCCTAAAGCATCCAAGTTGTTAGATGTTGCCATGTTTCATCTCCTCAATTCAAGAAAACAGAACCATCTATTTTTGTTAACACACTTTAATTTTGTTGTCAGAGTTGCTCCAGAGAGCAAAACAACTGTGCATGTAAGGTAATGGATGTGAGTCTTTGTTTGTTCAGACAGCTTTCTGCCTTTAATCCAGAGCCTAGGTGGTTATTCACAGAGCTGATTGACTGGAAATCATAGTCTGCTTTCTTTCATGTCTCATCAATCACATCGCTGCCACTTCCATCCATATGCATATATGTACACACACACACGCTTACCCACACACGCACACACACACCGGCTTTCAAGCTCGAAGCTGTCATGAAGTGACAGTGAGAAGCATTACAGCTGTTGAGAGGGGTTGTGTGCACTTCCCCTGAGGATTTGTTTGGATCTTTAAAACTATTTCAAACTAGTTTTTAACTTTTTTCCATGTGGATAAGCAACCACGTATCACACACACACACACACACAAAGGATTCCAAGGCAACTACACAAAAGCTTATAGTCTGTGTGTGCTTATTCAAAGGCAGTTTCTATCTCCCATTATTTTTGGTCCAAGGCCATGTAACCGACAGGTTTGTGCCGAAGCTATACTCATCTTTCATCAGTCACTGAATCCAATAACACCCACGAACAGCTATTAATAGAGGTAAAAGTGCAGCACTCAATGCAGCCCTTAATGTATTCAATGTAACTATCCTTATTTTGGCTGACCGTTCATTAACATGCCTGCAGAGCTGATTTCTAAGTAAAATGATTGGTGAGAAAATAAGTAGAAGTTTATTGACCGCTGGAGGAATGAACTGTGAAAAAAAAAAGGTTTTGATAAACGACAAGTGACTGGGTCCTCTTTCTTTGGTGCAAAGACAGAAACCCTGTGCAGGAGCCTGGCAATTTTTTAAGCTGGTGAAGGTGTGATGTGAGCCAACGTTGGCACTGACAGGTAGGAAGAAGCTTCAGTTGATGGAAGACAAACATCAGAATATATAGAGCAACAAACAGCGTGCACAGTGCATGCAATATGGGGACTTCCGGCGAGCGCGTTGTCAGCAGTGCTGTCAGCTAGCTCCATGTGTTGCCATCTGTCAGGCTAGCACTCTGTTCGTGCAGTCCTCATCATTTCTCTAGTGTATGGCACAGAGCTCAAACTAGCATGATCATCATAATCCTTAACCATTTTCCGAAACAACATCACAACACGAACCTCAACCTGACCTTCAGGGTCAAATGTATGAAGCAACAAAAAATGATTTCATAGTGCGGCGTGAAGATGGATTGAGTGTGTCTGAGGAAAAGAGGAAAGCTACCATTCTAAGCCAGCAACTTTAACAAACATCGATTGAGGGGAAAAAGATGAGTATGGTGGAAGGACCTCTTCGTCTGTGGCACAAAAGTAATAAAATGCCAACTGAAACCAATATACAGATGGACTTTCCATTAGCATAAATATGAAATTTTTTTATTCTCGACAGTAAATCAATTTAAAGGGCGAGGGTATGTTAGAAGAAATATCAGATATTTACTCTTGACAAGAAATCTATAAGCTATGGACTTTTTGAAACAGCAAATGTTTGCTATAAGGTCATATCAGGCTGTCGCATCCAGCAAAAGATTGACGATTTGTGAACTGAACCCTCATGCTTTTCTTCATCCTCAGATGCCATTCAGTTAAGTTACAATAGGAAAGAGGCAACTTTTCAAGCGTCGGCTGGAAGGGGAAGTGCTGGGGTGATGAAAAGGTGTGCGCAGGTGCAGGCTGGCACGCAAAGTTTGACCAAAGAACAGGCTCTATGATAACACACCGATGCTTACGTTTTGACAAAAACTCACAGCCGCGTGCCCAAGGTTGATCAAGCCTATGTGTATGGTACATGTACAAAAATCCATTACACACTAAAGTAGATTATATTATATCAACATGCTGCAACGTTTTTATTTTATGCATTTATAAAAATATTTCCCAGGCCGTCATTGATTCATTAGGACTTCTAAGGAGTCAACGGTTGCAATTTGGGACTGTCAAGTGGGAATGACAGAGCTAGACACGTAATTCCTGTAGATTCAGTCAGAAAATGAATCAGAAGAAATTTTTATAGGATGGTGAATTAAATCAAGCAATCCAAAAATGTTCATCAGCCATGGTAGGTTGGTTTTAGCCCCATTACACAGGGCTCGTGTTTACAGGTGAAAAAAAATACATGTTTGAGAGTACACATGTATTTTATAGAAGTAACTACCACATAACACAAAAATGTCATGTTACCTGAAGCTACCAACAAAGAAGCCCATGCTGATGATAAAAGGTAGCGGTAAAAGTTACAGGATATTTGTTTAGGCAGCCAAAAGTCTCCTTCAGTTGTTCACTTTGTCACAGTTTGTATGCTGCAGTAGCACTCTCTGAGGAGTCGTGCATGACACCATCATTTATGTATTTATTTACAGACAATGAGCAACAAACAAAAGGAAAACAAAAAAAAAAACTCCTTCTTTAACTTATATTCTTACTCAGTAATTGGAGCTCTCCAATCCACCAGACAGCACTTAAAGCTAAGTATCAGTAAAACGTTAAGTGGATGGCATGACTCCCCTCTGATGGCGAGCAAAGCTTCCCACAGAGCCATGCTTGACATGTGTTAACACATCATTAGTGTAGGTATTCCTGTTTTTCTGGATGCAGGAGGAAACAGTAACAGAAGGTGAAATACCTTTTGTGTTGGACCTATACAATATGTATGATCCAGGCAACTCAATAATGGGACAATCATAGAAAGGACAATCAGATTACAGAGCTTGGGAAATAGAGGGATATAGTGAAGAAGAATTTTATTAGCGAAGAAGTGAGTGGTGGTGGGGGGGTTGGGGGGTGGGGGGGGGTAAGGAGATCTTGTACATTTTCTAGGGAAGAGGAACATGTATCATCTTCTAACCTAATTTGGAGCCTCATAAGAGCAAAAAGCATACTTAGTTGCTGCCGAGATGGAAGGCTATAACCGACCTGAAAGTACATGCAAGAATGAAATGTCGGGATTGTTGGATGAGAAAATTATGAGTGCAGCTAAGATTGAGAGACAAAAGTGACAAGACTCACCTTCCTGAAAATAAGGTTTAGAGAGAAAAAAAGAGATACTAACTTATTAAATAAGGTCAAATAAGCTCTGCAATTGACTGCTGAAACCTGATATACCACATCACGACAATTAAGATATCCTTTCATTGGTAAGGAGGCTTTGAATCAATTGATACAGCTCTGTCTCTGCTCTCTCTTTCTTTTTGTACTTTCTCTCTCTATCGGCTATCTGATCCGCCGTCTGCAGTGTGCTCACTCTCAGGTCCATCCATAACTTCCACACCTCCTTGATAGCGAAAGCATTCAGATTAAATGAACCACATTCACTGGATCCCCAGCCCACAACCACCTCCTACACCCCCCAAAGGACTGAGGTGAAGATGAGAGATGCTTGTCTCTGAGCTCTCTTCAAGGCTTGTTCCTTTGTTTAATTGGAGTTTTATTGGTGACAATCAATTCATTTCTATCTGTGCTTCAGGCTGAATTGATCTGCTGTCACACAGAAGAGTTAAATGTACAGTTTCACTCCCACCACACCGCAAACCACTGGCTCTGACTCTCCTGATTGTTTTCTGTTTCTAGAGCATTACTGCACTTTTCAGCAGCCTGAGGATGTAAACCGGGAATTAGATTTTGTGAAACAGTAGGTTTATCAGTTTAAATTTGAAGTGCATGCTATCTTTCATGCCCCTTCAACATTTTGAAGAGTGCAAATGCAAATGCAAAAAATAAAAAATCTTTTGCATCTCAAAGTGAATGTCTTACTGGAGTTGTGATTGGAGAACACATTTGTAAAAATGCTTTGTAACAAACTGCATGCCTTGAAAAATCCTTGTAATGGAATGGCTTTGACCTTATCTTCTTGATTTAATTTCTGCGCTGCACTGACAACAACATTTTTGGATTAACATTTTTGACAAACAGTGACTCTGCAAGCCCAGTTTCCCTGTCTTCATTAGCTTGAAATAGTTGGCCAATAATGGTACATTTTTTTCTATAACAATGTGATGAAGATTACTACATTCAATTATCAGGACATGGATCAGTCCCCTGCAGTTGGGAGATGGCCATTCTGGCAAATATTTACTTTATCACAGTAAGATTAATGGCTAACATTTTGATCAAACATGATCTCCATCTGTTCTTAAGTTTTTTTTGTTGTTTTTTTTTTTTTTTTAAAGATGCTTCTTGACACTTCTGGTAAAATGTGATGATGTCTAAAAGTTTCAACATCTTCTAGCATGGTGCATGGGGAGGGAAAACATCTTAAAGAGGTCAAGACTCTAACAACACAGTATAAAAAACTACATTAATATTTAATCAATGCATTTTGCCTTGTGGCCTTCATTAGTGTTCATCATTAAAAAAAACACCTGGGCCTAATTTTTACAGAGGATTAAAAAAAAAGGTTTGTTTTTGATGAAAACAAAATAAAAACAAAACAAAAACTCAAGGGGTGGTGAAAAGATTTAAAGGTTCGGTGAGAGATACAAGTCTGAAGAATTTTTTGCTATATTTCCTGAAATTCTCTTTGCACACCAGTAGCAATCAATTAAATGATTTCATGTCAAAGCAAAAAAATATTATTTACCTGCGGAAACAACAGGGTTTTAAAAAGCACCCTCCAGTCATTGTCAGTGACCCTAGTAAAGTCCCTGCAGATAAAAGGCTTGTCTATCAAACTCTGCAGTAAACACGGGTTACATGTTCATGTGCTTTGGAGGTGTGGTTTCAGACATGAGTCTAAAGGAAGGTCTTGAAAGTTGTACTTTTTAATTGTTTGTTCTTAAAATCTTGCAGATTCTTACCAGTTTTTTTTTTTTGAAAACCTCTACTCATTCTGTAAGTTCACTCATTTATTGACAGTCTACATAAACTTGAGACTTAAAAAACTGTTTTGAGGATTAGAATTAGAAGTTTACTTTCAGAAACTTAAAGTTAGTGACATATTGCAAAAAAATCCTATCCCTAATTTTTCTTTTAAAAGTTACCTATAGATGGATGTTCAAATGTCTTTTTTATGGCAAAGTCATTTTGTACAATATGCCAATTGTGGAAGCCTGAATACTGCAAAAATTGTAACCTCTAGGTGGCAGCACCGGTCGAAAGTGGTCATTACTGCTGTGTTTACGGGTTTTGCAACATATGTGAACTTCTGGTTTTGAAACTGACTATGCAAATGATTGATTCGGGAAGGTGCAGATTTAGCGTGAAGGTTAAGGACAAAATGGGGAAGACTTTTAACATGCTGAACCTCACAAGAAATTCCAAGCTATGTTCTTGTCAATTCGACGAGGAGTAGATCAACCCTGGCTGCGAGACGAGCGGTGATGCTACTACTACTTCCTTTGCCTGGAATAACTGGCCTGGAATAGCTCCTCATTTCTATTCTTGTTGTATTGTTTTGCATTTTGCAATGTATTTGATCTGTAAGTTTAATAGGATGGGAGCTAATTCTGTTTTTATCTCTATGTCAAGAAAAGTGAATTATTTAAAGCTTTGGATGTTCCACATAGAAACTTTACAAACTACAACAGTCAGAAAAGTCCTTTCCAAAATAAAAACACACCATCAATGCGAAAGTTCAAAGCAATAATAAAAGGAAGAACAAGAGTGTTTTGTAGTTTGCATGTTGTCACCTTCCAGGTGTTACAGAAATGTTTCTTTTCAGTCTAGGTTTGCTCATCATTAATTTGGTATTTGAGGACTCACTGTTTAACTCAGTGGTTCTCAAACTTTTCGAGTCTGCAAAATGCAACACACTGAAGTGTCGGATCTTAATAAATTACAGACATTACAGGCATTTAAATATATAATACATGTAATTCAGTACAAAGGGGAGCCCACAAAAAAGGTTTGAGCGCCTCTGGTCTAACTCAATATAGCTCATTTTACATTTATACCAAGTCCAGTAGGAGCATTTTGAGAAAAAGCAAGAATTAAAGAGTCATATTTAAAGTACAAGGTCTTGAACGTGGTAGTAATAAAGTCTGGTATTTTCTCAGTCAGGCTTCAAATTCCAGAGGCAGCGAGTCTGCCAGCTGGTTGACCAAGGTTTTTGTGAATCATCTTAAAGAGATTCTGAAAGAGTGGAGTGAAAAGAATGGGCGGTATGAAGCTTTTATTTGGCCAGCTATGTCATATCTGTAGCTTGAAGAAAGTCTCAATGTAGCCAGAGTAGTCCTAAGATTGTCTAGAGCAAAACAACCTTCAACAGATCATTTTAGATCCTGTAATGTAAATCATAGAGAAGATCAGCACATGGAGCAGGGCTGCACTAAACCGTCACAACAGGCAGTTAGTTACCAACTTCCTGCAGTGAATGCTGACTGGTCCAACCCACTGTGCACGTGTCACAAGCACATACTGTAGTGTGAACTTTTACAACACGGGTTTGCAAATCATGTGAGGTTCCAGTCTGAGCTGAAAGCTCATTCATGTCAGAACTTTGCCATATGCCATTTCTCACCTGACTGCTCTCAGTGAATGTAACTCCTTATCTGCTGAGCTGCATCTTATTAATAATGAAGAGATACACCAAAGAAAAAACAAAACAAAAAACACAATAAATAATGCTGGTGCAGTGGTGCTGTGAGGCCCAGATTGTAAGTTTGGATAAAAAAAAATAATAAAAAAAAGAAAATAGAAAAATAAAAATCCCAAGCAGATATAAAACCTTGATTGTGCCTCTTTGGTAATCAGTACCAACATATAAAAAGAGTGGCCTGTTATTTGTCTTGGCCAGAAGTCTCTATATTTGTGTCCCAGTAATCCTGCCTCTCCGCTGTACCGGTTATCTTTTTCAAACATGCTTTCTTGATTTTACAACCTGGTGTCCTGATTGCTCCTTGCAGATCTTGCAGCAAGGAGCTTTTAAACATGCCATTTCTGCATCTTGTTTCTGCTCCGAAGTGCATAATATACACAAATAACAGACAACAACACATAAATCAACTGTATCTACCAGAATTACAAGATTTCAACTGCTTATATCCACAGTTGCATATTTTGTCTTTTATTACCTGGTCCTTATAATCAGGCGGGGGGCAAAATCGTTGGTCAACTGCCAATCTGAACTTTCATCAGAGTCTAGAGAGTAATAAGATTCCATGTTATACTCAAAGGGGTGTGTGTTGTTTGAAATCAGTGGTGCAGAGGTACAATAAATGCTGAAAGAAGTGAAATTGGTTGGATCAGGGGAAGCTGGATGATTCAACAATGACATGGGTCTGTGATGTCACTGCAGCCATGAAGTCTGAACTGCTCACTGGATGTTATATTTACAGAGTGACAAGGCAGTGTTATATCAATGTTTTTGAGTTGATGGACAACCAAATATTTGTTTTCAAGCATGAAAAAAAAAACCTCTTTTCACAATATGTCCCGTTTAAAAGTAAATTAGAAGGTCTTCTGCGAAGAACCAAGAATTCATTTTACATACAAGTCAAAATAGTTTACAATAGGATCTTTTATTCAAAACTGCTTTCGACTTTATAAAAAACTTCATTAAACACTTGCACAAAGACAGACAAACAACATCCAGCGTTGTCATGTTGGCGATCCGTTGGGCTTTACAGCTGCCGGGCAAACCGCTAATAACACGCTACGGCAACACGATTGTTTCATGACAAACACGCCACGTTAATTAATGATCATTTAACTGCCCCGAGTCCTGACATTGGCTGCCACCGCCAATATCTTTACCTCTCTCGAGTAAACGTGGACCCAGCCTGTCAGAGAGCACCGACTGGACCCGAGACTAACTGTACCGATTCCAATCCGAACCTGGAGTCACGTCTTTTGAATGGACCCGAGGCCCGATTAGGGTCGGGTCGGAACCTCTTGGGTTTTTGGGTTGTCAGGTTCCGAAGACTTCTATTGTCAGGTCAAAACTTTAAACAATGTTAAACAGTTTATTAAGCAGTGGCTGCACTGGTGGTACCTGAGTATTAGGAGACACACTGATAATTATAGCCAGTGCAGTAAATGCTAATAAATGTAATAAGTTAGACTCTTTTAGAACTGTTTACTTCCCACACCTTCTCACTTAAAAAAAAATAAAATAAAGAGGGGACACTGAAATTGACATTTAAGTACAAAAGCAAAATAAAACTAGAAGGTAAAAAAAAAAAAAAAAGATTTAAAAAAAGAAAAGAAAAAAAAAAGTTGCAAGGGGAAAAATAAAAAGGCAGTAAAAGCGATTTCGCAGTCCAGTGGTGTTGCTGGATTATCATGAAAATGAAAGCTACTGAGTCAGGGAGTATCAGAGAGCAAGGAAATGGAGCCGAGACAGATAACACAGCAAGGGAGAGAGAGAAAATGAATAAGAGAACGAGTTTGGAGAAAGCAGAGAGGTCTGTAAGACAATATGAGGCGAAAGTGCAAAGAAAGAGAGAAATGGTAAAAAGACAATATATATACGACACACAGTGAGATTATGAGTGCAATAAGACAAAAATGAGAATCACTTCAGCCCAAAGAAAATAATCAGAGGATTCTAGAGAAGTAATATCTGTAGCATTGTTTCAAGGAGACCAGCTCAGTTCTGAGATAATTCAGTTAAAAAATAAGAGGGATAAAGCCTTATTTTCATTTTTAAAACATAAATTTGTATTCTGTTTCTTGTGAGAAAAAGCTTTACTTGAAAGAACCTGTGGTTGCACATGAAGGAGAACCACTAAACAAGAAAAGAAAAGGAAAAAAAAGAATATATAATGAAAAGAAAAGAAGTTGCCCATATACATGCATGATATCCATTTACTTGCTGCTCTATCTGCTGTTTGGATTTTGTTATGCAGTGAGAGTCTGCAGCTACCTAAATCTAGTTTTGCAAATCAGTAATTAAACAAGTGACTATTTAATCATTGTTGATTTGTCAATTTACAAATGTACCATGCTATTATGAGTCAATAAGGTATACATATACATATGGGTATCTGTCATCGTCTGGGGCGGCCATGACGGCCATTTTTGTTTTTTCCTTGTTCTGTGTTAAGTTGGCGTCAATCCCTGTCTTTTGTGTCACCTGTTTCCTGTTTTACTTTGCGGGTCTGCCTTGTCCCTGTTGTTTTCAAGCTTTGCTTCCTTCCCTCTTGTTATCCTGATTGTCTGCACCTGCCTCTCGTTGGGTTCCCTGTGTATTTAAGTCTTGTCATCTGTCTTGTCGTCTGTGCTGGTCCGTTGTCTTGTGTCCTGTAAGTACTCTGTTGGTTTTTGATCACTTGTTTTTCCTCCATGTTCCCCTGCCTTGGATTACTTTTGTGTTTTTTTTCCTTGGACTTTTGGTTTTGTTTTGCATAATAAATACTTTATTTTTTGTGAACTCCTGCATTTGGGTCCTCCATCTCCTCTGCACTCCTGACAGAACGGACCAACCACTATGGACCCAGCAGGAGGGGAGCTGATCTCCCTGCTGGCTTTTTTCAGCAGGGAGGCAGCCAAAAATGCCCCCCATGTGGAGGATATTGGGAAGGAGGAAGTTTCCCCATTCAGGGGCACTCGTTTGGCTCTGGGGGGCCCCAAGAGTCTCCAGCGGGCTGACTGGAATGCAGGGTTTGGCCCGGCCTACTTCCTGGCAGAGCCTGACTCTGATACAGCAGAGAGGACACCAAGAAAGAGGCGAGGCAGGCGCTCGTGGTCCGGGGCAACCCCACGGTGCCGATCCTCGTGAAGCTCCTGTCACTGAAGCTGTCTGGCAGGACGCTCCACCTCTGGCTCCCATCTTGGTCGACGTCCCAGAGAACAGAGCACCCTCTGCCTCCAGCCCCCGGGACATTCGGCAGGACGTCCCACCTTCGGCTCCCGACCCTGTCTCCACTGTGGCCGGGGAGGGTCCTGTACCCCTTTCAGGAGGAGGTCCGGACTTTTGAGAAAATCCACCTCCGACTCACGTCGTCCCTGAAGGGGTCGTTTGACGTGAGTTGGTGGCTCTCTGTATATGACCTCATCCTGAGGCACTTGACCCTCCGGCCCCAGCTCCTTTCACTTGCCCGAGATACAGACTAGATACGGGAACCTAAATATGATGAGGAAAGAGCTGGTGGTCCTTAACCCCGGTTCCAAGGCGGTCGACGCACCTCAACCCGCTCTCGTTACCGAGGTGGTCGACGCTCCTCAGCCTGATCCAGTTCCCGAGGCGGTCGTCGTCGTCGTGCCCTCACCACCCCGCGTCTCCGAGGCGGTCGTCGACACGCCTCTACCTGCTTCCATGGCGGTCGATGCGCCTTCCCGTGTCCCCGAGGCAGTCTCGGGTGAGGTAGGGGTCGAGTCGTCCCAGCCTCTGCCTTGGCCTCGCTTCCCACCGTTGCAGCAAGAGCTGCAGGCGGCCGAGAACCTGCCCGAGCCCCTGCAGCTGCAGCTGCAGGCGGCCGAGAACCTGCCCGAGCCCCTGCAGCTGCAGCTGCAGGCGGCCGAGAACCTGCCCGAGCCCCTGCAGCTGCAGGCGGCCATGACTCTTTCGTCGCCTCCTGGCTCCTGTCTGCAGCCATCCTCCACGTTGCCTCCTGGTTCCTGCCCGCAGACGCAGAGGCCGCCCGCCTGAACTGTCTCTGTTTTGCCTGGAGGCCTGGTAACTGTAAGGATTTTTTTTTTTTGGTTACTGGGCCGCAGAGAAAGAATGAATAACTCCCATTATTTCCGTTTGATTTATTATCCGAGTCTAAATGATGTTGAAAAATGACCGGATTCTCGCCATTACACTCGTCTATGCCTTACTTTCGACACATGACAAAACTTTCAGACCCGTGTCTCGGTCACATGGCAAAATGAGTAAAAAACAAATGTTTTCAGAAATGTTTTCGAAGAACGTTAGCAATGTTCTGTTGTTGGTGTGATGTTACGAGGACACTACTAATAAAGTTGCATGCAATACACAGTGGATTTACATTTATTATAATATATAGAAAACACCACAGTCTTTTTTCTGGTCCTATCATTTGATTTGTTGTATTTATCTGCAGCACATTTTACAGACCGGTCCTGTGAAAATACTGCTTGACATTAAACCGGTCCGTGATGCAAAAAAGGTTGGGAACCACTGATCGAGATGTCATATTAATGTTGAAAGAATCTCCAGTACCAGACTATCTCACCTGTGAATCCCACAATTCAACATACTGCATTGCACACAACTTGTTTTGGCAGACAGCCAAAACAAGAAAACTGGCTCCAACTTATGTCAAAGTTAGAGAGAAGTGATGTCACATGGGAAATCTGGAGCTGCTCTGTAGTCAGACCACTGGTTAAAAGATTAAGTATTCCTACACTTACTGTAAATATACTGTTAATACCAAGTGCTTTTATTATTTTATTGTACAGTTCCATTTTTTTTAATTAAAGTGTAAAAGACATACCCCATAAATATGTAAATCCTAAGAATATTTTCTAATTAAGTGTGGTTTTGGTATACTCAAAATACTTTCCTATATACTAAAAATACTTAGTGTTTCTCAGCGCATTGAAAAATGAAATGTAACTGTCCTATAAATATACATAAAATATTTATATTTCTTATTATTTATTCATAATTAACCTTAATCTAACCACGAAGGGGGGGAAAAAAGGAAAAAAAAAACCCTACTGAGTTCTAAAATCTCTTTTTCTAGAGTGCCCTGGCCAAGAAGGGCAGCAGCTCAGAGAAACAGTGCTTCCAATGTGTGAATAGAATTTCTTACATATCACTTAAATGTAGATGAAATAATTCTACGTGATTTCAAACCCAGAACACTTGTATTCAGTAAACATCTCCTCACCATCTGCGAGCTGTTGGTATTTAAGCATTCTTCACAAAAATCTACTAAGAGGCACTGACCTTTAAAATGTTTGAGTGTGGTGACAAAATATCCTACTCAACATGCAAGTTAAATGTGTACTTAAATTTATATAAGTGTAATAAACACATGCCTTCATAAGGTATTTAAAGTGTACTTTAGCATGGAAAATATTGTGCTACTATGCACATACTATATGTATTACTTGCCTACTCTTTAAAAACAATATCATTATCCAGTTAAGGTAATTTTACATTACTTACAGTACAGTGGACATGTACCCTTTTACACACAATGTATACGTATTACATTATAAATATGCTACATATACTCTATTTCTGATCCCCTGTGCTGACAAAAGAACCACCTCCAATACTGTGCTAGAGTGGGGACGAAGTGTCTTTTAATACCACTTTGTCCTACTAAAGGAGCGCTGGATTGTCTGTTATGTAAGGGGGCTCCATCGTAGAGAAGTGGTATTCCTACATAGACTGGTTTTAAATTTATCTTAAGAAATAGTAAAAACTTGTCTTTAGATTGTGATTATGGTGTGGGGTTGTTTTTCAGGAGCTGGGCTCGGCCCCTTAGTTCCAGTGAAAGGAACTCTGAATGCTTCAGCAGACCAAGACATTCTGGATAATTCCATCCTCCCAACTTTGTGGGAACAGTTTGGAGCTGGTCCCTTCCTCTTCCAACATGACTGTGCACCAGTGCACAAAGCAAGGTCCATAAAGACATGGATGGAAGAGTCTGGTGTGGGTGAACTTGACTGCACAGAGTCCTGACCTCAACCTGATAGAACACCTTTGGGATGAATTAGAGCAGAGACTGAGAGCCAGACCTTCTGGTCCAACATCAGTGTTTGACCTCACAAATGTTCTTCTGGAAGAATGGACAAAAATCCCCATAAACACACTCCTAAACCTTGTGGACAGCCTTCCCAGAAGAATTTAAGCTGTTCTAGCTTCAAAGGGTAGACCCACATCATATTGATTAGGAATGGGATGAACTAAAGCTCATATGGGAATCAAGGTAGGTCAGCAAATACTTTTGGCAATATAGTGTATATTAATGTTTAGTGCCATAATTTGGCAAAACTTTTTTAAAAGATATATATGCATTCTAATCTTGCAGCAGGTTTTACTTTCCTTTTGCTTGTGAGTGAGAGTGAATGAGTAATGGATAAATACAAATACAGTAATCCCCCACACTTCGCGGTCTCAGCAATCGCGGTGTCAGTACATCGCGGAAGTTTCAAAAATATTCATAGATGTTCATTCATGAGTTTTAGCTTCTCGTTGTCATTCCAGCATCAGCTCTTTCGGTGATGTGAGTAAATGACCAACTCCTGTTTGTATACAGATGGAGATCAAATTCAACCTGCACTCCAGTCGTTGACAGTTTGTTATTCTTAATTGTTGTGCCTCATGAGAAACCATCATATTGCAGGTAAAATAAGATACAATTATTTTGCCATTACACACACACACACACACACACATACACATTCATGCATACTTATGTATTTACACAAGCCCCCATATAACTACAACAACTATAATAATAATAATAGTAATAATAGCAATGATAACAATTATGATAATAATAATTATATCATCATCATCTTCATCATCATGACCACGATTCTCAACTGCCCAGGGTCAGCTGGCCTGGATCCCCCCCCATGTGCATGTCAGTACCGGCTGCGTCCCACTATGGCAGGCAGACGAGCCTGAGAGGCGCCCACTGCCCTCAACTGTCAAATATAAAAAACACAATCTGTAGTAGTCACACAAACACATGTGAATTTAAAGAAATCATTGTATACGTTTGGAAAAATACTCTTGTTTATCTCGTCTGATTTGCATGTACAGTATGCATGAAATTAATAGAAATCTCAGATCTCCTTCTTAAATAAGAGGTGACAGCCAGCCATAATCCCTTTGACCGTTACTCATTAAAATGCACGTTATTAAATTTACACCAAAAGCAATTTCTCTCTCTTTTTTTTTTTTAATAAATCATAATCTACACCTGTCTCATCTGTTACTTACAGAAATGAAAAGACTAGATGTGACCAAAAACGGAAGATATGACAAAATGAACTGTTTCCCCTTATTTTTAGATTATTCCTCCAGACTAATTCAAGGATATACACTTCTGGAGATTAAATGCACTAAATTAAAAATATGCTGCTCTTGTTAACAGCATCTCTTTTTAAACGCAGAGGGATTATGGAGCTATGCAAGATATTAGCTCAGGAGACTGCTCGGTGATCAGTGCCAAATAAACATCCAATGTAAACAACACTGTGGGCATCGGTGCCAGCATTGTGTGTGGGAGTTCTGCTGCCACAGCCGAATCACTGACACCACTTTTTTTTTTACATTACATATTACAATAAGTCTTAAATGAGACAGACCAAACATAAATCCAAAGACTGCCTCCTGGATCATTTTATTTTAGCAAACATTGTTTTATTTAGTTCTTTGAATGCTTATAAATGCCGCAGCTGTAAAATTGAATCGCATTTGCTCAAAGACATTCACAGACATGATAGACATGCATGCAGACATAGATATGTGAAGAAAAAGAAAGGTTTGTTATGTAGAGAGGTAGCAGATACTCTACAGAAGATACACCCCAGTTTTACAACAGTTGTGACACTGTGTAAATGAAAACATAATGCAGTTATTTACAAATAACTTTTCTATGTATGTATGTATGCATCTCTCTGTCTGTCTTTCTATCTATCTACAGTGTCTATCCATCCATTCATCCATGGATAGTAATGGATTTCTGAAAAGTGATGATAAAGTAAATACATCTATATATTTTTTTCTATGGTATCTGGAAGTCCTCCCACAGAAAAATATTTTTTTAAGTATCTAAAATGCTTAATACTTACGATTTCAGATTAATGCAACTAAAACTCTTCTCTGAGGAGGTTCTATCACACAAGTTGATCACACCACAGTCTGAGCAGATCATCTGTAGAAGGACTGAGACAGTCAGGGCCAAGCCAGGATTGTCAAAGGGGAGGACTGGGACCAAAACTGGTCTGATTATGTTGAGCTGATTTTAACATTTTAACATTTGAGGAGACCAACTGATGTAATTTTGAAAGTCAGACAGCTTCTCATCCTTGTTTGATTCATACTGAGCCAAATGTTTTGCGTGACTAATCGGTAAGGACTGCAGGCAGACCAGCTTAACACTTTTACAAAAAATGTATGCTTGTTTAGAAGTAATAAAATATTCACTAAGTGCTATTTAGTATTCTGTTGAATTGTCCTAAATTACATTCTTAAATCCTACTTTAAACCCTACAAAAGTACTGCTCATGTGCCCTGTGCTTCATGTATCTGTTCAACCACCTTTCATTCCAGTTTGCACAAAGCCAGACAAAGTAGGAAGTTAACACAAACCACTGTATATTTTATCTGTAAAGACTTTAAGGGATTTTCTTCTCAGGAGTCAGGCTTCAGTGGTCATAGATCAACTGTGCGCAGTAGTCCTCCCTTGTTCCTCCTATCTTACTGAAAATATCAGATCAGCATGCGTGGTTGGCTGGGTGGGCAGACTTACCACTTGCCTCCAATGATGCAGTGGTGGCACCTGATCAATCACCACAGCAAGCCTTTGGGGACACGTGTGAGATGAAGGGAGGGACTGTGGAGTGGGATGGCATCGGCGGAGAGAACGTGTCTAGTTTGCATGCAGGATGCTCAGCAATGCATCAAAAGATGACAGCTTGCTCGTTCTTCCTTAAATAAGAATAGTGAGACTCTTGCTGGCTGAGCTTTAACTTTAATCATTCATCTAAATAACTATTGCAGAAGTCTGATACAGGAGGGGCTGCAGAGCCAGACAGGCCGGGCCTGGGCACGCAGAATATGAGAACTGACACCGTGCTCTTGGATTTCTCATTTGTAAATGCGTAAACATATATTTGACTCAGATTGCAAAAGCACAGAAGTGCTTGTCCTCATCTGGCTCTCTCGCCTCCTCTCTCACTCGTTCTCCCCCCTTGTAGATTTATGTATTGAAGAAGTTGGAAATTCATTGAGGTTAGACCAAGCTGGAAAGGTTTGGAGGTGGGCTCTGTCAACTCAAGCGCCGTGCTGAGAAGATAAGTGACAGTGATTGATGCCCTGCGTGTTTCGCAACTTATCAAGTACTGATAGCACAGGCTCTGCAAACAGATAAACACAGCAACATCTGAGATAAATAAAGAAACGAACACGAGGGACTCATACAGACAAAAAAAAAAAAACCCAACTATGCATAATGAAAAGGAGAGATGGAGGGAAGCAGGGAGAAAAGGAGGCAGAGAATCCCAGCGGGTGAAACTGAGCCTGGGAGACGTCAGTTGGGGAGGGGGGGGATTGGTACAGGGACACACTGGCTTGTGACGACTCAGACAAGTCACCCAGGCGGCAAAATAAAGCCCAGCTTTCTCAGATTTGTTTCCAGTGCTCATCAGTAGGAGAGCTGGATGACGGATGGACTGGCACTGGGCGCAACGCGAGCGTGTCAGAGTTACTTACCATAATAAAGACCTGAACTTTTTCATTTCATTGGCTTCTCCCTTTTTCCCCTCAACCACCTGCAGTCCTGCTGCCTACAACAAGTTTCATTTCATTTCAAACTGCCTTCATTTGTGTCTTGTCCTGTATTCTTTTCCCCTAATACATGGCATATATACATCTTAGTGTGGTATTTAGGCCATTTCTGTCCTTTCATCCATCAGTGTTCCTGTTTCATTCCTTCCAGTGAAGCATGGATGGCTGTTAAGCATGTGATTGTTTGTCTTCTTGTTAGAAAAAATACTCAAAAAGATATGAACAGACATGCATGAAATTTTCACCAGAGGTGGGACATGGCTATGATTTTAAATCAGTCTTGGGGGTGGTATGCAGTCAGTAGGATTACCAACAAGCCAGCTTTGTGGGACAAGGTGGGAAAGTAACATTTATTATCAAAAACATTTCCTTTATACTTGTTTGTCTTCTGGTGGTGTCTGACAGTAGATGGCTCATCACGGTCTTCATATATGTCAAGGATTTTTGTTTTTAAATGAAACTCTGTTGTCCAATGTCTAACAAACACAATCGCAAAGCTTCTGAATCCACAAAAAAATAAAGAGGGATGTAAAAACAGCCACAGTTGTTCTTCACTCTCTGAAACAAGTTTCCACCACAGAAGCAGATTCCAGCACTGCTCCATCTATTCCCTCCGCCTCTCTTTTTTGCAGTGAAGTATTGAAACCTACTGGCTTTCTACTTAAATTTGCCTTAAAACATGATTCCCATCTTCATCCAAGTCACAATAATGAATAAATACAATTTGCTTGAGCTGATAATGCATAAACAAACTTTCTTAAACTCACCCTTTAAACATTCACTGTGCTGAAGGAAAGAGAAGGTGAAGCCGTGCACTAATTACTTCAACGAAAGCTTATAATTATAATATTATTATAATTATAATATCAGTGGATCATAAGAAGCATTTGTTGATTTGAACCGTGCCTGACAAAAAAAACCCCAATGACCTAAAGAGAGCTGCTCACACCAGAGGTTTTATAAAGCAGCTCTGTAAAGTATGGTCCAAACACCAAAGGTTCACTTATTTTTTTTTTTTAGGACTGTGAGAACTGCAAATGTTTAATGGGTATGTTAAATAAAACATGAGAAAATATAATTCTTGTCTACATCATCATCTTAAACACACTGTGTTTGTCTGTTATTGTGCCTCAGATGGAGATAAGATCTAATTTTATGGCAAATTATTGCAGAGAACGAATAAATTCCAAAGGGTTCATCTTCATTTTCTTGCCACTGTATTTGAATCTGGAAAAAATCACTCATGCTTGCTCGTGCTCATACCTGTTGGAAGAGATTGCCCTGTTTTTTTTACTTGTACTTGTTTTGCATTTTTTTTTTTCATTTGTCCATTATCTACCCATCCACTTATTTTACACTGCTGTATAATCAGGCCCAATTTATAAAAAAATATTCATATTGTATGTCCCTGCAAACCACAGGTATACATAGTATCACTCTTACCCCTCTGAACCAAAACAGACTGGTGCCACTGCCCGTGCATCTTACTGATGCTTAGAAGAGAAGAAGGATAAAGGGAAAGACTCCATTGTGCATCTAAACAAGTTCTTTTGGTGTCTGTCAGGAGACTCACAAGAATCCCGCATAGGATTCACAGGAGATATAAAGTATGACATCAAGAGTAAAAATGAGTTACTTTATTTGCTTGTGTGACATAAATTGTGTAATTTAAAGTTGAATAAATACAATAATAGCAGAACTGAGCCTGTCTTTGTAGTGACTGGAACAAAGTTGTTTTTACAGGAGTAGCTGATCGTTTAACCCGCTAAGAGAGGAACTGTATAGCTCATTTACATACTTAGGAAATGTATCAAGATACACTTTTGCATGATTAATATACTATGTATGAAGGTCTGTATCATATTACGTGAAGTATGTATATTTGATATTCCTCCCCTTTCCTCCTTGCTCCAGCCTCCACACGTCCATGTCCTCATGCCAGGAGTTCTGTGGATTCTTCCATTCTTTTCTCACAAATCCATCCTTTCATTCTTAGTTCCTCATTCCTCAATTCTTCACCTACCCTATTTTCTTTTAAACGTTATTGTTCCGTTATTTACCCAATTTCTTCTCATCTTCCTCTAGGAGCCCAAAGCCTCCCAGTCTCTCCTTTCTTGTCAAGGTATCAGCTGACTTTTGAATTGTAAAGGGATGAAAAGATTAAAAAAACTGTGTTTAAATGTCTGGTTACCCCCTCCTGTGAACTACGTTCTCCATGTATTTGGGGCCTAAGCTGAGTGGAGGCAAACAGGGGGCAAAGCACAAAACTGCAAGAAGATTCATGGCTCTCCAGCAAGGGGCAAATTATCTTTATAAAGACTGATGACGGAGTTAATTAAAGACAATGGGAGGTGGCACTGAATGGAAGAGGTGCTGGTAGCGCAGCACGGCAACATCCCCCTGTTCAATTGCAGGCACACAAACAAAAAGCACATCTGCTGGACTGTCAATGCTTGTGAATGATGAGAGCAAATAGCAACTGATTAGCACAGGATGACTCAACTCTGCAAGATTCATTAAAAAGAATTGAAAAGAAAAAAAAAGGACACCTGATAGATGACATAAATGAGGATATGGCGTGGCACGTACACATATGAGCACAGAATGTATGTTAACTTTTCTCCTCAGCTGCCTTTTGAATGCCTTTGCCAGTGTATAAATCACTCAACTTCAAGGACGCAGCATTGGGACCCCTTATTGAGATCTTTCACATCTACCATCTGGATGCAGAAACTCAGAGTGCTGACCAGCGGCCCTGCTCTCATTTTGTTCCTCAGGACGACCTGTGAGATGGGTGTGGAGGGAAGGTGGGGGGGATGAACTGTAGATAGAAACACAATCAATCCAACAACTACGACTTGGACTGGACTTCATTCAAAATCCTATCTGGAGGTGTAAAAGCGAATGAGAATAAGAACTAGAGAGATAGAGGACAGAACAGACAAAAAAGGAAGAGATAGGAGCTGTCAGTGTGTCTGCTCATCCAGAACAGTATGAAACGCTCATTCACACGCTCCCTCTCCCTTTCTTTCCTCTTCTCTCGCACTCCTCCAGAAATCGTGTTTTTCCATCATTCGACTTGGTTTAACACTGCAAGGCTCAATTTCAAAGCAGATAGGTGGTCAGAAAAGAGAAACACTACATTGTCTTTCCACAGGTGCTTCTGTCCACTGCGGTTATTTCTGTCAGGCTATCTAATGGTGTAAGTAGGTCTCTTTGTGCTGCCTGGTTGCCATCTTTCCATCAGGCCAAAATAACTGCAGCCATACTGCTCTCTCCCTCACAGCAGACCAGACGATGTGGTTCAGCTCAGGTCGTCTCACCTGCAGGGGGCTGCACACCAACTCATTACATGTCAACATGGACACGGATATTATCTCTGACTGCAGATGTTCTGTGCACTCAAAGGAACACAAATGTGGCAGGTATGAACGCATGTACTTATGGAAGGATAAAAACATCTCACAAAAAGCATAATCTGGAAATTTTGTATGGCAGAATCAAACAATTATGTATTTCTGCAATAGGTGAATAAAAGTTTCAATCCCGGGACAAGTAAATTACTAGCAAAGAAAGCATGAATCTGAAAATAAGGAGAAAAAAAAACATCGCTTTTTCAGAAAACCAATGATGTACAAACATAAACTATTTTTTTTTGTATCACAGGAAAACAGAGAAACATTCTTCTTGATTAGTTTCTAACTTTTTTGTAGAAATGCGGACAAGATACATACAGAGTCGGACGGACTGTGGGATTAAAACTTCTTTGGAAAATAAGAAGCCTGCTTGTTGTTATAATGTGTATGCCAGAGATGAAAAATGTTTTCTTTAAAAAACCAAAAAAACAAACAGGGACAACTGTTTTTTTATTCATTCTGAGTAAATTTCTATGAGACTATTCTGCTGATGGTAACTCTAAGAGACTAATACGGGTAATACCAGAGGAGATGCAAATCAGGAGGTTGTTCTGCCTGATGAGTGCTCATTTTGTAGATGTTGTTAAAAGTCTTATGAACCCTTATGTATTTACATCACACAGCTTCCCAGCTCTCCAGCACTGGTTAGCTTAATACAACTTTAAGTTTTAACCTGAATGGGCTCAAAGCAGAGTGATAAGTTTGACTGTCATGCTATTATGCCCGACGAACAAAGTCCATACTGACATTCTCTTTCTGAAGTATTTGATGCAAATTCCATGGGCCAAAAAACAAACAAATGAACAAACAAATGTGCAAAAACGAGACAACGTTATCCATATTTGTCTGCGACCACGGGCATTCCTTTTGTGATGAA
This sequence comes from Hirundichthys speculiger, assembly GCA_018398805.1. NCBI lineage: Eukaryota > Metazoa > Chordata > Actinopteri > Beloniformes > Exocoetidae > Hirundichthys > Hirundichthys speculiger. Next base: position 4,356,905 of record JAGFBZ010000074.1, on the reverse strand, counting down.
TGGATAACACATGTAAATACATATAAACTATGCACAAACAAATAAGAAAATTTGTGTTTGGTAGATTATTTCTTTGTTGCAACAATGCTTTTAGGCGAGGAATCTTATACCATTCGAAAGCCTGGTTATTGCGGAGGTTGCTATACCCGCAATTTGCGGGTAGCTGCTAGTGCTAACGGGTAAGGGGAAGTGTACGGTCAGGGCCTCAAGCTGATGCCAAAGTGTTCAGTGGGGTTGAGGTCAGGACTGCTGGCAGCCCATTCCCTCCTCTCCACTCCCAAATTCTGGAGCTAGTCTCTGATGAACCCCGCTCTGTGGGAGTGAGTGTTGTCATTTTGGAGGGCAGATACTCAACTGTGCTGCTCATCCCACAAATGCATGTTCCTTACAAATGTGGCACCATTTAAAAGGGAATAACTCAGGCTTTCCAGTGGGTCAATTTGGATCCCCAATGAACCCAACCTCTAGTATTTGACTGTGGGAGGAAGCTGGAAAATCCATGCAAACACGGGCAGAACATGCAAACGCCACACAGAAAGGCCCGAGCCAGGACTTAAACCTGGACCTTCAAGCTGTGAGGTAACAAACTATTGTGCTGCCCACATCTAACATGCTCAAAGCAAATTCTGTCTCATTGGCAAACACATACATCCATGTAGTTAAATATGGAGTGAAGTGCCATCTGCTGATATGTGACTTCTGCCAAATGTTCTCAAGTTCTAAAGCTTTGATTTGGGACGATGATGTTCACAAATTCAAAAAAAAAAAAAAAAGAAAAGAAAAAGAAAAGATCTCACACATCGCATGCTCCTTAACAATTTAACCACATTATTTATTTGGCAATCAAATTTTAATAAAGCAGTTATTCCCAATCATATTTTAAGATTCCCCAGTCAATGTAATTCATTTTAACGTTGTATCAGAGCTTACTTATTAACTAGATGAGTTCTCATTCACAACAGCAAATGGTAGCAGGGTTTACAAATACAAAAGTAATTTTGCAATATTGTAATGAGCTGGCAATTAGTTTTTATATACTGTACATTACCTTAACAAATGTTGCAGCAGCCTTTGAGCCAAACTGTTAATACCGAACAACAAAATATAAAGTACACTACTTTATTGTGTCTGCACTTATTTTGTGCAACAGAAACTTCCAAAAAGTTTTTATCTGGTTTGGAGAAGATTTGTGTGAAGAAAAATGTGACATTGCCATCTGGGAGAGCTGCATTTGTATTTCTGACCTGTTCTCATTCACATGGATTGCGTTGATTCAACAACAACAAAAGGTTCTGGACAGAGCAAGATATGTGACTAATAGTCTGGCAGGATCGCTGGTTCAATTAAAGTGAAGACCAGCTCTCTTTTGTCCCTGGGCTAGACGTTTTACTGGAATAACTAAGACACACTCACACACACTCACACACACACACACTGAAAAACACCCCTGAGCACACAAACACACAGCTTTAATAAATGTGATGTCACTGACCAAAGGACAGAAACACTGATACATTTTTACTGGTTTCTTCCTCAAAGATATGTCTAAAAGAAACATATTGGAAGACTGGACAAAGGCACTATCTAAATGAATGTTTTCAGGCCCTGGGGAGGGAAATCACTCATTGCACCATCTGGATCTTTAAAAAAAAAACACACACACAGAGGAAAGCTGATAAAAAGCTTGGATGATGCAGTTTATCCATAATGAGTGGGAAAGCACGGGAAATGAGGAGTGACCTATGCTGTCAAATCCAGCTCTCACAGGACTGAGGAGGATGTGAGTTCACCCTTTCTCTCAGCTTGCAACATGTCCCTTGGAAGTTCAGATCCAAGGACTTGAAATATTCTACATCTTGAGCAAACAAATGTGATAGACTGAAGGATGTCAGTGACACTGCTCTCCCTGGCAGGACTTCGCTTTGCAGACAATGTGTGCTTAAAATGCAAAACAGCACAAAAAAGGCAGCTTGGCCTTGGAACTCACAGTAGCAGAAACGATGGGTACAAATTAAGCAAGACTTGAATTATTGATTGATTGATTGATTGATTTTTCTAAACCCCTACTGATCCAAGCAGTTAAATAATGACAAAACTGAACTGACTGAGTTGCGCGGACGCAAACAGCCACACGCCATGAACACAAGACAGGTCTAAAGATCTGGCATCTTTCCAGAGCAGATGGGAGAGTTGGGTGGAGGAGTGGGGTGGGCCTGTTGGGTCGGGGTGCAGGACGACATCAATCTGTCATTTCTAACAAGCCAGGAGACTTTGAGCTGGGCAGGTCAAAGACACACAAGTACGCACACACACATCGTCCTTATGCAGGCGTCACATCCAACTGTGGCATTCCTGCAAATTATAACACAAATTAACGATCCAAGAAAGTGAGACAGGCAGACTCTCCATTCCCTCTGTACAACATTCTTTTCCTCTCCCATACTCTTTCCCCAGCATGGCTTTCATTTTACCTTTTACTCAGCTTTATATTGACTTTTCTTGCTCTTTTTGCCCCTTCATGTGTGCATGGATTTGTTGGCCTCCGCTACACAAAAACTTCTCTAATAAATCATACAGGCTCACTGCGGCTGCATTACTTCCTTTCACCCTGACAAACTGCGTTTGACGTCTTTCTGTTCATGTAAGTCACTTCAAAGCAGTAGCCAGTTCACGCCGGAGTCTGATTTTAGTCACAATTAAAATACTAACGTGAATGACTGCACAAAAAAAATTCAATTTTTGAAAATGATCAGAACTGAGCATTAAAACCTGCAGTGTGAATGTGGCCTTAGTTACCAAACAGACGTCCCGCTGTAGTCTTTGTAGATGCAGTTTGTCATCTAATTCACTTTAATGTTTTTAATTGAATTCTGGCTCAAGTATGTATGAAAGGGTTTGAAGTGTTGAGGTCATTTACAGGAAATGTTGAAAACAGTGTTGAAAATGTGACAGCAGCAGGAGTTGTGCGTTTATCATCCATTAGCTCTGCCCATCAACAAGCCTCCAGGAATTCGACCATTCAAAAAGCACTTGGGCCAAATCTACTTGTTTTCAAGAAGAACCTCTTGTAAGTCCTGGTCTTCTGCCGTTCAGAAATACAGGCTTTTTGAGTTATGCTGTGTCATGCTGGGTGCAATAAAATGACTGAAAATTAGGGTAATATGGCCCTTTTTAAAGTAAGGAGCAAGGGGGTACTGCAAAAAGCAAAAATGCATTAGCCTAACGACAGTAGATATTTTTACCCTTAACAAATAATAGTCATGGTGTTAAGATCTTAAGTCTAAGGCAGTGTTTCTCAACCTTTTTTCAGGCGAGGCACCCTTTAAATTCATGAAAAATCTGAAGGCACCCCAAACTTTTTCTTTATATTTTAATGTAGGTTAACATTGTCACACATGTTTCAGAGGATCAACAAATACAATGCACATGTAACAAACCACACACGTTATATTATAACCCATGTTTATATTATATTACATTATTTATTTATTATTTTGCTTATTTTACATACTGTCAGATGCGTTTCTGCGGCACCCCTGAGGGCGGCGCGCGGCACCCCGGTTGAGAAACACTGGTCTAAGGCACATGTGTCAAACACAAGGCCCGCCATATCATTTTATGTGGCCCTTGTGAGCTTGTCCATTATTGGCTTAAATTTCAAACCAATATTTTGAGACTTAAAATAAGCTTAAACCACTTTAAAGCGCATTTTGACGATAAACTACATCTCCCACAATGCATTTTGTCATTATCCAAAAACGATATCTCACCATGAGCAAGAGTTTAAGATGATTTTCAGAACTGATGGACTCAAGAAAAACCTCTACAAACTAACCCCGACTTGTCCAAGAAAAGAAAAATGATGCACAAGGAAGACAGTTTCAATAACGATGGGAAAACGAATACAAGTTTGTACCTCAAATTGAAAAACCAGTATGTCTTTTGTGTTATAAAGCGGTGTCAGGCGTGAAACAGTATAATCTATGTCGTCATTTTGACAGCAAACACGGAGCTAAGTATGCTAAATTTAGCCTCACAGAAAAACAAAGAATCGCTTCCGCTTCTGAAACCAAGGTAATGGAAACTCTGAGTGATGTTTACAGCATCCGTTACCATGGCAAACGTCACCTGTGTGACAGCAGGTTTACAACCACAAACCCTGAGTTTAATATAATAATGAGTTAAATATTTGAAACTTGAATACATAATAAATACAGAAACCATTATTTAACAATATATTAAGGTATAGTTTAATTTATTTTGATTTACATTGCGTTTGTTACATTCATGCTGTCAATCTGGCCCTTCGATGGCCACCATGATGCTGATGTGGCCCTCAGTGAAAATGAGTCTGACACCCCTGGTCTAAGGTAAATTTGCACCAACAGGAGTAAATTATTGGTTTTTGGAATTTGTCTAATGTCTATTCATTAGGGGAAACTTTATTGATATTGCCAGTTTTTAAATGAAATAGAAAAAGAAAAAAAAAAATTTTTAAAAGGAGGAAGAGAAAGACGTAAGCCTCAGAGTAAACTTTCTAATTGTTGTTTTATTACATGTCAAAAAGGCAACACAAAGCTGTCTTGATAGATTCATTAAATGTTGCAAACATGGAGAACCTCCATGTGCCCTTCTTTTGTTTCATCACCATTAGTTTAAAATTTATAGTGCATAACTTGAGAAAAGACTGAAAAATTGGGAGTATAACTTGCATAACAAGTTCTACTGGTTTCCACAAAGGTGCACCGTTTGATGAACTGTACGCTCTGAGATGGTTTCTTTTTGTTCTCCTTCAGAAGACACGGTGAAACGTTCTGGGGGCAAGTCTCAGAAAACAACACCAGCGTCAAATTGAATCTGACAGTGCTCCTCTGCATCCAGGACACTTTGCCAGTGATACCTCAGTGTAGGGCTGACCTTGACTTCTAGGAATTAATCAGTAGTTGTGCAAAGCTTTGAATAGGAAAACAAACAACAACTCACCCATTATCTCCATGTATCTTTACTCGTTGGGTCCCTTTCTTGCAGGTACTTACTTCTGCTCAGGATTTGCAAGTGGCTAAAACAATTAAATCTTATATTGTAGTGAATTGGGTTAAAGTGCATGCAATCAAAATAACGGACAGTTCTCCTCGTGAGCCTAATTAAGGTATTAATATTATCTGTACAAAAAAATCAATTTGTATTCCTCAGATTTAGTTGTTTTCTTAATCAAAGAAACTAAAACCAAGAATCAGCTTCCCCTCCTTTCTCAGATTGTCTCCTCTGTGTTATTAATTCTTCATACACCTACTCGTACCGTTTGATTGTGTCTGCATGTCGAGTGTTGATGGTTTGAAAACAATCTTCTAGAAACAAGACTTCTCCTAGGAGTGAACTATGAGTGCCTTGGTTTATTTCTAATACATAAATGTGGTCTGCTCGTTTGAGTAAAGCACTGGGAAAAATAGTACTTTACATGCCACGAAGAGAACATGTTTTTTTTTTTTTTTTTTTAAACAAATCACCTGCCATTAACAACCCACACCCCCGTCTCTGCTTCTTTTAGTCCCAGTTGGTGCTCTGGCTCACAATCAATACCTTTCACCGCTAAGCCGATCTGCAATAATAAAAGCATTACAGAGGGGAAAAACAACATAAAATCTTATTAAATATGGGAGATGGTCTTTTCCTTTTCACATCTTCCTGTCTCTTGTTGCCTAGGTGATGAGAAAACAGCTCCAGTGGACAGATAAGGTCTGTTGAAATGATCCCTGAAGGTTCTGGGGTTATGGACAGGCTCAGGATCAGGGCCAGCATTGTGGGTTACAGGTGGAGTTTGGAGCTTAGCATTGTGCTCAGCCTTCCTGCCAGCTATGTATATTTCACAGGACTGACTCTCATATGCAGTCTGTGGCTCAGTGGAGCACTCATCTTTATTTCATTTTGTGGCAGTTTTTAATTTTAGCTGAATTTTTTTTCTTTGCACAGCCTCCAACTCCTTCCCTCCATCCTTCCTGACAACCCCCTCTGCTGACTGAATCAGTAATGACATTATGCGTCTAACACTCTGGAGCTTCCTGCAAAACTAACTTCTGGCAATTGGATTTGTGCTTACTGCACTACGCCTGGCGAAGGGAGAACCTTACATTTTATCTGCGTTGCCTTACATTGCATGTGTTCTTCTTCTTTGCAGCAAGTCTGTCACGTTTATGTCCAGTTGTTAATATTATCTTGTTTTTAATAAAAACTTATCTCCAATATCTCTTTTTTGAGACATCGGACATTGAGGCGCTTCATTTAATCAATTTACTGACGATGAACGAAACTTATTTAATGGGCCAAAATCATTAGAAATTAAATCCAAGTGTGTGTTTCTGTGATTGACAGAAATTGTCCTATTTTATTCTGGCATAAAACTTTGAGACGGGATCGGGAAGCAAAACAAAAACAAAACAAAACTAAAAAAGCACTCGGAGAGTGCAGACCTCTGCTAAGCGCAACGATTCCCCCATATAGCGATTTACACCATCAATATTAGTCGTACGTATAGCACTGACAATATGGAACCGCTAAAAAAGTACCATATCTTCCTTTCTTTTGTGATGCACAGAAAAATAAAAAATAATGCTATAAAGATTTCATGCAATATTTGTTTCCAAAGTCAATATATTAAAAATAAACAACTTGAATGCCTTATAATTTCCTTTTATTTACAAAATCCGCCTTCTGGATCAGATCTGGATCAGCCTTTGAAATTTGACAGAGGTTCCCATTGTCAATCCCTGAGTCAAATTTCATGAGTTTTGTGCAATAATTAACGGAGATGTTGAGAAACAACATTATTGGCCCCATTGACCATAATGTTGTGGAAATTTGAAAGTGATCCAGAATCCAGGATTTCTTCCGGATCACACCCAAAATGACATCAGTTATTCCTTTTCACATTTCCGACAACTCCATTTTGATGAAAATTTCATCAAAATCCATCCATAACTTTTTGAGTTATCTTGAACACAGACAAACAGACAGACAGATAAACGCCGTCAAAAACATAACCTCCTTGGCGGAGGTAATAAGACATGGAAAATGAAACGATGATTCTAAGCCTGACTCACGCTGGAAAGTTCCACGTTTAAAAATGGTGAGTAAAAGCATCCATCATTCACGCAAAATTAAATGAACTGTCTGGATAATAATTAGTGATGAATTATGTAATCTGTGCATTGCTGAGATGGAACTAATTCTGTTTATCTAATCTACAGGAGGTTAATTTAATATACTGACCATATGTTCAATATGTTCAGTGTAGGTTTTCAAAAATGTAATCTGAACCATTACTAGCAGTCTTAGCTGTCACATAAATGTAGCAGAATGAAAAGTCCCTCCTTAATGAAGTGGAGTGAAGAGTAATGAGGCATAAAATACTCAAGTATCTCAGGAGTAGTACCTCAAATAATGACCATATTTTTCTTTCTCTATGAATTTCAGTCCTTCAGTCTCCTTCAAACCGTTTACATAGACTCATCTTGTTTAATTCTGTAATCATCACCTATTCAAGAACCCTTAAAGTGAATTAGATTTTTAAATCATCTCATCATAGTTAGTTTGGTGTCAAAGGGGCAATTAACTCACAGTAAACTAATCTCACACAGTCTACATTTGCCAATGCACTCGTATGTCAATACAGCCAGCAGCATGTTCTCTTTATTTTTATACCTTTGTTTTTGGTTTTGTTAAAGTTACGCTGATCCTCACAGGATCATCTTAGTAAGCTGGAAATTAAGAACAAAACTGAAGGCATCGTTTGTGGCATAGAGTCAACAAGACGTTGGAAACATTGTTTAGAGGTTTTGGTCCATATTGACTCGACAGCATCACCAGTTGCTGCAGATTTGTCGGCTGCACATCCATGATGAGAACCTCCTGTTCCTCCATATCCCACAAGTGCTCAACTGGATTGAGATCTGGTGACTGTGGAGGCCAGTGGAGGACAGTAAACGGTCAAGAAAGCAGTTTGAGCTGATTTGAGCTTTGTGACGTGGTGCATTATGCTGCTGGAAGTAGACATCATAAGATGGGCACCCTGTGGTCATAAAGGGATGGTCATGGTCAATATTCAGGTAGGCTGTGAAGTTTAAATGATGATCAATTGGTAGTAAGGGACCAAAAGTGAGACAAGAAAATTTCCTCCACACCGTTACACTACTGCCAGCTTTAACTGTTGATACAAGGCAGGATGGATCTAAGCTTCCATGCTGTTTATGCCAAATTCTGACCCGACCATCTGAATGTTGCAGCTGAAACTGACAATTATCAGACCAGACAATATTTTTCCAATCTTCTATTGTACAATTTTGATGAGCCTGTGTGTATTGTAACCTTAGTTTGCTGGTTTTAAGTGACAGGTGAAGTTACAACATGTCCAAGTGAAGCAGAATTATTAAAATGCTGAAACCAAATTCAGTCTTTCGAGAGGAGTCTTCAAAACTATAGTGTTTATGCATGTCAGAACTGATCCTATAAACCTTGTCCCTACCTGTAAATAAAAAATATACATAAAAGCAAAGCCATTATTTTCTAATGACACCTTCAGAAGGCATATGGACATCTGCATCAATATTAGAGGCTCTACATATTGGTATCCAACATTCTTGTGTCTTACACTTAAATCTAACATCAAATTCTCATCACTGATGTTGTAGAATTATGTAATTCATTGTTATTCATGTCTGCAGGAAGAAAACAGGAAGATGAGCGATAGCCATGGTACACATGGATGCGTGAACAAATTGTGAAAAAAAGAAAAAAAAAAGAAAAAAGACACATAACAAAGAAGTGACACCTCTTTATTCAATCTGACCTATCAAACAAGTAAGAAATTATTTGTCAACAGAATGTAATCTCTGCAACACTGGAAATGCAAATGGAAAGGAGCCAGAGGGGTCTGATATTTCAGTGAAGAACAAGAATGAAATCATTAACCAAACCATTTGGCAACAGAATCTAATCTTTGCTACATCAGATGTAGTAAATGAAAATGGGAGGATGGGTTGATATCCCAGCAAAGAACATTTGTTATCACACATAAAAATCAATTCCTGCCAAAATAGAAACCATCGTGGAGGCAGAGCACATAAAGACACACCAGGTGTTTGGACATGCTGCAGCAACGTAGATACAAAATGGTTTACGAGTCATATTGTTCAAGAACTGAATATGTTAAATGTTAAAGCCTTTTTTATGTTAACCTTTAAAAGATCACTGGATATAACAGTGTTTTTGAAATTTTATATATGTAGGACTGAGCCTGTGGATTAAAAATTACAAAACCTTTACTAGCAGCATTTTTTATTTTTTTTAAACCTCAGTTTAATCTCAATTTAGTGGATGTGGCAATCCCCACACGAGTACATCCAGTTAAACAGAAATTGCTTTGACTGATGAGATTGCTATGTTGTGATAAATGTTGAGACACACAATTATGATGGAGAAAATTTGTGGACACGTCATTTTTGATGTTACTTTAAGGTTAAGCTCTCAAGTCCATAGCAAGAATGATGGTCTGCTATGGCATAAATTCTGGACCAATATAGTTCCTAAAGTCAGGGTTTACTCATTCAAGGTCTCACTCTGGCAATTTTGACACTAGACTCCAGCACAGGCGCGTGTATATATATTTGGCTGTATGTATTTTTATTTTATGTTTTTTAAGCCATTCAATTTTACAAGGCGACAGAGGAGTGAATCTCTCAAAGATATCTTTTTAATCTCTTTCTTTCTGCCCTCGTGTGTGCATGATTTATGTGGCTTGGCAGGCTGTAAGGACACAAAGCTGCCCTTACAATACTCTGCTGCCTGATGTAGCAAGATGCTAGATCACCCTGGCCTCCTTATCTAGACTGCATGAAAATATCCCACTACACAGAGTGACAGAGAAAAATATAAAGGAAATGAATACCTAGAGAACAATAAGAGTTGGGATCACACAGAGGAGAAGTAGTAATAGCCTATTTCACTTATTTGTTAAAATGTATCATCCCGGCACCATCCGTGCATCCATATGGAAATGCAGCACAGTACCAGAACAAGACCAATTCCATATTGACAGGCAACTGCATATACGCCAAGCGCCAGTTCTACCAAAACGGTCTCACCATTTAAAAGGTGTCCCACTAACTTGACGTCTGACATTGGTGGCTGACAGTACGTTGGATTATGTTGCGGTGACCTCTCCGGCACATTTAGACGCTTCCGTTCTTCAGTGTTGTAGGCAACCAACTGCACATTCATGTACAAATATATTAAGTCTTGTTATGAAGAGAGAGAACAGTAAACCACTATCACTATTTCAGTGAGCAAATGATAAACAAATGGTTCAATTAGTTAATAAAGGCTCACATGGAATAATTGGTTACAAGAAATTCTGTTTATGCATATAGAAAAATACTCAATGATTTGGTCATATAGCCACCGATGTGAAGAAAAAAACCCCTCCATTCTAATGTGTAATCTGCTATGTTGGTGCATTTTACTCATGAAGTTCAGTTAAAGTCTATCCAAATTGTCAACAAGATGCCTCCTTTTTTTCAATGCATCCTGTGATTACTTCTGGTATTTGTTTAAATGATAAGGTTTTGTGGAAGTTTGTTTTAGGAGAATGAAAGAAGTTCCATATCAAATACTTGATTTAATTTGATCATAAAGCTTGCAAATTAACTCAGTTCACTCAAGCAGTTCCTGATATGTCCCAAAACTGTATTTAATGAAACTTCATGCATTCACTCACGCAACACATTCCTCAACAGTGGGCATGCTCAGAGGGTATGATCAACAACCTGCTGGTTGCCTCTGCAGGAATCATACTGGTTTGCTGTTGACCCTATTGTATAATCTGCTTCACCCCGTTCACCCTCTCCTCCAAAGAACATACGGAAGCACCGCTCTGTGTGGAGGTGTCCAGTCTCTGACTGGGCATATGTGACAGTTCCTCCATTTCTATCCAATCTATCACCCTCCCACCACTCATTCTCTGTCTGCCTGGTTCTCCAGGTGCCACATTATGTTACTGTCACTGACTGGTCATGTCTCCACATGCAGGCCGAAGTCTGGTCCAAGTGTCTGCTGAGGGGAGGGTGACATCTGCTGAGCAGAGTTTACCGAAACTTCACTCCAGCTTTAGGTTTTTTTGTTGGTATTTAGCTGTTTTTTGTGTTGACCAAGTGTTTTCCAAACAGAAAGGTTAAATCAAGCAACACTGAAACTAACCAAATATGATTTTTACCAGAAATAAGCCATCCAACTATTTTTTTATGTTCAGGGTCACAGCGGTGCTGGAGACTGTCCCAGCTGTTATCCAGAGGTGGGGGTGCAGGCCGGGGCACATAGAGGCAAATGAGACAAATAACACTCACACTTAAGTAAAAAAAACATTTTTAAGAAAAAGGCCATTATTGACCAGAAACTGTCCTCAGCCCTCAAGTACCATTTTGAGGACAAACTCAAAAACATTGGGTCTCACTCATGAAATTGTTATTAATCTGTGAGATTTTCACAGAATTCACCTCTTTGCTAAAAACCTATTCTGAAAACTTGGGAAAACTTGCATTTGTTCCTAAGAGCGCGCATACGCGCCTGAATCCCATTTCATCACAAGCTGGTAGCGCAGTCCTGAAGTTCATTCATTGGCATGGACCCCTGCTAAGAGACCACCATATAAGGCGGTGTAAATGTCCATCCTAATCGTGCAGGTTAAAACCTTAGCATGCACTCAAAAAAACAGAGTGGATGGGATATTTTCAGACCTTGTGATATGGGTGATTTTGACTGAAGTGGAGCAAAGAAAAAAATATTCATTGATGCTCTGTTATGCGGCTACGGGTGTGACAGGGATCAGCAAGGCACAGGCCTTGAAAGATGTGACCAATGCAGTTGATAGCTTGTCATGCGTCCATTGAAGCATTCAAGAGGTGAAGCAAAAATTTTTTTTATATAAAGTTGGATGTTAAAAAAAAAAGAAGAAAAACTACATAAAAAAACACACATTTTTCTAAATTCCTCACAGGAGTCAAAAGGAAACTCTGAAGGTAAGCTCATTGATTTTATATTAGGTGTTATAATTCCGTGCATTGCGGCACCAGGCGATGTTTTGGCACACGCATTTTAAAAATTGATGAGTGTAAGAATAACACTTATAGTCTTAACTGTAAGTTATTTAAAGTTTGTTGGGTCACAAACTTAGTACTCTTTATGGATCGCCAATAAATCAATCTGCAGGAAATGTGTTCTATCTTTTACAAATGGCTTTCAATGTTTAAGTAGCCTACCAGTGCTGGCTGAACGAAACCACATCAGAAAAATTCAATAAGTTGCTGGCATTTCCAAGTAGCTTCATCAGGAGTATTGTGTCCTGGTTCTGAAAGCGCTCGGGCACATTAAAACCCTGTAAACCCACTGTTGCAGAATTACATCAATTTTTTTTGGTTCAACAACATTAACATACTCATTTGGTCCTATTGTTCAGTCTCAGAATGCTATTGGGTCATACATTTGTATATAAGGCTTGTCCTCAGGTCAAGAAGTCACACACCCTCCAGATTTTTGAGAGAGCATCATCCCCTCGATTTACTGGATTGGATTTATCTGATTGAAGTAAGTAAAGTGCTTTAAATATTTTTTTATGTGTTTATTACAGTGTCTAGAATATGTCAGTATGTAGTCATTGTGGAAAATGTGCCTTACATTTTATGTAGAGCTTGTTTTGTAATTATTGCAATATTACAACGTTGGGTGAATGTGGTAGTCAAAACAACCCTGTTTTGAGAGGGATGTCTTGAGAGGAACAATTAAAATTTTCACAATATAACTTTAAACTACACATGATTTACAGCCTAGCCTTATATTTGATTACATATTATTGTATTAGAAACTAGTGTGCAAAGATATATTGCCATATCTAATCATTTTCATTTACTTATAATGATTTCTAACCACCCTGAACACTCAGTATTTTCTCCTTATCACAGAAAGCAGGACTTTCTAACAAAGAATTTCTGTTTGTGCATGTCTGGAGGATGCTTAGGGGAGGGCATTTTTTCCATTGTTCTGGAGCAGGTGTTGATGTTCAGGAATGTCAGGTGTTGTCGTAAATTGGAGGCTACCTGCATATCTATTAGTATGATAATCAGAGTTTATTGGTCAGCTATACACTATTGTGTGGCCAGTTAAATGTGTGAATAGATTACTTCAGTGCAATGTGTAATTACAGCGAAATACAAGTTCACCCTGAAATCCCGGCGCTGGTACATCTTCTGGCACACCATCACCCTTGCTGTGGTCAACGTCTGGCTCCTCTACAAGCGACACTGCCAAGCTCTCAAGATGCCAAAGAAGGAGATCCTGAACATGAGAAAGTTCCAGGCCCAACTACCATCCTTCTCTCATTCTGGTAAGAATCTATTTCTGCTATTTGCCATGTTTGTGATATCTTTGACTTGTATCATCATGCATTTTTGGCATATATATAAATTGATTATTAATATTAATATTGATTCTTCTCTTTCCAGGTGGGCACAACACTTTGGACATTTCCCAATAAAAGTGAATAGAGGACACTACAGACATTGCAGTAAAGGGTATACCAGTACCCAATATAGCAAATGTGATGCCTCTGTTTTATCAGAGGAAAAGAGCTGTTTCTGGGACTATCATTGTAAATAAATGTCACAGTTCTTGCTATTGCGATAAATGACTGTTCATAACAACATGACTGAGATTATTTTTCATGCTATACTGTTCTGGGACAAAAGTAAAACCCGGCAAATGAATCCTTAATTCTGTATTGTTGTTCAGACAATGAGTACAGATACAGGAGATTCTTCTCCCCATTGACTCCAATGTTGCAATATTACAACATGTCCGTATAAAACTTACAAAAACATATTTGAAAAAAAAAAGAATTTTCAGCTTCAAAGGCCTCCTACAACAACATCTTATTGCTTGAATTTTTTTTTTTTGTGTTTTTCTATATTTGGGTTTTACAGGGTTAAGGTGAGAGCCTACTTCTGAAGCAGTCAGGACCAAGGACAGCGACCTCAGTCTCATCTGAGGTGAGAGCCTATCTCTGAAGCAGTCAGGACCACGGACAGCGACCTCAGTCTTATCTGAGGTGAGAGTCTATCTCTGAAGCAGTCAGGACCAAGGACAGCGACCTCAGTCTCATCTGAGGTGAGAGTCTATCTCTGAAGCAGTCAGGACCAAGGACAGCGACCTCAGTCTCATCTGAGGCGAGAGCCCATCTCTAAAGCAGTCAGGACCAAGGACAGCGACCTCAGTCTCATCTGAGGTGAGAGTCTATCTCTGAAGCAGTCAGGACCATGGACAGTGACCTCAGTCTCATCTGAGGCGAGAGCCTATCTCTGAAGAAGTCAGGACCAAGGACAGTGACCACAGTCTCATCTGAAGCCTGATTTATACTTGAACGTCAGGTCATCTGCGTCACCTACGCAGACGATGCAGAGATGCCCCCCCCCAACCCTACACAGAGACTATGCAGACACTCCGGTGCGCCTACCCAAAACTGTAGGTCGACACAGACAGTGTCGCAGAGAGGAGAGAAAGGAGGATCTCTGATTGGTCAATTCTACATCCGCATAGAAAAGACAGCGTCATTGAAGAAATGAGGAAGTACCCACATCTGTACAGTTTTCGTTCTCCACACTACAAAGACAGCACATATTCTAGTAATTCATGGAGGGAGATAGTTATGAATGTGGGTCTAGATACGGCCGAGACGGTGAGGAAGTGGAAAAATGCAAGAGATACATTTAGTAAGATTAGCTAGTCCGTGATTGTCCCTCTTGCGTTGTGGCTTGGAATAACATAGCGGAGACCGCGCGAGTATAAATCAAAAGTGACGGTGGCATCTCTGCGACAAGCTGACGGCGACAAATTGCTACGAGAGTATACATGACCCTTAAGGTGAGAGCCTACTTCTGAAGCAGTCAGGACCACGGACAGCGACCTCAGTCTCATCTGAGGCGAGAGCCTATTTCAGTGATGAATGTGGGTCTAGATACGGCTGAGACGGTCAGGAAGTGGAAAAATGCAAGAGATAAGTTTAGTAAGTTTAGGTAGTTCATGATTGTCGCTCTTGCGTTGTGGCGTGGAATAACATACCGGAGACCGCGTGAGTATAAATCAAAAGTGACGGCGGCATCTCTGCAACAAGCTGACAGCGACACATTGCCGTGAGAGTATACACGGGGAAGTGTCCGCATGCGTCCACAACAACGCGCGCAACCTTGCAGCAGCCAACCCTCCCGGACTTATCGGTTAACAGTTATTAATCGTTAAAGGGCGTCGGTTAACGGTCATAAAAAAAAAATTCAAAATGTGCATCCCTGGTATAAAAGAAAACGCCCTCTCTGTAAAGACAGAGTCCTCATTCAGTATTCTGTGGAATGCTGACTGACAGCTCTCCTTATGTGCAGATAAGATTTTTGTTTCTTTTCTCTTTGATAAATTCTATTTTGATTTTCTCATCGAGATTGGATCTTATTTTTTCCACAACAGTGAGCTGGTGAGTTACTGATGATAGCTGACACTGTCCAAGTACCATGAAGTTTGCCATCACATATTAGAGTATAACAAAACTATGTTGATGTTTTTATGCTGGAGTATTGAATGGGTGGAATGGAGGTCTAGATGCTTGCTGGAACACAATCACTTTAGTTCAGTTACTACAAATTAGAAGTTCCCCCGGGGGCTTCGACCTGGCTGTCTTCCTAGCTCCCTCAGCTGAGCAGTGTCAGAGAACATGCAGAGCTCCAGGCGGACGTCTGCAGCAGGACCTCCTGTTTCATATGTTTGTTTTATGTTTTGTTGGCAATGACTCAACAAGAAGACAGGAACAGTCCACAGTTCCTGTCCCCGTTGAGTGGGATGCCAAAGAGCTTCTTTACTGCTTACCCCTCACTCTCATACACTGGTTTCTTGGTAACCTGTTGCCAACAAAGCCACAGAAGTGGCTACACAGGGTGAACTACTACCATCTATCAAAGTAACACAACTCTGGCAACTACATTCCTTCTGGAATGCAATCAAATCTCTAGTTACATGATACTGCTGATTGAAATGAGCATCACCCATGGGTGTTTGTTGATGCAGAAGCATCAGTGAAGTCCCATCTCTTTATCTGCACTCAACTGACCCAGGAAGATTAGCTAGCACCATTAGGTCAGGAAAACTGCAGACTCGGGGGTTCCAGGGTAAAGGAAGGAGGCTGGAATTTTAGCAACGCTGAAATCCTCCTCAGCCCTTTTCGGACGTCGTGTCTCCACTTACGGTGACGGAGCTGGCTGCATGTAAACTACTGTCCATACCACCTGGTGGCAGCAGTGCACAGTTTGTCAACCGCCAAAAAAAGACATCGGCAAAAACAACGGCAAAAAAAAAGCTAAAATAAATATTTGATAAATTAAAGATGAACCCCATGCAGAAGTTTACTGGGCTGCTCTGGGTACCTGTCCTACCATCAACGATCTGGCCTGAAAAACTACCGTGGAGCCCCTGCTGGTGGAAATGAGCCTTCTTTGTCCTGAATGACTGGAGTTTGTTTAGCCTGCACTAACATATTCATCCTAGACAGGATGGGCCCTCTGCTGTAACATAATCTGTGAGTTACAGTCCAGACTAATGGTTTCATGCAAATATTTTAACATACAACTCCAAATCTATTGAGATAGGATGTTTTAACTTTTGTGAGTTATCAGTAAATTCCCCCGTCCTTAGATGATGGTAGAAACATGTCACACACCTTCCTTGACTGTTAAAGTTTGGGACAACGAGACAACTTATCACACCCCTCCCAGAAGTGTAAAAATAGAGAATAGCATGTGCATCTTGTTGCTAAAGAATGTGGAGACCTCATTTCTGGATGCAGTTTGACACTTTGCAAATGTTTTAACTGATCTTACAGAAAGACAGTATTTATGTTTTGCCTTTGTTACTGAATTTGACCACAAAATTAAACTCTTTGTTGTCACAAAAGATGAGTTTAAAGTGAAGCGTAAAGAGTATGAGATGAACTGTGGCCTCTTGGACTACAGTGATGTGTCTAATCACCACTTCTGTCAGCCACCAGATTTGGTGTTTTATGCTTATTAAAGCTGGCCATCCCTCCTTTCATGGCACTTTCAGCCTTTATTCCTGTGTGTAGTTATTTCCATGTCCATATACACAAAAAAGGAAAAGCCAAGACATATGTCAAGACACATTAATAAATACCATTTTGTTACTTTTCCCCTATAAAGTAGGTTTTGTTCTATTCATAATTCCATAATGGAGACCACCATTTAAAACAGATTTCCTTTTATCTGTCATTTCCTTTTGGTAAAACTGTGCTTCTTTCTTGTTGTTGCTTTCATTGCTCTGTCTATTTAGCTGTGGTGCAAATAGTGTTTTGTATAAACTAATTGCTAAGAAGGGAAGTGGCCATTCATGGTTGACACTGGGAAAGTAAATGATGCTTGTGTGCGTGTGCGCAAACTATATTAATGAGAAGCATATGAACATAAGGGTTTAAAAATATGGTAAAACGAATGCACAGGGGTGAGTGAGGTAAGATGAACCAGTGGGAACGTGGACCCACCCACTGTGTCTTGGAATCTGTACATGTTCTTTGTGATGTGGCTGTATTTTCTGATACCACTGGTATCATCATTTCAGCAAGACTGTGAAAAGAAGAAGGATTTGGGAGATGTGGTAAAACAACTTTACATATTAAAGTGAGATTCTAGTACATCAGATGTAATAGCTGCTCCATCAAAACAAATTTATCCATGTCTAAAGATATTTATGATGCAAGTTGGTGTTTTGCCATATAAAACACATGCCATGAGCCAAATATTATCCTGAATTGATAAACTAGCTTTTTTTTTTTTTTATTTTTTTTTTTTATCAACAGCAGTTATGGGACAGTAAGCACCAAATGATGAGTTGTGACTACCCGAGTACCGTGAAATGGTGCTATTTTTTATCTGCTAGGTGGTATTAACACGTTGCATTTGGGGCTTTTATACATACGACCACTTCTGGTAAAGAAAACTACAACCATACAGATCCTTCATTATACGTTATTTTCTATTTTCAAACAACCATGGTGTGCTACTGTAATGCTGTTGAGTGTCCATCATATAGGTCCAAGTCCATCCATTGACATCTGGCGTGACATGGGTAAAATGACCGAAAGATCTCTGCTCAGAGAAGATGGAAGGCACTGATTCAGCATGAGACGAAGGGCAAAACGGGGAAGAATGTCGACGTGCTGAACCTCACAAGCGATTCAAGGTTATGTTCCCGTCATTTCCACAAGGAACATATCAGCCACACGAGTGATGATTCTGTTAAATTTGCCTAGAATAACTGGAGGAAGCTACGAGCACGGGGAAGGGTGGAAAGGCACAGATCTGCAAAGCCCAGGATGAGTACGAGTGCTGTCCCCTTACACGTCATGATCCACGGTACCCAGGTAGCCTCTACTGAACCAGGATAATTGATATTACTCACTTTCACACATGTAGGAGATGCTGGTCAAAGATACTGCACATTGTGTACTTTAATTAAAAAACAGTTGTTTAAGAGGCAATTGATTTTTCATTTATATTTACTGCGATGATCACTTTACCCCCAGACGATGCAACTTACCCACTGATTCTGATCAACTTACCTCTAACCTGGGCAATCTGAGCCACAGGAAGACTTATTTTTAAGAACCATCTCTCATCATTGCATTCTGATTATCAGACACTTTTATTGTACTTACCTCATTTTACCTTATACTGAGCACTGAATAGGTAAAAAAAAAAAAGTGGATCAACTCATGCCAGCTCCCCTATGGATTTCTGTTTTTATGTGTACACAGTTTTAGCCATGAAACTACAGTTTTATGCATCTGGCTCCAGGAGCTGTTCGACTCCACTGATGCTGTTTTTATAAAGGACAATGCAAGAAAGGATGAGGGGGTGGAAATGAACTGCAGGAGTTTTGGGAGTTGAAGGTTAGTGACCAAAAATACTGGATTTTGCCTGGTTGAATGTGACCCGTATAGCCGAGCAGATGATATGCCCGCTTCCTAACTGTTCTTGATGTGGAATTGAACTATACGAAGGACAGAACAAAACATGATCGTGTGCCAGAACACGGCATGACCACCTGTGGTGGAAAAAGAAAAGGGTAAGAGGCCACATAAACGTGGATAATATATTCCCTCATGGCTACAGCCCATAAACAATAACGTCTCATAATCAAGTGGAAAAATATGGTGCAAAATGCAGGTAGTCAAATGCATCTGAAGGTTTTGTAATTTATACTGATGAGAAGCTGTACATAAGGAATAAAATGAGTATTTCCAACATGAGGACAGCCAAGACAGAGAGGATTTCCTGATATTGCCTTCTGCTCACACAGCCTCAAGTTCAGTCTGCTGCGCACTCCCCTCTGTTCATAACCCTGACCCAGACAGCCTTCCCAGCAGCCTCCTTTGGGCCAACTTGGACCAAGTTAAAGAAGGAAAAGTCAACCCTCACCACTTCCACACCATTTCTTTCCCTTTCGCCTGCTCAGGCCAATTAACTAAAACCCTAGCTGAGATGTATTAATTTAATAATTTATTTTGAAATACAATTTAGCAGGAAGAAATGCCATGCTCTCATTCTGAAACACCCAGTGAGAAAAATGGGGACTGAAGCCAGAAACCAACAGGACAGAAAAAGGCAAAAACAAAATTTTCACAACACAAACCATCAGTACAAGGATATGGAAGCTAAAAACATGAAAATCTCTTTAGATATTTCTTTCTTTCAGCGCTCCGTTTTAACAAGAGACATTTTCAAAGTAGTTGCATATAGCGAGGCAAGACCAGTATTAGGGTGGGGAAGCTTACAAGAGGGGAAATGGGGCAACAGAGTGAAAGATAGAGGCACGATTGTCAAAATTTTGATGGGCAGCTGGCAGGTGAGAGAGGTGTAAGATGAAAGCCAACCATGAAGAACGACAGGAAAATAGACTGAGAGATGTGCGAGAGATCTGTGACCAAATGGTTCTGCAGAGTGCTCGGCTCTCTGCAGAAATCTCCTCACCACTTACTCTGCACTAAGAATGGAACAATATATATATAAAGAAAGTTTTGAGGTGGGGAAACAGCCAACAGGAAACAACCCTGTTGGCTGTTGCCCCCCCCCCCAAAAAAAAAAAAAAAATAAATAAAACACGTGCAAGCACTTTGTCTTGCTTTCATCTCAATAATGCATCCCTATGTAGCTCCTGAAATCCTGCATGGACTTAACAGGAATGCAAACAAGATGCTGTTATTAAATGTCTTCTTAAAAACACAACATCACATCCCTGAGACTTCATGTCCAGTGGATTTATGCACAATCTTTTATTTATTAATATAGTGTCTTTGCCTTGCTGCAACACATACTGAGGCTTACCAAAGGAGTCGCTGATCCAGCTGGGTTTCAGCGTGGTTTTTTTTCCCCCCCTTTCTCATGCTGCCTCGATTTTTCCAATAAATTCAACTCTTGTCTGAATTAATGCATTACAAGCTGTGCTTGAGATATTAAAAAAATGATAAAAACTAATCCCCCCTCCACACACCCATGCGGGACAGGGTCCTCACACTGAGCTGACCCTGAGCATTCTCCGCCATCTGCACTATGAGTTATGATATTAAGTGTCGCTCGGATTACACTTTAATATTTCATTACATGCACAAAATCCTGCTCTATATCTCCCCCAGGTGTGTCACTATTAATCATACGATGTTGTTAAAACCCAAGGCAGCCCAATACCTTTTAACTACAATAGGTCCACCATACACAAATGAGAATTGGGAGGTAGAATTAACACTTTTCTGATTATGTCATCAAAAAAATAACTTCATTAACTTTGATTAAGTACAGCAGAGCTTTTGCATTGGGCTAGATAAAATGGCATAGGTGCTCGGTGAGGGCATATGCATATACGGGCAATTGAAGCATGTAAACCATGAGATATCAGCAGACCCACAACGCGGTATCTTCTGTTTCAGTAGTCTACTCTGGTGAGATAGTGCTCAGTTCAAATGCATATCTCTAACATCGGTAAAAACATTCATGCCGTTGTATCAGATAGCAAAACTATGAAGCACAGTGTTTTGTCCCTGAGGGCGCAGAGACTAGGCAACACATTGACCACAGGCACCGGCGTCATGCCATAAACGGAGGCCCCACAGAGAGCTGAGCTACTCATCACGCATGTATGAAACAAACACAGAGCCCATCATCAGTAGCCAAAAGTCCCCTCTGAAGTGATCTATTTCCAAGGCTTGACAGTTCAGCCAGAAAAAAAAAAAGCGGGGGACAGAGATTAAAACACAGCTCACATCACAAATATGACTGGGGACCTCCAGAAGTGGAGCAACATGAGTACACCAGTTCAAAGTAGGGCTGACCACTTCTCTCACAACCTCCCTCTGCTGCTTTATTTCATTAAATCACGCAAAAGAGGACAACAACAACAAAACCCTGGTGGAAAATCAAGCAAAACAACAGCAGGAATACATTTCCAAGGAAGATAAACACAAACACTTCTTCTCATAAAAAGTAGTATTAATTTATGCAGTCCTCCTGGAGGACAACTGTGCTCAAGGCGATGATAATATTATCAATAATAATTTATCAACAATATCAATAATAGTTTCTCAATAATGCTGTGTGATTTTAAACTTTTCCAAAACTGGAGAAGTTATATGGTATTAACTTTTTTTGGGGCGGCAAAACTGGCCTCTTTCCTATTCTGTGATACAAAAAGATATATATTTTTTTTCTCCTTACTATGCTAGTGGCTCTCTGTGCTACACAGTGGCTACACTGTACCCTGATATTTAGCAGGTATATTTTTACTCTTCACCATTAGAGTGTTTATCTTGGTCTTTGTAGTCACTACAAACTCAAAAACGTCAGTGGAACAACATTGTGGCTTTACTTAGGGGCGACCTTCTTCCGAAAATATTTGCAAGATACCTTCGTGTCAGAGAGCCTCTCGGTCTTTGTCCAATTTAATATCGCGCTTTGCTGTAACTTTGAAGTGAGTAGCCTAAAACTTTCAGACCAGTTTCAAAGGAGGCACAACACGGGAAAAGAAGGTGGAGTGAAGATACCAACTAAAACCTGTTGCTATGACCAGAGCTGTGAGGACATGGTGGAATATGGAGCTTTTGTACTGTAACTGTGGTATTTTGACCAAAGCAAAGCATGTCACAGGCATTTAATTAAGACCTCAAGGAATTCTGCTGACATTAAAAAATAAAAGGTCATACGTCTCCTTTCAAATTTCTCAGAACTGTAGGACTTAATTATCATTTAATTCTGCCATGACTGAAATTTTCAGATTTTTTTCTTGATAAAATTGATGAGTTCTTGCAACATGAGTGTGTGCGTGTCAAGGTAATTCCACAGAAAAATTAGGACATTTCACTAGAACAGAAAATGTCAGCCTTGTCAGACAGTGTTTAATGTAAGATCAAGGGATTAATTCTGTTATGTATCCGACAGAAAGCACAAATATCTATACAAAATATTAATGTTATCTGTCCGACAGCTGCTAACAAATACGTGCTGTGCACCATTGTGGTAGGCTGACTCTTTGCGTGGCTGAAAACAAATAGTGATACAAAGACTGCAGCTTACAAATTGTCGGTGTTTGATCAGGAACTTCATATGTAATGATTAAATCAAGATTTAATAAAAGTCACATATCCAAGCAGGACTTTTTATCATTATAATTAAGAAAAAAACTATCTCACTCTGAATTAAAGTCAACAAAACAGAAACAAGACAATAAATGAAGTGGTGGAGTCCCCCGTCCTCCTCTGCTTAGGACTCTGCCATGATTGATGTCTGTCCTCTTGTAAGATTGCAAATGGCCACGCCACACCCTGCTGTACTGTCCCTCTATCTAATTCTGCCAGTTATTTCCTCCTCCCTGCCGTTTTATTTATTTGGCAATTACCCCACAATCAATAAGTTCTTCATGTTAGTCATGACAACACACAACAACCAGGAGGCTCGTTGCATTTTCCCTCAGGTGTGAACATGTTAATGCCTTTGTTTGGGAGTATTTCATGCCATCACAGCTACAATGAGCGCTTGCATTTTTGTATCACACGTCATTAGCGTAAACACTTCAGGAGTAACTGTTTCCTACGCCGCCTTAATCATGTCCTCAGACATTCCCTTTTCCTACCCTCCAGCAGTTCCTCTCAGGGAGCAATTTTCCATCGTCATTCTGTAAGACTCGGTGAGTCATACGCAGCAGTGTTGTTGTAATGACACTGAGACAGGCAGGGATGCATTAAAATGCTGTGTGAGTGCGTGTTCTGCAGTGTGGGTAGAGCTCAGTTCAAGAAGGATCACATGCGGCTATCTTGACCTGGACCTCCATACAGTATGTGCTTTGCTTGCTCTGCCCTCATCCTCCTTTCCTTCAGTGTGGTGGAGAGGAGAGACGGAGCAAATCGGTGATACAGAGGAAACAAAAAGTTAGTCAGTATGAGAAGCTGGGAGGATACAATATAGAGAACTGTAACAATGGACAATAGAGCAATGACATATATGGATGATCAGATTTCCTATTTACTTTCAATCTCAGCTCCACTAAAAATCTCCATCACCAATTCCTCCTCCACTGCTAAAGGAGGCTGTGATGGAAAGATCTGTGCTGGAGGATGGAGGGTAGCTCCTTGTGGGGTTGAAGCAACAGCTGTCCACAGGCTCTCTTTTCCAGATTATCCTGGCAGTGAAACCTGGGTTGTGTAGTGTGATGTGAAGCCCAGCGTTCTGCATCTCTGTCTGGCTGTATTTTCTCTATTTTCTCTCTCTTTTTTGCAATGACAGGTCAAATAAATACACACACACACGCAAGTCAACGAGTTATTATCGCATTAACTCATTAATTTATTAACGCCGACATTTATTTTATCGCGTTAATGCATGTTGCTCACATGCTTTTGTTTTGAAAAGTCTGTTACTGGCTGCATTGGAACCAGAAGAGAATTGGCAGGTAAAGCTAAAACAGACATAGAGAGCGGTAAAAATCTGTGTACTTTACAGTTCGGGTAGCAATTCAGGTAACAATATTGACGATTCAGTCTGAAAAAAAAATTCTGGACTGCAACAAAACTGTTAAACCCCTTTGTTCAAGATGATCACGTCATTCCTCCGTTTTACCTCAGATCTGCTCCATGTGTTCACTGTCCTGCTATTCTCTTACTGGTTAATTTAGTGCGGCTCCATCTAGTGGCACAGATGTGTAATGACAACAGAAAGTCCACTCCTTGATTATAAAACGACCCCATTTTTGAGAATATGACTTCTAGATTAAAATATCGTCCTATAATCGGGCCAATACGGTAGTTTGATCAAGGACATTTTTTCATTTTTTGTTTAGTGTTAGATTAAAAAATGAAAAACAAAATAAAATGTCACTTTTTAATTTTTGATTGAATGAATGAGTTACTGAACTTTCACATGGACATTTTTATTTCAAAATTCTCCAAGATGGCTGATTCGACAGAAACAACTGCCAAGTTTAACTCCCCATTAAAGATTTCTGCTGTTCCCTCAGAAACTGTCTGTTTTAATGTTATGATTGTGGCTCAGGATTTTGACTTTTTTTTTTTTTTTTTCATTTTTCATTAAAAACAAGATGACATTATTACCCTGACAGTGGCAATAAGCTTTATTTTATTTTACATTTTTTTAAGATGAGACTTACACTAAATATGTGTTACTGACAAGTGCTGATGTTAAAAGTGTTTGAACAACAAATGTTATGGCACTTTAGTTCATATGGCAGCAGAACATTTAAATAAAAGTGACCTTTACACTACTACAGTGATCCCTTGCCAATTCACACTTTAAGTTCCGTGGTTTTAGTTATTCGCAGATTTTTTTCAGAAATATATAATATTTTAAAAAATCAAGAAAAAATCAGGAAACATCACAGGATGTTGTGCGCGTTTTCTCGCAGCAAAGAAATGTTGTGAGCCAGCCTGGCCCCTTTAAGAAGGTGGCCTTATGGGTAATGTAGTGTGTGTGTCATGGGACGGCAGATTGAAAACGAGGTTAGATGAAAGAGCGGTTTCTTTACTACGGTTCGGAGACCAGAGGCTGTGAAGGTAACAGAAAGACCACAGTTGAGCCTTTGAGACCCTCGCTACTTTTTTGCGGTTTTTAAACATTTTAAACACATTATTTAGGCTCGGGGGGCTCCAGCTCCAGTTCGCGGATTATGATTTTCGCGGGGGGCGCCAGTCCCCATTAACCCCGAAAAATAAGGGATCACTGTATTTGATTTTGCGTATACAATGCAATTAATCGTGATTAATCAGGGAAATCATCCGATTAATCGCAATTAAAGATTTTAATCGTTGCCCTAATAGGGCCCAGCCCTAATATATATATATATATATATATATATATATATATATATATATATATACATATATATATATATATATATATATATATATATATATATACACATACAGTAATCCCTCACACTTCGCGGTTAATGGGGGCTGTGACCCCCCCCGTGAATGGTGATAACCGCAATGTGGATGTACATGTACATGTATATGTACATACAGTATACATGTACGCACATACGCAAAATCTATGGAACGTACACTCACTTTGACGATCTCTCCTCTGTGTGTAGCTGACGAGAGCAAGAGATGGGAGATGCGGGGACGCGTGTCAGCCAATCAGCGTACAGACAACTGACGGCACAGTAATGCCCGTCGTAGCAGCCAATCACAGGCTTCGATTTTCATTCATGGGGCATCCCATGTATGCTCTTGTTGCTTCTTGAGACTCATTCTTGATGTGATGTGTTTTGCTTCAGCATTGCACGCTTCGTTTGATTTTTTTTCAAATTCTTTTTCGAATATTTTTTTTCGATGAATATTTTTGAAACCTCCGCGATGTATTGAGACCGCAAAGTGTGAGGGATTACTGTATATATATATATATGCAACACTCCCTGTCTTTTTGTGTTGGTGGCTTCAATGAATTAATAAAAAATACATTTGCCTTCCAACTGATATATTACATTTGCCTTCCAACTGATATATTATACCAGTATATATATTATATTATACGATAATATTTACCTGAATTGAACACTTAATTTGATTCTAAATTGCATACTCGACATACTGCACTGGATCCTGTTAAAATTACCAGATTTTACTGCTATTCAAAGCTGTTATGTCACTGGTTTTGAAAGTGTTTTATCTCCCCTGATAGTTTATTAGGCAGCGTCAAAGAAGTAAGAGGGAGCCAGGGACTCGGGTCAACACTGACTGATACAATGAATAATAAAAGCAGACGTGGACAGTGTGCGTCAAGATGAAGCTGTCAATACAGCGCTGAGCTGCTTTATAGCAAACGTTATAAGGCCCTTTAGAAATGCTTTAATAGAACTCATGAGTATTTGTTTGAAATATGATCCACATAAGAGTTTATTATTTCAGTTTTCATTATTAAGATTTGAGGTTCTTCTTTTTATTCTGCCCCGTCCCCCGTCCCCAGTGCCATCTGCGTCCTTGCTCATCTGTCTTGACTCACATATGAGCTTTAATTCATCCCATTCCTAATCAATATGACGTGGCTCCACCCTTTGCAGCTAGAACAGCTTCAACTCTTCTGGGAAGGCTGTCCACAAGGTTTAGGAGTGTGTTTATGGGGATTTTTGACCATTCTTCCAGAAGAACATTTGTGAGGTCAAACACTGATGTTGGACTAGAAGGTCTGGTTCTCAGTCTCTGCTCTAATTGATCCCAAAGGTCTTCTATCAGGTTGAGGTCAAGACTCTATGGAGGCCAGTCAAGTTCATCCACACCAGACTCTGCCATCCATATCTTCATGGACCTGCTTTGTGCACTGGTGCACAGTCATGTTGGAAGAGGAAGGGTCCAGCTCCAAACTGTTCCCACAAAGTTGGGAGCATGGAATTGTCCAAAATGTCTTGGCATGCAGAAGCATTCAGAGTTCCTTTCACTGGAACTAAGGGGCCAAGCCCAGCTCCTGAAAAACAACCCCACACCATAATCCCCCCTCCACCAAACTTTACACTTGGATCAATGCAGTCAGACAAATACCGTTCTCCTGGAAACCACCAAACCCAGACTCTTCCATCAGATCACCAGATGGAGAAGCGTGATTCTTCACTCCAGAGAACGTTCCTCCACTGCTCTAGAGTCCAGTGGTGGCTGCTTTACACCACTGCATCCAACGCTTTGCATTGTACTTGGTGATGTCTGGCTTGGATGCAGCTGCTACTCCCCTGAAACCCATTCATGAAGCTCTCTGACACTGTTGTTGACCTTATCTGAAGGCCACATGAAGTTTGGAGGTCTGTAGTGATTGACTCTGCAGAAAGTTGGTGACCTCTTCGCATTATGTGCTTCAGCATCTGCTGACGTCGCCCCATCAGTTTACGTGTCCTACCACTTCATGGCTGAGTTGCTGTCAATCCCAAACACTTTCATTTCCTTATAATACAGCTGACAGTTGACTGTGGAATATTTAGGAGCGAGGAAATTTCAGGACTGGATTTGTTGCTCAGGTATCATCCTATCACAGTTCCACGCTGGAATTCACTGAGCTCCTGAGAGCGACCAATTCTTTCACAAATTTTTGTAGAAACCAGTCTGCATGTCTAGGTGCTTAATTTTATACACCTGTGGATATGGAAGTGATTGGAACACATGATTCTGATCATTTTGATGGGTGAGCAAATACTTTTGGCAATATTGTGTATGTAAAGAACACACTCAGTTCAAATCCATGTGTGTCTTGAGTGCCAATCTTGTGAACTTGTGTATATAATTCAAGAAAGGTATGCTGATCAGATGGAATGTGGATGATCAATTATATCTGATTTTTCAAAAAGAAAAAAATCACAAATTGCCTCTTTATAATATATAGATCCAGGTTTTATTTATAAATCAAATTTTGGAGTTTAAAATTCCAAAATTACTACATTTCAAAATTTGCATAAGGCAACAAATTGTTGAGCTGAAGAATTATTAAAATAATAATGATAATAAAAAAAAAATCTCTATATATCTATATGTGAATAAATAAAAGGGAAAAAAAAAAACTTTTTCAGCTTTTGAGGTCATATTTTTGATTTGATAATGCTCCAGATGTTTTCGGGAGGTGACAGGTGTGGGCTGCAGCCAGGTCACTTCAGCAGCCAGACTTTGGAGCCATGTTGTTAATGACGCAGAAAGTGTTTTGGCATGATCTTGCAGGAGTAAGCAAGCCCCACTTGGGAAACATGGTTTGATGGCATAGTTCAAAAACCTTTACATTTAATTCAGCTTTAACGTTAACCTCGTTCAGTTAAGTTACTCATGCACATTACTCATGTCATCCATGGATGCATCCCAAGATGGTTGCAGACCTAATGAGTCTGCTGAGGATTTTGTGATAAATCCCTCCACAGCTCCACTTTTCTTTTCAAAAATACATTTCTAACTTGCAACTATTATTTTAATCTAATTATTTACATTTTAAATGAATGTATGGATTAAATGTAAATTTGATTTCCTGTATTAGAAGGGAAGTTGTCGTCTTACGCTGAAAACAGCTTCAGTCTAAAACAAAACTGCAGTTGGAGCTCCCATCCAAAGCACAGCACAGACAGACCTGATTTTGATGGGTCAGCAGGCCCAGATTGGAACAAAGTTGTAATTTGGATCTTAATTTAAGAACATTTAGTAAGTCAACCCTCAAATTAGCTGCATAACCAGCAATAGCTGTGACAGCGAAAACACCCCAACTCGTGTTTTTCAACTGTTTCTGTTCTGCTGAAAGTGTGACATGACACACATCTGCTTCAGATTTGTTATACGTAATCAAATGAGGTGATATGTCTGACACATTTATCCTTGACTTCTTGTCCAGACAAGAAGCTCACATGATTGTTTTTCTCACATATATTAAAAAAGAAATCTTCTGCCTTTTTTGGAATGGCTGTTAAACTCATCTCTGGAAATAAACATCTGGAACTCAAACCTACATTCATCATTCACTTTTCTGTCACATCTGTCCATGCAACAACCTCAGGTTATTTATGGTGACGTTGTAAGATGGTGCAACCTCGAGGGACGCTACACAAGCATAACCACGTTGTTTCATATTCAGTGAAAATGACAGGAAATAAGGAGCTGCACTTAATTAAGTTGAAAGGTTGTCTTACATATTTTTTTCCTCCTGTTAGGATGGTACAATGCCATCACATGAAAATAACACTTCAAATGTGTAACTGCTTGGTTAAAAGAAAAATAATTTAGCACACAAGCTGCAATCACATCTGTGTTAGAATTCATAGTGGATTGTAAGTATTTATTCTCAGCATTCTGCTAAATTTAAAATACTCCAAACTATGCAGCTCTTCCCAGAAATTCAAATGTGTTATGAGCTTTTGTCATTTTTATCAGGGATTTCAAAACTTATACTTTGGTGTTGCAGGTTCAGGGCAGTTGAACTCTCAGTCAAAGAGGAGGTGTGCACCCAGTTGCTAATTCAAATCTGCAACTATTATAGTGAAATCTTTATCCTGCTGTTTCCTCCACAGTTCTAATGTAATAATCTGTAATTAACAAAATAATAATATAAAATTTAATCTTTCAAAAGCAGTGCCTTGATTTTATAATCAAAAATGAAATTATATCCTTTTCTACATGAGTCTTCCTAGTGAGGACAGGTGCTGATTGGAAGCAGTACCTGCAGAGTGCCCAGAGGAGTGTGAGGAAACACATGGACACTCGATCTTTGGTTCTGCTGCGGTTTGTTGGCATGGTTTGGGCCCACTTGTTCCCTTAGAAGGAAATCTTACAATACAATAATGTTGGGAACTAACGCCTTTATTGTGTGATGAAACATTTCTAGAAGTGGTCTCTTCCAAGGTGGCAGTATTCGCTCAGAGCTGTGTGTGTTCTTGTTTTTATTATCTTTACCTAGACACTGACCTTGTTGGGATCAGTACACCTTGTCCGATCTTAATAAGTCATATCTGGCATCTGGGTTAGAGTTAGAGCTAAGGTGTGATCTGAGATTATTTTACAGTTGGAGTTACGCATGAAGCAGTAATTGTTGAGATGAGGTGTTTGGGTTACGTTGTGCAGAGTGAATTGAAATCAGTGCAGTATCCTATTAAGAATAACTGGAGGAACCTGTGTGAGGAGTCGGGTAGGATGTTAGTGTTAGGGAATTAAATTATGTGCATGAAAAAGAAGTTGATCTTATTGCCTTCAGTCACAAGATCTTGACCCAGACAGACATTTTTGACTGATATTCTACAGAGCGCTCTTTATTGTTATCCTCTAAACGCTACATGATTCTGATTTTGTCTTGTTCTGATTTTCTTTCCAAAAACTATAATCAGCTACATACATGTGAACGTAATTTGATTAAGCTCAATGATTTCAGGGTCGTGCAGACAAGCTTCCATAACCGGAAGAAAATTGTGTGATGTGTCGCTTGAGTTGGAGTCTTGTCTGTGTCTTGGTGTTATGACAAAAATCAAACATGTTTTTTTTTATGTTGTGAGTCTTTCATCTTCTCTCATGGAATGACAAATTGTGTCGTTCCATGATATAATTAGTATTGTTGGTTGTGGTAATATAATAGTATAGTGACCCTACAAGATCCTCAACTTTTGTTTTTAGTCTGCTTTGGCTTATACTCTTCTGATGAGGAGGTGTCACATTCAATATTTTTTAAAAAGGTATTTACAAGTTGTCAAGTCTATCAACAGCATTAATTAAGAATGAAAGATAGCAGAGGCTGCAGGCTCTTAGTTGATAGCTTCATTTTTAGCCTCGTAGCCTTTGTTGGCTTTATAATATTGGTTGGGTGATGCTGTATGTTGTTCCTGCATGAGTTATTTTTTATGTTACAAGTACTAAATTGGAAATTGTTTTTTCACTTCCTCAAAATGCTACCCAGTGACTTAATCATCGTGATGTGCTTACTGATGGGAAAATCGAAGCTTCTAATAGGACACATGTAATAAGTGGAGGGAAAATAATAACAAATAAAACTAGAAAAGCACTCAGAGAGTGCAGACCTCCGCCAAGCACAACAGTTCTCCCATATCATTTATAGATGATATGGTTTATAGATGGCGATAAAATCCACGTTCTGGATCAAATCTGGATCAGATCTGGATCAGCCTTTGAAATTTGATAGAGGTTCCCATTGTCTATCCCTGAGTGAAATTTCATGAGTTTTGGGCAAAAATTAACGGAGATATTGAGAAACAAAATTTTTGGCCCCATTGACCGCAATGTTATCGAAAATTTGAAAGTGATACAGAATCCAGGATTTCTTCCGGATCACACTCAAAATGAAATCAGTTCTTCCTTTTCACATTTGTGACGGCTCCTGAAAATTTCATCAAAATCCATCCATAACTTTTTGAGTTATCTTGTACACAGACAGACAGACAGGTGGTGAAAACATTACCTCCTTGGCGGAGGGTAATAAATAATAAAATAAAGTATCGGTATGGATATCTGCCAATACCTGTCAGAGCCAGTTGGCCGATTCCAATTACTGGTCAATCAACTGATGCATCTCTAAAAGTTAACTGCCTTCTTAATACAAGTTACTTTCTAACTCATCTGTCAAACGTAACGCTTCCACCAAAGGAGCACTGAAACTGTTCAGCAGCACATGGTGTTTACTGGGTTTTTCCTCAAAATATACCACCAGACTGTATCTTGTGTGCAGTTTTTTTTATTTGGCACTTGAATATATATCATATTTGCATTAAAGCCTCTCTCCTTTACGTTGCTATACTAAGCCTGACATGGAAAGATTCAGTGCACAAAGCGAGCGATGAGTCATTTCACAAGTAGTGATTTGTTAAAAATGGGACACAGTGCTGTTAAAGGGGAGAAAAAACAAATTAAATAAAATGGATTGTTGCTTAACCTCAAACAAACCATGTCAGGATTCATTACAATACTGAATGAATTTGTGCCATTTTTTGGATTAAAGAAGTCTTTGATCTCTGGGAACAATTTCAGAGACAACAGATACAGCGGTAATGTGATTGCTTCCGTCATCATGATCCAACAGATTACACATGTAATCAGTGGGAAAATATAATTTGCACAGATTACCGAGCATTGGTGCTTAATGCTTGTTGAAAATGGGCTGTTTGACAGTTAACATGATCGACGGATGGACAGATGGTTGGACAAAATGGCGCTGAGAGGACGAAAGGTAGCAACCTCTGATGGAAAATGATTTTTATCTTCTCATGTACTGATTTTTCACATTTTTTTTTAAAAACCTTAACCACAATGCTGTGAAGAAGTGCATCACATGTGGGCACAAAAACAAAGCATGGAAACACACTGGGGTATATTTCTTGGGCACGTTTTACTGAGACATACAGACACTGCTGAAATGCACAGCTATGCAGAATATACAATGACTGCAAAGAAAGTAGGGCTATATACAATGAAATTAAAGTGACTCAGTTGTTGTAATATCCCTGGGGTATACAGCTAGTTGTTTTATGGGGGGAGATAAGAGGATTTAGTCAGGTTGAGATGCTGGCTAATGCTATTGTTCTTACTGAGAGCAGAAAAGACTAAAGAAGCTTTTCACACATCTTTTCTTCTTCTGTAGTGCTGTTACTGTAGATATCATTTCAAAGCGCAAGGTGGAAAAAAAAGGACAATATTGCAGCAAATATGTGGGAAAGCAGCTGCTTTATTACTTTCTTTAAACAAATGAGGTTAACTGTCCAAATAAAACACATTAAAAGATGTTTGGAACATTATCTGAAAAAGTTTTAGATTTAAAATGCAGCAATTCTTACTCTGTCACCCCGTCTGTCCGTGCAAACACACACTTACCCACCTGCGCGCGCATGTAAACAGGCCTGTGTTACCTTAAATGATCACTTGGGTTCACTTCAAAGAGATGATCAAATTATGCAAATGTATCCATTTCTTTTCTGCTCTCCTGTCTTCTCTCTGTTTACCCAGTTTTCCCCACCTGCCTACACTTCTTCAGCATCCTTTACCTCCTCATTTCTTAATCCCTCAAGCTAACAGTGCTTCCAAGGATGCAACTCGTCATATCACTGTCGCTGGGTCATCTATGCCGCAGAGTCGATGAAAACAAACAAAAACCTGTCCTCTTTTGTCTCTTGTAAAAAAAAAAAAAAGAGCTCCACCACACTTTCAACTGGCACATTACTGAGAAGCGTAGCTAATCGAATACACTTGAACCCAAGTCGCACTGTCATGCGGACAGTCCCACTCAGCAGGAGGACTGATTTGTATTCAATCTTCAAAAGAGGTGTAAGTGTTATTATCTGTCACAAAAAGAAAAAAAACTGCCAGAAGCCAATAGTGTTTTCAAGGCATCACACACAGAAAACAGCAGATTTTATCCCCTTTTATTTGGTGGTAAATTCCTCACTCATCCGTGCCGCCAGTTCACTGCAGTCCACAACACTTCACTTTGTCACTTGAATTGGAAAGGAACATTTTTCTCATTATGATGCTTGTTTTACATGGCAGGGTTCCTGCTTGATTAAAAACTCTGGGCTTTTTTGTTTTCTAAATAGCACATTCTGTTACAATAAAATTAATGACAAAAAAAAAAAAAAAAAAAAGCAGTGGTTGTGGCTGAGCCACTGTTGTCTTCCAATAGAGAGATCAGTGGTCTGATTCCCAGCCATTCCCCAGGTCAAGGTGTCCTTGGGTGGGACGCAGAGCCTCCCTATTGCTCCCAACATGCTCACTGGTGACAAAAGTGCAGAATACTGCATAAAGAGAGGATGTAAGCGTTGCATGAGTGAATGAGAATCACAACGCAAAGCGCTTTCAGGAACCTGAGGTTAAAAGGTGCCATAAGTCTGGACGGTTTAAGTGCAGCGCAAAAGATTTACAGAAAAGAGGAGAAAATTTAAGATTTAAAGTGTGTGGGTGGAGGGGAATAAAAGGAGAAATCTGTCAAAAGGTCAAGTTTTAATTTAATTTTATTTTTTCTTGTATGAGGTCAAACACTTGAGTACAGCTGCATCCAGGACAAGCCAGGCTTCCAGCAGCACTCTGCAGCCCCGTGTTGTTAGTCTCCCGATTGTTTAGGTCTGTCCTGATCTTTGTGAGAGTATGGATTTATACAAAACTGTACTAGATTAAGAAAAATAGCACACCAAGCACACTTCGCGGCAGCTGCATCGGCCACACTCGGCGCGCAAACTCTTTCCTCTATCGATGACGAGATAAAACAAGCCACGGGCGTGTTTAACTTCTGAAGAAAATTAGAGGAAGTTGCCGGGGGCGCAGATAGATAAATGGATAAGAATAGCTGCTTAACAGGGAGTAAAAGAGAGACGTTCTGAGAGCACAAATCTGTGCGTTTGGAAACCAGGCACAGTCGGACATGCCATTTCTTTCTCCCTCTCTCTCTTTCTTTTTTTGGGTTAAATTAAACAAAATTCCAGCAACAAATCCTCCTATTTCCAATTGTTGCTCATCACAATTTTTCTAAAAACAACAACAACAACAACAACAAAACTTAATCCAAGTTCCAGAGAACAAAGATTTATTTTCCATAATGGCTGTAAAACGCTTCATCAAAGATATGCCATTCCTGATGGTCGTATGAATGGCACATAATCTGTAAATGCAACATTAAAGCCCGAGTGCATGTGTCAGGTATGAGAAATTCAAACACCTAAGAGGAGGAGAGAGTGTCTCCTAAACGCAGCACATCACCTCTCTTTGGCTTGACAGAAATCCTCTCTCTGTTTGTTTGTCTCACTCTGTAACCCTGTTTTTTTTTCTTATTCCATCACTCACCTGCTGTAAGATCCACTGGCAGATGAGAACTATGGTCCAACCGAGAACCTGCATGTCACCTTCCTGATAGCGGACCACCCCGAACGGCTACGCGTCTCCACGGCTGAGCATACACAGACGCGCCGCGGAATCCAAGCAATCCCGAGACGCGAGCGGCGAGGGAAAAGTGTCAGAGAAGCAGAAAAACACGGTGAAAGTCGCGTGTTTGCTCTGTAAGTGTCACGGAGAGTCTCTGCGGGCAAACTTTGAGCGGCGCCTTCAGTTTCTCCGGTCCGCCTCACGTGGCGCGTCCGCGGGCTCTTCCTCCGCTACGCATGCTGGAAACGCCGGCTGCTGGAAGTTTGCGCGGAGACCGAGTCGTTTGAAGATCGCGAGCACTTCTTGTATTCTGGGATACAGACTGGTTGATTTTGTGAGATGCAATTTTTGTCGCACACACACCCCTCTTTCCACCTCTCCTACACCCTCCCCTCTGTCCACGCGCGCGCGTCACAGCTGCTTTTCCAAAGACTGGAAGCGCACTAACCAGGACTGCATGTGGATAATGATGCCCAGTGTTCAGATAATCAGGTGATGGTTTACACTAGATGTATGAAAAAAAAAAAAAAAAAAAAAAAAAAAACCCAAGACAAGACAAAACAAACAAACAAACAAAAAAAAAAAAAACTCCAAACATCCAAGCCTGAATTCTTTTCTCATGATAGAAGAGTGATCATGACTAAGGGTGGCTCCAGGAAATCATCTTTAACATTTTATTATTATGACTCACCTGTTGAAACTCACCTTCAGTCCTCACATGATCAAATGAGTTCGTGTTTTGTTGCATAAAGGGGGCTGAATGTCTAAGAGCATCAAGAAACGCTGTAACAAAGAATGATAATTGCTCTAAAGTCACAAAGCAACTGCTAAAGGTATTGAAATCTCAGTTCAATAATTCGTTAACGAGTCAAAACTGTTGTAAAGCTTCCTAGGATGAGATGCCAGCAAGAAATGTAATGTTAGAAAATTGTAACTGAGGGAGTCACTATTGTAAGAAACACACATAAAGGCAAAACAGATGTGTGTAAAATCCCACAGAGAAGCTGCGAGGTCTCTGAGACTGTGTTGTATGGTCACAGGAAATCAAAGTTGGCCTTTCCCTGATTGCAATAGATCAGTTTGACTCGAGGGAAATATATTAAAGAGCCCACATCATTTTTAATTTACAGGTTATTATTTTTATTACATATTTAGTTACAAATATCTCCCTCATGGTCTGCATCACCTTGTGTCCCTTCCCCCTGAAACAGTTCTCGTTCCTGTCTCTTGAAGATCCCTCTTCCTAAAGTATTAATCTTGTGAATCTTATTAAACTGTGAAAGAGAGAAATACGATTAAAATAACGCTAACTTTCACTCTCTAACTGGAATACGTCAGAATGTTGAACTTCTCATTCTCAGCCAGGGGCGCCGAAAAGGGGGGGTAAAGGATACGGATTATAGGGGCCCATGATTGAGGGGGGCCCAGAGAGGCCCCTAATGATGATCAAAAATAGCATCAACAAATTTCGCCGCTGTGTTGGGGGGCCCGGTAAAGATTATTTTCATGGGGCCCAAAATCCCTAGCGGCGCCCCTGTTCTCAGCCAGCGACTCCTTTCAGCTGTCTTTGCAGTCCAGAAACTGCTCACTGAGCTGTGAGACTTGTTGCCTTGCTGTTGAAACTTAACATCTGAATTCCTGCCCAGCTCTCTCGCCAACTGCTATCCAGCCTTTGAGTTGAGAAAAGCTGAGACAGAATCCACCTAATGTTTTCCTCTGCCGATAACTGATGGAACCGCCTATAAGAGTCAGTAGCATTTACTGACTGAACCTACTCGGCTGTTACCCCAAACTATGAAACTCCCTCCCCCACTGCTACTTCAGCAGTGACACTGATGTCATTTGTGTTCTGCTTCTAGATTCGAGAAGCATTTCAACAATTTTATTGTAGATGACTGTATCCTGTATCACTAATCAGCAGATATAGATGTTTTGTTTTTTTTCTCCCGCGGTAGGAGCAGTCAGCAAATCCTTCAAATGTCATTGTAATTTCAGTTTCCTGCCATCTCTTTTTGAAAGTCTGCCACGCTCCTGAATGAATCCTCTGATGGATTATTGAACTGTGTCAGTCACAGCGGCTGTGTTATTTTTGTTACTGCACTATCGTGTCACATCACGTTAAACTGTCTGCTTTAGGCTCAACATGCTTTAAAAGATTTCTGTTAATCATTCCAGGGGGCTACAGGGTCATGAAACATGCTCGCTTTACTGTTTTTGATACATTCTGGTAGACCACCTCAGAGCTAAATTAGTGGTTTCTACTCTCTGTCTAAAATTGGTATTACAGAGGCAAAATAATTTCCTTTGAAATTGGACTTCTTGTATGTTTGCAGCCCCATTTACATGCACAAAAAAAATCTATAACATGCAGTGAAAAACAGAAACACCCAGTGAGTATAATATTACCTTTTAATCTCATCATGAAAAGAAGCCCTGTCGATAGTAAAACATGGAGGAAGTTCTGTCAGGCTTTGGGGACGCTTCACTGTCACAAAAACTGAAGCTATTCAGTGTATCAAAGACGTGACGAGAGCAGAAGATCTCCAGAACGCTAAGAACAATGTTACTCCAGGAACAGAAAGCAACAGCCTCAAAGGCACATCCAACAGCACGCACATGCACGTAAAAAAAAGGAAAGTTGGGTGGTGAGTTCTGACATAAATCCCATAAAAACTTCGAAGAAAACTGACATCTGTCACAATTAATTTTTAAAGCATGGAGGCATAGAAATTAAGCTGAGGCAGAACTACCAACTGACAGGTGCAAAAAGCTTCTGCACGACCGAAGAAAACATTTGGACTTTTGTAATCAAATATTACAGAATGGTGCAAACAATTATCCTTTTTAAGAGTCATCATGGACCATGTACCTGTTGATGACACAAAATTGTATTTTTTTGACATTTATTCACGAGTGCGTTATACGGTTGAAAGATAATTCTGAGACAGGCGTGAATGTGCTTCTGCTTAACTGTCTGTGTGGCAGGTAAAACTCAAACCTCAATACATGGAAAATGAGGACCAATTCACAGAAAAACACAAACCTCGATTACCACACTTAAGGGACTTTGTGTGATGTAGGCCGCCAGCCCAAGCTACACAGACTGTAAATACTCAGAAAAACAATTTTGAAATATTAATGTTGCATGGATATATTGAGGCAGTGGCCCCACGTCTCTCTCTCATGGCCAGTCCCAGCTGCCGACAACCAGATCAGCCACCTTCTAAATGAAATGATCTGGGATGCTCAGTGTTTTTCGTGCCCGTCCTGGAACTGTGTCTGTGTGTGCGAGTCTGCTGGATTGTCCGGGTCTCCATCCATGAAATATGATACACAGCTTTGTCAATCACTGTGTGTCTGAATGGCCTAAAAAACTGTCTTGACTTTCTGCTTGGTCATTGCTGAATGTATTGCTCTTTGTTTTTCACTTTGACTACATTTTAGTTTGTTTTGCTTGTGTCTATAGCTTTTCCAAAAAACACATTTACAGCATACTGTACATGCATATTCAATTCACCAGCTTCTCTTTTCTCCAGTCTTGTGGATAAACCCTTTGACTCTTCAAGTTATTCTCTTTTTCAGTAAAGTCTGCCGTATTGAAGATTTTATCTGTTCTCTGAATAAAGCAAACAGTCTTTTGGTCCTGGCCACGGGGATGTTAGCCTGTAGATCAAACGCTGAAATTGCTACACTTCCTTTCTCACATTCATGATATGTCTGCTCCCCTGTACCATGTGCTGTACTCAGACTTGATAAGGCCAGTGCACACATCACACCAAGAAAGTCAGAAAAGCTTTAAAAAAAAAAGTGGGGCTGGTCAGTCACTGATGAGGCAGATTGTCCCTGTAAAATGAGCAGTTGTGTGATAATGCGGGAATCTTTATATTGTACATCAGCAAACTGTTATCAGCCTTTGGGAAGCAGGCTTTTTGCAGTGTGACAGAGGCTCTTATCGGTGTGTGGACGACACATCACTGCCTCCATGTGAGCCAAAGAATCACTGCACACTGGGGCAAACATAAGCACAGAGAGGACTCCTTATTCACACAGGGGAACGAAAAGACTTGGAGAAAGATTTAAATAGATCACGATCGTCTTAGTAGGACAGGTCAGCACATTTCTGGATGACCAAGATGGTACTTTAAAAGACACACTTGTTAGAGCCAAATTTCCAATATCCCACTATCTTGGACAGGCAAATGCAATCATTTGGGATAATGTGTCAGGATACAGGGAGAGAGTAAACGTCGTGACCTGCTAATAGCAGCTGTCATAACTACAGGACATGACACCTGAGGCCTGCTGCACATAAAAAAGAAAAGGGATTAAGCCGGGATGTGTCAGTTATCCTGGCTGGACTTATCCTCCAGTCGGTTACACAAAAGCAGAAGTGGACAATTTAGTGTGGAGATTTATTCTGTGCCGATAGCCTGGTTGGGACCAGGATAGCAAGTGGGATTTCTTAATCCTGCTGCTCCAGTCTCTCCAGTCTCTTCAGTAAAATGTCTTCATTGCTTAACAAAATGTACATTCACAATCCATATTCTATTCACAGTTCATTAAAAATCTTTTCACTGGATAGCGATAATGAATTTAAATGAGGTTGCCCTTCATTTACTGACCAGCAGATGGCAGCAACAAGAATATTACCAGTTTAACCAAGAATGTTGGACCAAAAATAAATGTATTACGATGTAGACAGTTTCAATATGTTTCTGACATTCTTGTTGGATGCTTTGTTTGCTGAAAAAGAGACACAGTCTGAAGACTTTTAAGTAAAACCCGTTATTTACCATGCTGTAAGAATTTCTGTCATCTTCATGAAAATGACCTTTATTGGCGCAATGTTACCGTGTGTACTGTGTATTTCCATAAGGGTTTTAAATTTGTACTTCTTACCTCATAAAATTAAAATCAGTTTAGTCAAAGGCACCCAACTTCAGTTTGACATCACCTACACTAAGATGTTATTTGGTTAATGATCTCTGAAGTGTAGCCTATAAATTGGACTATCGTGCATTCAGCCCAGCTGCTATTGTCTGCCATGTCAGACTCTCCAAGTTTATTAGTGTATGCTATATTACCTTTTTTAATGTATAAGGTAAAACCATATGTTTCCATTTTTCACTTTGTGAAACGTAATCAATACTCGTCCTCTCCATTTCTGAATCAGAATCTGTGATCAACCTCGTGGTCTGCTTAAGAGAGCTGTGAATGCTCACATATCAGGATTAGTTAATCAGGCTTGACGTAGCTTTGCTTTCTCATCCTGGCTTGGCATTCATGCAGTGTAATGAGCCAGAGTGAAGTCAGTAGGAGATGCCAAGCCTTCGCTTTCTTAGACATCCCGGATTTCTTAATTCTACTTTTGTGCAACAGGTCTCTAAATTAAAATGTAACAACACGTGGTGTAATGTCACATTTCCATTCCAAAAGTAGGAAGCTACACAGAACAGTGTATAGCAGGAACATACATGCTTTGGAGCACAACAATGTTCTTTTTAGTTGGGTTTGGATTTTGGATTTGGGTTTACTGGCTGATGAGTACCAACTGGTTTTGTCTAGTCCCTTGTGTATCCCTTACATAGAAAATGCACATCCTAAATAAATGACTTTGAAAATCATGCTGTATGGAAGAACAAACAAACAAAAAACAAAAAACCCAAACAGAATGTATGTTCATTATTACAAAACAACACAAAGTTTTCTGCTTCTTGACTATTTCACATTTTTCAAGTGAGACCCGGTTGGATCATTATATGCGTCGAGAGGTTCAATTTAACATTTATTAACACTAACAGACCACAAGAGCACTTACTAATGATATAAGTTGCACACAGTCAAATGCAGATCCCCCCCCCCCATCCCACCCCAGTTTTAAGAAGTAGGAGAACCAGCATCGAAAATGAAGTGTGAACAAGGTTAGCAACAATGTACATTTTAAGTACTCAAAAAAAAAGAAGTCACCTCTTAACTTGCCCTCATATTGTTATGATGGGAAGTACAAAAAAAACACTGCTATAAGCAGGATGTACAAAGACCAAAAGTAAAAAGCATGAAGGCGAGTCAAGCAGAAAAATAACCAGGAGAATAACACAGAGATTTTGTTCAGTGACATATCAAAAGGAATAGCAGGGGAAAACTGTGAGACAAGACACTCAGGTGCTAATAAGAAACACGTGGGAATAATCAGGACAAACCCAGCCAACAAAGGAAGGTACACACCAGGAATGCACTTTCAAAATAAGACTGGTCATTTAGAGGCACAACAGAATTCCAAAATAAAAGAACCACAACCCAGAGAGACACCACATGTTAATGAGGGTTGTTGTGCTGCCGCATCACCCTATCATGACAGCCAATCTGACAATATCCTGCAGGAAATTGTGGTGAGCTTTAAAATAAATTCTACTCTTCGTAATGGCAAGTGATCCAGGCCCCGAGGTTGCAAGGCAAGCCCAAATCATGATGCTCCTTCCACCGTTCTCCACCACTGGCATGGTATTTTGATGTGGGTAAACCGTGTCCTATTTGTGCCATATATATTGCAGTGTTGAGTTTTTACCACGAACCACACAATATTTGTTTCATCAGTGCACAAAAGATTTTCCCAGTAGCATTGTGCATTTCCAAGGTGCTCTTTCAAACTTCATGCAATTTTTCTTTTTCTTTCTTTTTTATTTCTGGAGACCTGCTGCTTTCTCTGTGGTGTTGCAGTAGACTCACAAACAGATATGCTTGCCAATTTCCAGTGGTGTAGAAAACGGGTTAATTCCAAGGGGTTCACATAGTTCTTCCTCCCACTGTGTTTTGCAGAAATGGAAAGGTAAATTGTTTTCCACTGCTGATTGGATTGCACATGAATGTAACATCAAAGTAG
The DNA here is from genome assembly GCA_018398805.1 of Hirundichthys speculiger. Lineage (NCBI taxonomy): Eukaryota > Metazoa > Chordata > Actinopteri > Beloniformes > Exocoetidae > Hirundichthys > Hirundichthys speculiger. The sequence continues at coordinate 4,315,020 of JAGFBZ010000074.1, read as the reverse complement.
ACAAGAACAAACCTATAGTGCTTTGGAAAACAGCTTGAAAAGTCCACATCAGCTGGAAACAGCTACCAGATGTTTCTGGGTCATGAAAAGTAAAATACTTCATTATGGCCATAAAACCCGCTCAGAGAATATTAGTACTTTCAGCTTCCGCCAGTGCTGTGTTCCCATTGCTCTGCTTTTAGTAGCCCATTGGACTCAAACATAGAAGGTCTCAAAGAATGTGACTGTTTCCTGTTTCCATCACTGTCCTCCATTCAATCTTCGGTCTGTGATTTGTATGGCCACAGCATGCTCCGTCCTCCCGTTTCCCCCAATTTTTTCCCCCCATTGCTTGAGAAGGGTTGCTGGTGTGAACGCAATTTCTGATCCACATTGGAAGTGGCAGGTGAATTTCGCCCAGCTGCTCCCTGCCTCTGTTCCACTTAGCAGCGACACTTCCATTCCCAGTCACTCAGTCGCTGCATGCTCATAGTAACTGAATGAACACGCTCTGCACGAGAGACGAGTGCATCTGCTTTCACAAATATCATCCTCGTATCTTTTTTTTTTGTATTTTATTCTATTTTTTGCCTTCCAAAGTTTTATCTTTTTAAAAATCACACTTGTAGAGGCAGTTCATGTTTTTCATGCCTGAGTTTGCAAACCAATGAACGGGTTTATATCATTAAAGATGACACATTATAGTCAGGACTTAGTAGGAAAAAGTACACACACTTTAACATTGATGCTCTTAGATGAGTTGGGCTGAAAGCAGGTGGAGGAAGAGGAGAAGGTGGTAAAAAAAAAAAAGGATAAGTCATGTGGACAATTGAGTGTGATGGAGGAGGAAAAAGCAGTGGCAGCGGGATTAGGAGGAAGAGATAGATATTGTACGACCAAGAAGAATAGCTGGTGGCAAAAAACTGAAGTATGATGAAGATGGACCAGAAGAGAAGAGGAGGAGCAGCAGGCCAGACAAAAGAACGAGGAAAGAATGAAAGAAAGCAATCGAGACAATTAGAAAACAGAGTTCATGTTGATGCATGGGGATCTTGTTTTTCAAAAATGTTTTTGTTTTCCAATTAAGTCATGATTCAGTTTGATTTCTCTCCAATTTATTATTTTATTTATTTTGTGACAGAGTTAGTTTTTTTTCCCCATTTGAACAAATAACAAAAAGTCCATGCAAAACAAAACTCTTGGCTTAATTGAAACAAAATTAGGCTTACCTAACAGTATGATTATAGATTAACCTCAGAACCCGAGGTGTCTAACCTCAGAACAAAATAGTGCAGTATGCTCACATGATTGCATCATGTTTCCACAAAAATAACTTGAGGAGCTGAACAAAACAAATCTAATATTAGTCTTCAAAAACATGGTAAATGATAAAGGAAGCTCTCACACAAAAGAGAGTCTGTTGAAACTCAGATTTAGTGCAAATTGGGCAGCAAAAGGAGCCGCAGTGCCACTAATTAGAGCTCTGATGTGTTCTCCTAAAACGATGGGTGATGCAGACCAGCTGAGATGGTGTGAAGGGGGTTGCATATCTTCACTATGGATGGTGTTGAAGGAAAAAAAAAACTTTGCTTGAGCTTCAGCTCATAATGGCATTAGTACATTTTGCTAATGAACACAACATGAATGTTAGAGGCTGACTCAAGTCCAGCAGAGCACCCACGAGAACAACAAAACTGCTTTTCTATTTCTGAATTTAACATAACAGAATTTTTTTGAAGGCTAAAGTAAAGCGATTGAATACTTTTGGACAGTTTATTAGATGAAATTAAGGAGCACAGGTACAAACTTCTTTTGTTTTTAAGTGGAATATGCATGTTGGCAGGGAGGGTGAACGTTTTGCAGGGCATTGTTTGGAAGTCACATTTTCATTTGGGGATCCTTGTGCACCCTTGAAAATCCTGGGGCCGCCCCTGGTTCCATGCTTCACTGTAACATGCTAGACGGTGGCTTGCTGTCTCACATTAGAACTTTGGTGGGCCTTTCTTTTGGCTCGGTGAAAACAGGGCTCCCACCGATTTGGTGACATCCATGAGTTGCACTCATGACAGGAAGCTATGCGCTGTACGTTTTTAGCTTCAGCAAAGTGCATTGGTATTGATGTGCTAATTAACCATGTGCTAATTGTCTTAAGTGAAACCCAATAAATGGAATTCTCTGCAACACCTGAGGTGTATGTGTGCTGTTAGGAGCTGATCCTAGTTTATTTGGCAGACTTGAACTCCCCAGATGACTATGTAGTCACATTTATGAACCTCCAAATGAAAGGGAATTGTTTAGCTTTCTGAGGTGATCACATTCCTTTGCAAAGGAGAACATTGTAGATCCTGAACAGTTAATGGGCACTAAAAGTTTCAGCTCTGGTCACTTTGGATCTCAAAATGCAAAACTCTTATCCCATGTCATGTGACTAAATGTCTTGTAATTACACAGAAAACATAACTATATGAACCCAGGTCGTATTTTGTCTGAACTCTGAGCTTCCCAGTGACACAAGTCAATGCAATTTCTCACTTGGAAATGTCTAACCATTCACTGACAAGAACAGTGTCAAAATCTGCTAATAGTATTTCTTAATAAATGTATTTTTGTGACCACTGATGCTATAAAACAGGCTTGTTATGCAAAAAAGGTTGGTGACTTGCATCAATAAGAAGAGAAGCTCTACTGGGTACTGACTTTATTCTTTCTTCATCAGGATGTTCAAGACCATGCAGAGCATTATGAAAACTGCAAAAAAAAAAAAAAAAGGAGAAAAAAAGTGTTTCACATAATGCATCAAGTCAGTTCTGACTGAGATTATCAATAAATGAGCATCCTATTACGTTCAGGTGCCATTTGGGTGCTATTTTAAATATAATTGTCTCCCCAGTATTCAAAAAAACCCAAACAACACCTAACCCCTGCTCAGGATTTGAGAGGATCAGTTGTTTGCAAGCTTCAGTTGCAAAGATACTATAAATAAAATAAAATTCCTGTTTTTAGAAGCTACTTTTTCTTTCGCTATGTTTTCTCAATCAAGCATGAAAAGATTTTGATGGTTTGTGATTTGCCATGAGACTGGGCTTCACCATCCACAATCTCTACGTCAACCTTAAATTTATGAGCGAAAGCGTGAGCAGATTAAGTGAAAAGATCACAGTTCTTGTGAGGTCATGAAGGGATCTTCAGTAGCCACCACAGCTCTGATGTGTGATCCCACCTCTCAAGATGTTGCACTGTATCTATATATGTACTTGTTATTGCACATATAAATTCACATAAATGTGGATTAGTAAGGGACGGAGGCATAACAATGGTATTAAAGGGAAAAAGAGAAGACACAGAATGAAGTGGTACGTAAATGTGGGAAGAGGTGGACATGCAGAAGTAACAACCAGCCTGGCTCAGCAGACCAGAAACACTTTTCAAAACAAACAAATGAATCCCCGTGCTTTCTAAAATACATAAACTGGCACATCTCAAACAATAGCCTATAAAAATAAATAAATAGGCATCTGATATAATAGATGAATAAATAAAATCAGGGATAATTATAGATAATTGCAAATGTTTCTGACTGGACAAAGAAACATATTTGCCGTGCAATGCTTGACACTTTGAAAACACAAACTAAAAATAGCGTGACAATAAAAAGAAAAAAAGAGAAAAAAAACTGGATGAATGACAGCAAGAATTACTCGCCACTGCGTGATGGGCTGTAGAACAGACACAATTACACCGCTCATTCACGCATGCACACACATGCGCACACCTGCCACCACATACATCGTAGCGCAGATCCCGATGTGTCTAACTCAGGGTTAAGGAACACAATGATGAGAGGTCAGTTGGCAGTAATGGAGTCTTTTGTGTGTGGGAATAGTCATTTCCCTGTGTAGTCTTGGCGTATCACAGCAGTGATATGAAACCCTGTCATTTTGTTTTCCCTTTCTATCGATTTCAGAAAGGAGAACATGTGGGATGGAGAGAGGGTGAGAAAGGCATTGGAGAGGATCATGGGAAGTGAGCCTGTTGCGGGTGTCAGGACTGTGCCATTGTTATTCAAATGTTTTGTTGCAGGATGGGACTTTGAGCGGAGAATGGAAAATGAGCACTAATGAGAAGCAAATGAAGGAGTGGATAATTGGATTTGATTATGTCCGTTAGGACAGGTTAGAAATCATCCTGACAGTCTCACAATATGCCTCAACCCTTAGGAAGTTGGTCTGATATGGATACATTTTGAAATGGAAATCATCTATTAAGACATTTTAGCTTCACTAGTATCATAGCTGTGACAGCATTGTCTGTCTGGCTGTTTGTTAGTTAGTCCAACTCTATGGGCCGGACAAAAATATCTGAACAAAGTTTGGCTGGATGGGAATGTGGGCAAACACACATGGAGACAGTTATGGTGACCCAGCGACTTAAACTCTTGTATTACTACCAGTGTGACATTTGTGATGTCAAGTTGTGGAAGAGATTTTAAAAACAAACTGAAACATAACATAACTGAAACAACCGTGGTTGCATTGTCTGCAGTCTTATAGGGACTGAGTGATGTTGTCTATGATTGATTATTAATACATCTTAGAGGGAGACCAGAGCATAATCCTTCATTTTATTTCTTTGTATCCACAATCCCACCAGACCAGACTGTAGAAAAGTTCAGATGAATGAATGTTTCTTTTCTTCTGTGAATATTTCATAGAAGGTTTGCTGAAATGTCCTGCTCTCTCCAAAGAGCTCCAACCTTCTCAACAAGTGAGGACACCTTTTGTTACTTGTACTGAGCTCCACCCTGAGCAGAAATGACTGAATTGTGTTCAAAGCATGGTCAACTAGAAAGATTTCCATGGTCTTTGTAAAGTGATGAATCAAACCCACAAGTCTGAAGTGATTTGTTCACATGTAGGTACGAGTACACAGCAGGTTTTACACTGGACTGGGACTCTCTCCAGACTGAGGTTCACGTAAACAAATATGCAGAACTGCTCTATTAAAGGATGAAAAGTGTATCCAGCTGAGTGAGGCGGGGGTGGGGGGGGGGTACTTCGTTTTTGAAAGGAAGTTGGTCAGTGCACCAGTGAACTGTGATGTCAGCACAGCACAATAGCCATCAATAATGGCACTTGAGGTGTGGTAGACTTGCTGAAATCTTCAACTGTAACAGTTGAGCAAGAAAATGGTGTTTGAGGAAGTACATAATGTGTACAAAAACACAACTACACTATTTCTACTGTATCTGTTTTACTTTAAACAGTATTGCATGTTTTTGCAACATTTACAACAACTGCACCTTCTTGGGTAAGAAGGGTTATTTAATTTCCCTTTGGGGATCAATTAAGTATTTTTGAATTGAATTGAATTGAATTGAATTGAATTGAATTGAATTGAACTGAATTGAATTGAATTGGAAGCTGATGCTAATGAGTTTCTGTGACTCCTGATTGGTCATTGAGATTCCTACAGAAACTGCCCTGTTGCAGACTTGCTTGGCTCCCACACTTCAGTTTTTGAAATGCGCTTCTCACCCAGCATTTCACTGGTTACAAATAGTGTGAAGTTCATGACAGACACCAAATCACCTGGAGCGGGTATTGTGATGTCAGTTTGGCTCACGCCACCATCATTGACCCATGGACTTCACTTAAATGGCTGAGACTGTAGCTGGTCTGTGTTTCAGAAGGTAAGAGAAAGGAAAGAGGCCTTACTAATTTACTTACTGGTCCATATTTCCATGTGTGAAACCGTTTAAGGATACAGCAGAGCTCATAAACAGAGTTATCAGTAATTACATAAACAAAAAAACTCAATCAAAAAGCTAAATTATATTTTGTTCTTCCATCCATCCATCCATTGACATCCTCTTTTCTGTAATCGGGTAGAGGGGAAGCAGCTTAAGCAGAGCGGACTAGACCTCCCTCCCCTCAGCTGCCTCCTCCAGCTCTTCTGAGAGAACACCAAGGTGCTTCCCAGGCCAGCCGAGAGATGTAATCCTTCCAGCGTGTCCTGGGTCTGCCTCGTGATCTTCTCCTAGTTGGACATGCCCGAAACACCTCTCCAGGGAGGCATCCATCCTGACCAGATGCCCAACACACCTCAACCTGCTCCTCACGGTGTGAAGGAGCAGCAGCTCGACTCTGAGTCTCCTGGCTGACTGAACTTCTCAAGATCTTTTGTTCTTGTCTTTGAAATTAGCAAAACATATATCTTGGAACTTAGAAAAAAGGTAAGTTGTCTTCCAAGTTGGAAGACAAGATCATGGCAAAGGTAAAGGATTTTGAAACCAGGTAAATATTATTTATAATGCAATGAAAACTAAACCAAATATTGTGCCTTTGGGTGGGTATGTGCCTTTGCTGCAGAAGACAAGTACAAAGTGGCTAATTTTAAGAGAAATGGTGTGACCAAACTACAGGATAAGGGTAAAACAAAAAAATCTTTCAAAGATAAGGTCTCTCTCATGCTTCTTAAAGCTTATGAAAAGTTTACCACAGGTTTGGATAATTATTTTGCCACAAAATCTTCTACTTGTCCAGACTTTTCTCGGAGAACAGATTCTTTCCACATGTGAATTATAATCTCTAATCAGAAAAAAGCGTGGACATATGGAAATCATAAAAAAAAAAAAAAAGAATGAACATGTAGTTTTTCTCCTCATCAGCATCATTTAATTTGAATTTGAATTCCAGCCATGTACCAAAAAAGTTGAAATAGGGGCAATTTAGGGCTGATCAGGAGGTGAAACCAAAAAAAAAAAGGTATTACTTCAAATAAGTATTAACAAGGAACTGACATCACCTTCACGACTTTTGCACCAAATCATGACTTGATAGAAAAGTAGTTTCAATAAAAGGCTGTTTCTACTCACCTACCTATATAATGGATTACTCAACCTTTGGACAAGCCTAATTTTGTTGGAGATGTATATTTTGTCTAACCATCAATTGTACATTATTTTCTGTGATGCATTGTGCAGTAGATTGATATATAGGTTGTAATTTGCACTGCACATTCAGGACAGTGCTACAAAATGGTGAGCGCACCATGGGGTGCGATTAGGGTGCGAATTTCAGACACAATCAGAGGAGCAAGACGCTCAGAGGATGTCCATGTTGTCAACAAATTGCGTGCGCAAAAATTATTCAAATGTTGAGAGATGTTCCTGAATGAAAGCGTGGAAGGGATTTGCATAGTTTTCCTTCTACACTGGATGTCATTCAACAAGACAAGAATCTGGAGAAATTCCAGCAAATAATTTTGCTTTTCTTTTTTATTTATTTATTTATGGTTTATTTGAGATGGACAGTGCACATTAATAAACATAGAATGTAAATTTGCCAGAATTAGCCAAAATGGCTATTTTACATCTGTTGGCCATGGACCAGTGTTAACAGGTCAGATGAATACTAAAAGAAACAAAATCATAAAATACACAGGTTTCAAGAAGATTTCAGAAGATCTAAACTGAACATTTGGCATTTCTGGTTTACATCCTGATCAAACGTTGAGAAAGTACATTGTGTTTGAGAATAAATACTTTGAGAAACACCAGCACCAAATCTTAACAGTTAGTGAGATAGTTGAGGTATTGAGGTAAATAGTGATGCATAAATAAAGCAACTGATGTCAATCAATAGTGAGTTCAGTCCTCTGCGCCACACAGTAAATAACAGAAATTCCAGATAAACAAATCATTTTTCATAAACTCAGAAGGTCACATTACTTGGCCTCTGTGCTCTGTGTTCACGTGCAATTCAGAATATTTTCAGTGCCTTTGTTTATCTGCCCACCATCTCAAAAAGACTCATTTGTATGAGAGAGAGTATTCCTCGCCCCGGTGCTCCACCACTCACAAAACGAGTACAACACCACACAAATGCACAAAAAAAAAAAAAAGAAAGAAAGGCATGAGCACACAAATAAGTGGAAACGTAGTTTGCTTGAGTCAGTTCAATTGTTACCTGCCTTTGGATCAGTAACTGTTGAAAATAAAAGCACCCTTAAGCAACAATGGTTATAAATTACCAAAAATAATCTAGCAGGCGGGAAACATAGAGGGCACGTCAGCGCTCCACAACTCCCCATCAGTCACCACAGAGAGAGACGCTCACATACTGAAACAGCAGCGGTGTGCGTTTGCTCCCACCTCCTCTGCCCCACTTCATCGCTGCCTTATTAAGATTCATATCCCGAAAGGTGACTTCTTAGTCGGGCACAGTGTCAACTCCCCACCCCCCCCCCACTCGTCGCCGTCCTGCCACACAGGCTGCCTGGAGGTGTAGGCACGGTGACAGGTAGAGCTACGCTCTCCTGGGAAGGGGTGAGAGGTGTATGTGTGTGTCTGTGTGTGTGAGGAGGGTTTCAGGGTGATGCAGGTGACGAAGAGCAGGATTATCAAGTCAAAGATGCCCCCTGTAGATAAGAAGTCTCTGGGGACAAGTGCCTGTCAAAGATCTGAACTGAAGCCTCTCTTTCCCTCTCACTTGTCCTCTTCTTACTTGTGTTGCTTTCAGTCTGTGTGTCTGTCTCCTCTCTTTCCAGACTTATCTTCCTCCCACCTCCTACAGTTTGCCATCCTCTTTATCCTCTGTCACTCTGACATTCCCACTCCTCTCATCTCACTCCCAACTTTGAGCACTCCAAGCGTACTCCAACAAATTAATCCAGCCATTTGATTCCTGATCTTCCGTGCTGTTAAAGCAAATACACCGCCACCCTTCGCAGCCATGGGAAAGATTGCTTGGCGGGATGGGGGATTGCACTCACACCTTTTTCTCTTAGACTCAACCGTTTTGTAAGTGGCTTAAAGTTACCTCTTCGTCTTCCACAGGAGCTTAGCTGCCTTTGTGTTTGCTCTCTCGTGTCCAGTAATAAGTACTGTGAAACACTTTAAGCATAAAATGCATGCTGCATAGGGAAAAGTATTTTGTTTTGTTGTGATAGCTTATCTCTGTAAGCTATCACAGTCTTAGCTGTAGAAACCAGTATAGTTGTGATAATACGGCAATTATTGTGTTGGATTATCTGAACGACTTTGCTCCTAAATTTACAAGCATGGACCACAGCATGAGATGTATATGATTGTTTATTTAAATGTTCTTGTGACACAGACTAAAACTCTCTGGGTTACAGACCCCTGACAATGACAAAGATGAAAAAAAGGTGAAGGAGGCAACAAAGAAGTGGTATTTTTTTTTAATAATAATTCTTCTTTGCACAGGAAACCAGAGTGTAGTCGGTACGGTCGACCCAGGATGTCAGACGATGAGGCGGGTTGGTGACGTTTCTGTAAACAATGTTGATTAACTGTTTTGATTTTATTTTTATTTTTAATCCATCTTATACATTTAAAGTGAACTCATGGAAGAATTTGATATTTGCTCGGGGGTCATGCTCTGGGTCTCTGTAAAGCGCCTAGAGACAATTGACATTGTAACAGACGCTATACAAATACAATTGAATTAAATTTAAATTGAATTGAAGAAGAGCAGAAACCAGAGTTTTACTTTCAACTTAAATTATCTGTGTAATGTGTAATTTCTTTAACTATAGTTGAAACCAGCGTTCCTCAGGCCAGGACCTTGAGGGCCTCATCTTTTCTCAGCGGGCCCCTCAGGAGTAATGCTGTTGGGTTTTATGAACGAGGCAGCTAAAAAGGAGGCTAAAAAGGAGACATAGACGGGGGTCGTTAGTCACTGTTATTCAACTTTTCAAGCTCCTGTCAGTTGCTCTGATTATTTCTCATACACATACAGTAAATGGTGTCCACAGCAATGCCTTTAAAGAAAAAAATCCCTACCAGCAGCAGCGAGACCATCAGAGCCACAGTGATCAGGTCGGAGCGGCTTCTTACAGCTCTGACAGCAGCCCAGTTCCACGTGTGAAGATTACGTGACCAAGCAAAATGCACACATGCACGGTTATGTTTTAAAACTTTGATATAAATCTTCTGAATGTATTTGAATGAATCTTTTGAGTAAAACCTTTTAATGATTCCTCGAAGAGCTGGAGGAAACTGAGTGTCGAGACTGCAAACATCTTGATTTGGCCAGCTCAGCGGTGCTCAGGCTCAAGCTGACATTTTGGTCTCCTGCAGTGAAAAAACTGCAGTGAGACACCAAGTCAAGTGCTTTTTTTCTTAATTCAGTTAATTTCAGTGGCTTGAATAGCCTACATTGGTCGTTCATTAGCTCAGGTGAACTAATTAGTCTTTGTTTTTAATAAAGCTTCTTATTGCTCTCTTTCTTATTGACCTTATTTTATTAACGCTGACATTTATTTTGTCGCGTGTGAACGCATGTTGCTCACATGCTTTTGTTTTGAAAAGTCTTTTGCTGGCTATATATACATATATATATATATATATATATATATATATATATATATATATATATATATATATACACACACACACACAACACACAATGATCCCTTATTTTTTGCAGTTAATGGGGAAAATAAAATCTGCGAACTGGAACTGTTTAAAATATTTTTAAAAACTGCAAAAAAGTAGCGAGACACTGCAGCGAAACAAGACAAAGGCTCAACTGTGGTCTTTCTGTTACCTTCACAGCCTCTGGTCTCTGAACCGTAGTAAAGAAACCACTGGTATTGTGCTATTTTTGACTCATAATTAGCGAGTAACACGCTAACAATAGCAAAAGAAAAAGTCAGATTTTCTGGAACAAGTAACATCAAACTTGTAACATCACACAGGTTGTATTGTTCGTCTCCTGTCGGTTAACAGAGAATGTAAATCTATACACGCTGGGCTGCTGTTGATGCTCACTCCACTTTTTATCTAACCTCGTTTTCATTCTGCCGTCCCACGACACACACACTCCATTACCCATAAGGCCACTCCATTACCCATAAGGCTACCTTCCTAAAGGGGCCAGGCTGGCTCACAGCATTTCTTTGCTGTGAGAGAACGCGCACAACATCCTGTGATTCCGCAATTTTATCTTGATTTTTTTTTTAAATATTATATATTTCTGAAAAATGTGCGAATAACTAAAACTGTGGAACTTAAAGCGCGAGTTGGCAATGGATCACAGTGTAATATATATATATATATATATATATATATATATATATATATATATATATATATATATATATATATATATATATATATATATATATATATGTGTGTGTGTGTGTGTGTGTGGTGTGTGTGTGTACTTTTTTTTCTGTTTTTGTTTGTTCATTGCACTGCATCTGTATTACTTCTCAATATTTTTTCTTTTTTTTTTCTTTTTCATTCCCTTCTTTTGTTTGTATATCTATACTTTCCTTTCATTTCTGTGAATGGATATGCTGCTGTAACACTATATTAAAGGTGGGGTAGGTGTTCTTTTTTTGCAGCACTTTTTACAATATTGCCTGAAAACCTTTTCACATTCCCATTGCACCCACTGAAATAAAATGTTTGCAAAAAAAAAAACAAAAACATTTTTGTCCGGTCTAGAGGGTATAATCAGAGAAAAACTCTGACCAATCAATGTACTGATCATCATTACTTTCATTGGCTGCCTAATACGTCCATCAAATATCAATGCACTCCCACCCACCCCTCCCTCCCTCCCTGTGGTTCATGTAGTCGTGAATCGTGTGAAGGCGTGGTTTCGAGGGGTGAGCTGAAGAGGAGGAGTCAGAGCCTTTGGGAGGAGGGAGGGAGTGTATATTTTCAAAATCTCACTTGAGTTGGATTGCTGGAACCGTTTTTTCAAAGAACACCCACCCCACCTTTAATAGGAGGTTAAGGAAAATTATAGTATCTATCTATCTATCTATTAGAAATGGTCCCAAAGTGCACAATATTGGCAGGTGTACATTTACAAAGAAAAAACAAATATGTTTGAACTATTATACAGAAACCTCTGAAGTCAGCTTTCATTTTAATTTAATTCTTGCAAACACAGCTCTGTAAATATTGGATGCAAGAATCCAGAAGCACTGTGCAGGGAGCTTTAAAGAACCATCTCATTCCATTTCAGGCACTAGATCTTCTGGACTAGAGAGACTGTGGAGTGTCTTAGAAATTCAGACAAGAGGAAGTCAAAGTTGAGAGACCTGAGATAAGGTTCTGGTTCTACCCATCAGGTGAGATGTTTAATGAGGCAGTCCAAGCACACAGTGGAGGCTAATGCCTTCACACCAGAATGATTAGTGTGAACTTCCTCTCCAGTCACTGGACTGCCAGAGAGGAAAAAGAGGAAAAAATTACCTTTCACAGGAGAAAAGAGACAAAAGATTTCAACATTTCCCTCCAGTGTTATTGCACTGCTTACAGTATTCTCATATTTGGTTCTTTGCAGATATAGTAGTTTTAAATGTTTACTTTAACGCTGCATAGTTTGCGCAGAAGCAAATTATGACACTCATTCAGTGATCACAATGATGGTGTTGCCATTTTTTTTTTAAATAAGATTTTCTGGCTCTAGTAGCCTTTATTAATAATGAGAGACAGGAAAGAGAATGGGAGGACATGCCGGAAAGGGTCAGAACCTGCAACCGCTGCAGGAGGACTGTGGCCTCGGTACACAGGCCACCAGCTGAAACCACCGAGCTACCCAGCAGTGTGCTGCCGTTCTTTTTAGTGGAAGGTATGTAAAGGTAGACCAAAACACCAGCTCAATCAATAAAGTCGATCCTGTGCATGTTTTCAGCACTGCAGATTTTGATATGTGTTTTCTACAAGGTTGACAGACATAACTGTTGTTGAACAGCAAATTTTAAGCGACACAAAAGTGGTCTCCATTTTCCAGATATTTGCTGCAGATGTAAAAGCTTAAGGCACTCAACATTAGTGAGTGAGATGTTTCTGTAGGTCTTTGTGTGACCCTCCTTTGGATGATATAATCATTTGCATTTGAATCATTTGCAAGAAAATGTGCAGTTTGATACACATATTAATTTCCAAAAGATCAAAAGATAAATTATGAAAAGTTAATGTAACACAAGGCATGAGTGGAAATTGTGCTTTGATTCAGATTGCACCTCTTTCTCTTAAAGCCATAAAAATTGCATGAAATAAAAAACTTGGGGATCCTCACCCCCCAAAAAATGAGCATCAAAATCCTACGTCGAATCAACATAAACACCGTCTGGGTTCCTCTCCTCTAATCTTGATGCATATAAAGGCATTTGGTGTTAGGTTATCATTAGACAAGCAGAAATTCGAAAGAAAAATATTTTTATACATTTATTCTTTTTGGAGGTTCCAACTCGATGTTGTTTTATGATCAAAATCACTCCTGCTAACCTTACTGTATAAATATGATATTTCATCAGTTCTAAAATAATAATGAGAGTTTAAAACAGACTGAAAAATAAGCTAAGAAGCCATAGAACTGTAGCTGCACGATAATGTGGAAGAAGTTTCAGAACAGCTACTTTGACCTCTCTGTGACAGCACACAGGCTGAGAGGTCCACACAGAAGCAACTTCTGTTGAAAAAGCCCTTGTAAGTTATGCCATGGCAGAAAAGGAAAAAAAAACCCTACTGCACATTCATAACAGACAATGCAGCTAATGATAGTCCAGTTATTTTCTCTCTACAATTCATAACAAAGGGATTTAGCCTTCAACATCATATGACACATGCAATTAAATGTGTTTGCAAGTCACAAGTGAAAAGAAGCCTCTGCGATGAAAGTAATTTTTCTCTCACAAATTGTGCATCATCCAGAAAGGTTAAAGAAAAAAAAAGGAAATCAGTGAAACGTTTCAAACAATGAAGAATGTGTGTGTTTTTTTCCTTTTTTGTATATATCTGATCTGTGTAAAAAGTTTCTTTTGGTCCTCTGTAACTGCTGATGCTACCTCCATAGTTGATGCAGTGTCCATGTAATTGTCAGGGCTTCACACTGCAGCGGTCATGAATTTATTATAATCCACCTGGAAAGATGGAAAGACACTCAAATTAGCAAACTGCTCGCTACAAACCACTGAAAGTCCGACTTACAATCAAACACCAAGAAACATCCACCAGAACTGCTCTCGCAGAGATTCATTAGCATGCACTGTCCAAAGCGGGGTGTAATGCTCACGCCCCGTCCTTCATTTGGCGATCTGTTCGGAGCAGGGCAGGAAATGGCAGGTTAGCAGGAATGGGCTGTGGCTCTTAATGAGCTCCTTTGTGCTTTCTCTTCATCAATGGGATCGGTTTCCCTTACAGCCGGGAGCTTGTTAAGAGGCATTCGTTTCAGAAGCAATCGCCTGCCAGCAAGCTTTCTTTCCTTCTGTCAGTCTCTATTTTAAAAAAAAAAAGTTAACATGTGATGTCATGATTCCTCTGTAGTAAACAAACCCAAAGCTTTACTGCCACACAGTTTCTTTGTTTTGTTACAAGTTTTTAGAGGCTAATATTAAAAACTGCTGCGTATACTGTACCTACACCTACAGTACTACAGCTGATGCATTCAGTAACCAATGGAAACTCAGAATTTCAAACTTCTAGCGCACATAAAAAGGACAGATTTCCTTGTGGGGAATGAAAAAAAAAGGGAGGGAGAAGCAGTGAAGCATCATTATCTCATCTTATGAGTTAAGTGTTTGAACATGCAACTTTTGAGGTCCAGGAAATGTACTGTGAATTGAAGTGTTGGGTGGGGTGCACTGCCACAAGCTCAGCGTGAGAGTGTAAAGTTTAACCTGGTGTAAAACCTCTAAGTAAGCTAAGAACATCACCTCTTAAAGCCTGCTGCACTGTTGTTAGCGCCCGTGGGTTAACCTGCAGCTGAAATTTTGTGTCGTCTTCATTACTGTGTCCAGAAAAAAAGTTCATATCAACTACTCGTGTTCTCTTTTCCTGTGTGTATGCTTGCCTGTCCTGGCTGGTCCTGATTTGAATAAAACTACATTTATAGACCAATTACATCTGGTTTAGGTTGTGTCTCCTTTCTCTAGTGATCTGGGGATTACCATCCTCAGTGATCCATTCACAAGTGGACAACCTTAAGTACAAGAGTAAATACACTTTGGATGCATATTAGGACACATTGAGATCTGATCGCTTAAACCACATTCAAGTCTGGGCCACATGTGACCACAGTCTTTCAACTGTACAAACCCAATGCACCCTGGGACACAGTGAAGGGCTGCCTACATAACTGAAGACTACTGGGTAGGCAGAAGGATGAACTCATTTATGCAACAATAGCATTATATTAAAGCAGTGGTTCTCAAACTTTTAATCCTGCGTACCACCTGAGAAACCATTCAGCTCTCTGAGTACCACCATGATGAGCAATTTTAAAATATAGCCATGTATGCCTTCTCAATTAGCTTTAAACACACAGGAGAGATGTTTATTCCTTATTGTGGTTATTTATTGTTACCTGAATTGTTACTTTACTGAATCAGACATTTACAACTCTGTCCAACAATTTTCACATACTCATACTCTCATACAGAGCAAAATAAACACACACAGTAGTTGTTACATCTACACTGCAACTGAATATGCAACAGATATTTATTTAAAAGACAATTTTGATTAATCTCAAGCTACACATTTCATTTGAAATGTTGTATTTAAAATGCACCTGTATGTTTTCGATTTTTTTTATGTGAAAATGTGGAAAAAATGTGGAAAGTCATGACGTTCCCCGCGTACCACCAGAGAGCGCTCAAGTACCACTGGTGGTACGCATACCACAGTTTGCGCACCACTGTATTGAAGTGATAAGAAGGAGCCTCTGTCAGAAACAAGTTCTGACAGAGCTGAAATGAGGACTAGCATGGCTCTGCTGGGACCAACCCGTCTGTTGGTCTGTTGTTTGCAGGATTAAGAGTCACTGAAGTTGGGCAAGTCAATCAGCCCGTGAGTGACAAGATGATTGGTTGATTTCTTTCAGTTCTGTCCTAGAAGACTTCAGCTTTGAAGGGTCCTGAAATGATTTGCTGTGGTTTAGCTAAGATTCAGCCTCAGACCCTTCCAGGCTAACCCACAGCCTGTTAGGGTTGGGAATCGAGAACCGGTTCCCGTAAAGAGCCGGTTCCTGTAGAGAACCGGTTCCGTGTGTTTCAATTCCATGGAATCGTTTGGCAGTTTATCTAGCGATTCTCTTATCGATTCCATTATCAATTCCGGAAAGCAATTACGTGATTAAGTTACAGCAGCGTCCCATTTGGCAGCACAGCGACAGATGCGCTGGAATGGCCATCTCAAAAGACTCCCTCCTGAACACCCCACTCACGCTATCCTCCACTTTGACCTCGAATCTGCCGGCTGGAAATGCCCCCGCGGTGCTCCCCGCACACGATGGATGGAGGCTGTTACCAGGGACCTACACCAACTAGGCTTGTTGCTGACTGAAGCCGAGCCTCTAGCACTGGACCGACCCTAAATGGAGAAAATTGGTGAAACTGATTGGCTCTACGCATGGCGTCACCCCCGTCGCCGAGCAAGAGACCCGATGATGATGATAATGATGATGATTAAGTTACCTCGGTTTAGCACGCACATTGGAGTTGTAAACAACAATGGCGCTAACGAGGTTCAAACGCTCCAAAGTTTGGCTTCACTTCACAAAGAAAGATGGCAACAAGGCAACTTGCAGTCATTGCAAAGTGGAGATAACAAGCGTCGGGAGGGAACACGACTAACATGAAGAAACATTTGTGCACACAACATGCGATAAAGAGTGTCGTGTTTTTGACGCGCTTCGGACTGATGGATCTCAACCCAGCAGCAGTAGCCAAGCTAAGATCACCTCTGGCAACTCTGGTAAGTAGTTATCCCACTGCCTATGTGCTTCTTATGTAAAACACGCTATAACATTAACGCTGTGCTATTAAACGAATGGCTTCTGCATTACATTTGGACGATGACCGTGATGAGAGAGAGTCTGGCTGGTTCAGAGGCTGGCAGCACTCGCTAATGCTCACTACCTACTCTAGCAGACATGCTTATTTTTCTGCAAAAGATTTGTTAATTCTTTATAGTATTTGCAGATTTGTACTATGCACTGTTCCGTTGCATTTGATAGTATTTATCTTTCTTTATTATTTTTGATTGCTTAGTGAGCTCATATATCCTTTTAAAAGGGAGATTTTTTCATTTCTATTTGGAAAAATCTGTTAGTAAAATGTTACACATTCTTGTGTATTTGCACAGTTACATATTACAATAGTTAACACGTTATCTAGACTTTGGGCCTCTTGACCTCGCTGTTGAGTTTGTAAGGTCGTGACTTCTAAGTAAAAAAACATTGATGCTAATGAAACTGTTAGTTTTCCTTTTCCCCCAAATTAGAATCGATAAGAGAATCGATAAAGAATCGACTCGTTAAACAGTATCGATACTGGAATCAGAATCGAAAAAATCTTATCAATTCCCATCCCTACAGCCTGTTGAAGCAGTCGGTTAGTACAAATAATCAGCACAACAAACCACACTTAAAACACAAATAAGAGCGAGTAGGCTCTGTTAGGTTTTTATTCACAGCTCTGAAGCTATCCTCAGAAATCAGGAAAGTGCTAAGTAGCAAAAGTAATGACAACTAGTCATTGGCTATGCCCGTCATCTATCAAAAGACCACACCCCTAATTATAGATACATTTGTTACTCTATGTCATGGATGCGAAATGTAGCTATGGAGACCAACACTGTTTTTTAATTCAGATTAGAAATATTTTTTGTTCTGCTGCAAAGTTGGACATTTTAACATGGCAACCAATGGAGATAGAGTCACTTTTGAAGCCAGCCCTCAGGGGGCAGGCTGCAACTTTTCTTAGTTCAATTTTGACTCAATTTTCACTCAAATTAGAGTTGCGTAGTTGCTGCTAAAGTGCATCTAAGTTAGCCACATGCTAACTGACCATTGGCCCAGAAAGGGTGAATAAGTCTACTCTGAGCTGGGTGTATAACACAACTCTGAATATATTTATTAACTCTTACATGCAGGAGATAGTGGGATTCCTGAAAGAGAACAGACTCGGTTTCTGTAATTGCATATTGTACTTTGCCTGAGTTTGGCTTTGTTATATATCACATTCGCTATATGACTGACAAACCACAAAAGAGTGGAGTGGTAAACCAGGTGCTGCAGACAGAAGATGATGAGCCACAGGTGTGTGAATTATTGGCAGCAGGCTCAGCTCCAGCAAGCTATTACTATACACACAACACAAAGAGAAAAACAAGGGAAGCACACAGGAAACAGCAGGAGAGAGAAACAAGAGAAATGAAGGTCAAGAAATACTCCCAAACCATGACACTGACTGGATATGTACACACTGTACCACAGTTAGCCTAAGGCTAAACAAAAGACACAATAAAAACAACATATGGTAACAGACACCTTAGGGGTAGGCGACAAAGAAAGTTCAACAAAGTCAGGCTTTCCTTGAGAGAGATGGCTAGAGAAACACTAAAGCTGCAGTGAGAGATAATCGGGACTATCATGGTAATAACTAAGTGAATATGCTAAAGAAGCATAAAAGAACTTTTGTCATTTTTAACTCGGTGGGCTCCCCGATGGGCGAGGAGGTTCAGTTGCTGTCACAACACTGTCAAAGATTACTCTTGTTTGGTCTCTTACTTGGTCGCTTACTCATTTTCTCATTACTTTCTGGAGTTTTTTAATTGTTTCTGCCTTAATATCCACTGTAGCTCTGCTAGCTAAATTTGTTGTTGCTAAGATGACCTACTGCTATAAATAATACGCAGTTGTAGCGACAGACAAAAAAATGATGGGAGTCAAAAATGACTTCTGTTTTTGCTGATATCAGGGACGGAAGATCACAACGGCGAAGATGACGCTTCCTAAAAGCAAAGAAATGATTCCTTCAAATGAAGCCAGAGTTTGAAACTGGTGTTTCAACATGAAAGAAATAGAGGTGTAATGATTCAGCGATCTACATCGATACTTGATTTAATGATGAATGATTCAACAACCACGATACAAAAATGAAATTAACGGATCAGATATCTCATCAGTGCATGTTATCAAGTTGAATTTTGATGTCTATTTATATCAAAGGAACTGATTTAACTATCTAGTAGAAAATAGAAATTAAAAAAAGTAAATGAACAGAAGATATGAACAGAAGTGAAACTTGTGATTTGCCTATTATTAATTCATTCATTTCACACAAAAAGTGTCGGTTATTTCGTGACACTTCATTCACAAGAAAAAGTGTAGTGAGAATGGAAAAGTCTAAAAAGTTATAATAATAATATCAATGCTGCTGCTTTTCAAACAGCAGAGGAACTCTGGCAGATAATTGTCAGTTGTACAAAGTAGCAAGTTTCTCAGTTTTTTTTTTTTTTTGGTGTAATTGCCACCAAATCTATTGTAATTCAAGTGCTGCCTTTTGTTGTATGGGGATAAACTAGCCATAAAAAGGAGTGTCATTAGTTTAATGAGATGTGTGAGGATACTTCACAGAAAAAAATGGGAGGGACCATTAACAGGTCGGGGCTTTAACAGTATGAGTGCAGCTCAGCTCCTCTATTTCACATTTAAGAGCATCCTAACACCATTAAATTCAAATTGTAGGAACAAAATGAAATGATCATGACAGGAGTCTTTTCTCTCTGACACAAGCAATTAAAAGTCCCTTCACAGGTCTAGCTTACCGCTCACATCAGAGCAGTTTTAACCTGATTAAACATGACACAGAGCCACGTCTTATAGCTTCTGCTATCAATTTCCATAAATACCAAATACAATAAGTGCACGAGCAAATACGTCTGCAGTAAAAAGCCAGAAATCTGCTGTTGGCAACACCTTCCTTTTCAGCGGATGCAGCTCACTCTTTATTTCTCTCATAATTTTTTGCAATGAATTTATACAGTCGCGGTTGTTGAATTATGAATCTAAGATGCTACATTTGTATTTCTTATATTAGTAACTTACAACTTGTACCTTTCTGTCTGAGGGAGATTGTTTGTTTACTCATAGTGGAGTTTATTTTTCTGCTTTTAACGTATGCGCAGAGGTATTTTGGGAAAGTTCTTTCAGTGTTCTTAGACAGCCTGGTTGGATGCCATTGATGCTACAAGGCTGTGAAAACCACTGAGACTCTGAATGTGATGTTGTGTTGCGCTGTTCCTTCACAGAGACGCAACGAATCCCACAAATCAGACCAGATGAACGTGTGTTTGAAATGTTAATAATTTATCAGACTTTTATCCAGCTGAGAATTCATCACTTTAGCTTTTTTTTTTTTTTTTTTAATGGTGGCAACAAAAGAATGTGATGAACACATATATGATTAAACCCTTTGTAGTTTCTTTGGGAGAATTTTCTTTCTGTTGAACTCCATTTGGAGGAGATCCGTCTAGGAGATGTGGAATGACAACATTTCTGCGCCTCTTTTTCTTTTCCTCTCTGTTTCGTGCTGTGGTAGACTTTCCAGATATCTTGGATGACTTGACAGAGGCCCAGTTTGGATATCTACAGGTCTGAAGTTCTATCTTGATACACTTGTGCTCCATTCCTTATCCTCTTTTTCATCTGTCTTTGTGTTGTCAGTTATCAGCGTTTTCATGATGTTAAAACAAGCTGGAATAAATTGAGAGAAATCTAACTGGCACGCATTACCATGTCATCATATTTGTGCAGGTCTGGTATTATCTTTAACAAGCCTTACGTGTGCTGAATTAAAAACAATACGAATGTAATCAAGACTAAAAGAACTAGGGTTTGATTTGATTTTGAGCAGTGCCAGTAAAAGGTGATGAGTTCTTCTTCATTTCGGTCAGAATAAGAAACAAAATGGTGAATGAAGATGGGAAAGAGAAATAGAGTAGCAATGCAGAAAACCAGATGTGTAGAGCTGTCCTGCTTGTATGTATCATGACAGTTTCATGTGGCCTCCTATGTATGGATTGCACACATGATAAATGAGCCACTGATGGTGGCAGTAATTGAAATGATCCCATTTTATGCCATCATGAACCCATCATAGACCTGTCCAGAGTGTATCCCGCCTCTCATCCCATAAAAGCTGGGATAGGCTCCAGCCTCTGCGAATCAGAACAGGATGAATCGAGTACAGAATATGCATGCAAGGATGGATGAATGAACTCATCGTATATGGCACCAGAGGCACTGAGTCCATGAAGCAGGAAATATATTCTGAGATAGCTGCTGGCCTATGCCTAAACTGGCCTGATCTCCCATCACCACCCGCGGTCACACAATAGCCCCTCTGAGCTCTCAGATTTCATATGAACCCTCTCCATTGACATCAAACAGTGTATCACTTTATTTGAACCCACATTCAATATGAGAGGACACTGCTTAAGATGATCAGAGTGACTGAACAACCACTTCCAGGACAGATTAAACAAATAAGATTTGCTGCGATGTGTGAGTTGCTCCTTTTTTGTGGCAAAACTGCTGTAATGAGGTGTTTTGAAGCCTAGCTGCGGGTTTCAGTGGAGTGGTCTGAAGGATTGTTAGGCAGCCGACAGTGGAGAGTTGTAGCTAGACAGAAGACACAATCCCCTCACACCCCCGGGCTTTCCCATTATCCCTCTCTTTCTGGATCATATAACTCAGAGCTCTGTGTGTGGTGTGTACAGTTTGCAAGCTGAGATTGCAAATATGTGTGTTCTCTCCTCCTCTGCCCAGTTCTGTTCTTGAAAATCTATCTTTTTATCACTGCTAATATCTCTAGTTTGTTCTGCCAACTGAGGGACATGACAGAGGGACATTTGATGTTAATTTAACCAGAGCCCCAGGTCCTGCGAACTTTTGTGGAGGAAAGTCAGAGTATCCAAGAGAAGTTAGGAGAAGATTACAATTTTTTTTTTTTTTTTTAATTCTGTGTGTGATGCCCCAGCTGAAGTACTGGGCAGTTGTTTTTTTTTTTTTTTCTACTTTTAAGTTTACTTTCACTCATGGGTGATGAGTGAAAATTCAACCTGGGACCCGCATCAGACCTGGTGCCGCTGGTGAAAAAGATCTTTTTATTCTTACAGTCTGTCAGTATCTCTCAGAAAAACCTTCAAGTTGCAATGTTACAGGTGGACAAGGAGGATGTGTAGAGCGCAGTTTGAGCTCATTCAGATCAGCTAAGCATTGCGAAAACAAATGCACAAAATTTAAGCCCATGCCGAAATGAAAATGCTACTGACACTAAATCTTTAGAAGTTTGAATAACTTTATAATTACTGTCCGATAAACTGTATCACTTATTTCCAACGAACAAAGTTTGTCTGGGTTTTGTTTTAGCAGCATTGCACCATTGTCACCTGTTTGGACATAGAACATGATGAGTTTTTACGGTATTTTCTGCATGATCTCTTATTGCGCCTGAATGTTCTTGTCTGTATTTTGTTTTTTTAGTGGGGGAGTTCGTGCAAAACTAATCTGTGAAGTTTTAGTTATTTCTTAGAAAATGCACAAGCTTTGTAGTTGTTGTTGCTGTTTGATGTCCAGAGTCACCCAGCAACTTTTGGTTTTATTGTGGTGGTCTCTATTTGTGTAATTTCTGGCCAGATGTTTCCCAGAAAT
Organism: Hirundichthys speculiger; assembly: GCA_018398805.1. Classification (NCBI taxonomy): domain Eukaryota; kingdom Metazoa; phylum Chordata; class Actinopteri; order Beloniformes; family Exocoetidae; genus Hirundichthys; species Hirundichthys speculiger. The sequence continues at coordinate 4,292,557 of JAGFBZ010000074.1, read as the reverse complement.
TAATTTTGGATGACTCTGATCTTACCTGTATCACCACACACCTAACACCATCAGTTTCATCCACAGTAAGACTTCATGCTGCTGCCTTATCCAGTGTAAACTGTTGGGAAATCCAAACTGTATCAAGTCTTTTTTAGCACCCTAGGCACTGGCAAGTCTTTTTAGATGTTTGTGCTGTGAAAGCATCCCAGAGGTGGTTGCATTTACAGGGATTTCTGCACTTAGGGTCAAATAATTAAGATCTCAAATACCAAAATCTTGATTTAGAAAGACTCCCCTGAAAAGTCAAATAATAGAAAAAAAAAAGACTAAAATAATATTTTTTTATTTAATTAAATTTACTGAAGCGATTTTGATCAATGGTGCCTCATTTGCTTAACCTGTATATATAAAGGAATAAGGACTAGATTTTGTCTTCCATCCTTAACCTGACACACTTGAAAGTCCGTCATACAAAACCATTATAGAAGTCTTCATAAACCATTTGGAGAAAACCCATCTCCAGTCAGATCAAGCCGGCGCTCCAAACAGAACCAGTTAGTGAGCAGAACCTGCCACTGCTGAAACAAGCCAAACTCATGTGTAACTGCCAGTTTGAGATAATGACTGCTCAGAGCTTTTGTTTTTTGAACACAAGTGGACCACACAAGAAAGATCACATGACCGAATTTCTTTTTGCATATGAATCTTGTGGAAATTCATCTGACTTGCCAGATAATATAAGAACTGCTTTGTTTTCACAGCATCCATGAACAAGGTGAATGAGTACACCCACCAGTCTGTAAATGTAACTACTGCATTGACATTAAAAAGTAATACTATAATCTAAAGATTTCTATTTCTCTTGAATTTGCTCACTGATGCTGCTCCCTCATAGCATCACATCTTTTCGACACACGAGCAGCTTGCTTGGACCGCTGGGCGGCCATGAACGGTTGGCGGACTGTCTGGGCCGCTGTTTTACCTTTAAACCTCCCTCAGTGCAGTCAAATCCTGTGTGCTCTACGAGTGTGTTGATAGACACCCCGTGTCAGTGCCAGCGCTCTGGGTCAGCGTACGCCTTCCTTCTGTTACCCACCACACAGCCACGTGACTGCCTGCAGCATCACAAAGCAATGGAGTAATGAGTCCCATGACAGTCCAGTGGAAAAGGCTCTGAATAGGTAATGTAGGAGTGTCAATGTGGTGGAAACACTGGGAGCGTCTGATCGGGGGTTATAATGTAGTCTTGGAGCATTCCCCTCTCTGCTTGTCAGGGTGAGTTGTTCTTGCACCATACACGCTATCTAATATTTATCGCACAGCATTGCATACCCATGCTGGACTTGTACTCACCATACAATGCACATACAATTTTATTCAAATCACTTTACCTGATAAATGGTCTGTAGACACAGTAGGAGCCACTTATGTATGGTATTTCAGATGTGACATTGAGCCTCTATTAAATGTGGCATATGGTAACATAGAGTCACTGTTATGTTTTATATTCAAAGGTGGTGTAGCCCAGACAACACCTGACTGACTGGATGAACTGGGGAGCCTTGGGGGGGTTCAGCTGGTGAATTCTGTGATACATTCAAATGATTTTGGCTGATTTGCTTTCTTATGTGTGCGGAGCACAATCATTTGTCTGTTTTTTTGTCCACCTCTCTGGATGGTTACTGTCTTTCATTATGCATTCATATATTTCTGCTCAGAGAGCTACTGCCTGAGGCATAATTAAAGCCCAAAAGTCAGGGCAAAAGAAAAAGTTCTGGGAGGTAAATGAGAAAAAGCGGATGATGATGAGCGGGAATGGTCAGTCATTTCTGTAACTTGCAGCTCCAGAGGGGCCAGACCCAAAATGTTCCATTCCTACATCTCGTTTGCAGCACTAGACAGAAAAATAGGCCTTGAATTTCAATTTATAGATTATATCATAATCATCTCCTGTGTCATTTTATTGCCCTTGAGTCACCCTTATCATCTGACTGGTAATAAGAATTTGGAGTATTGCCTTTATTACTGAGTGATCGCAATGTGTGATTAGCTGCTCAAACTGCTGCAGACTCATGGCTTGCTCTTCCCCTGGATGTGGTCCTGCTAGGTTTCCTTTAAATTGCTTTGCCTTCACATCCTACAAACAATTTCTGCACCTAATGATAAAGTAAAACAGTGAACTTAATTATAAACTTATAATCATGGGTAAAATTGTACTTTGGTAATGCATCCATAGAGGGACAGAAAATAAACACACACACACACACACACACACACACACACACGTAGTGGATATGCAATTGTGCTCAGCAGTGCCAGTAAGAGTCTGATCAAAACCACATTTGGAAATGACGAAGGGATTTTCACTGATGAATCTCAGCGTTAATTTCAGAGTGTTGTCTGTTTTTTATTCTCTCAGAATGAGACACACGTGGACAACTTAAATGGCTTCAACATAACTGCTATGAGTACATGAAGACGAAGAGTTTGTGGACAGTCGGTCAGAGAAATGTCTCTCGCACTTTAAGGGTAGGCTTTTGATGAGGCACTTTGTCACCGTGCCAACTTAGGCTGCTGATGACTGTCACTTCCAAATAAGAAACTTGGAAAAAACAAAGAGAAAAAAATAGGTTGGACTTTTTTATATTATGTATATTTACATTTCAAAAGTTGGCAATTCAGTCAAAAAGTACAAGTGAAATCTCCAGTGGATGTGGCAGGCAGACAACATAAAAAAAAGGACTTTTAAAGACCTTCCGCCCAGAGCATGGCATGAAACATAAGTTCAGAAATAAAATTAGAGCTCTTAAACTGCTCTTTAGCTCTTCTGGTTGTTCCTTCTGGGAATGATTCTCTCCCAAAACTCCAACCCTAGGATGATCCTTCACAGTCATTTTTATGAAACAAATACATATTTTGCTTCAGAAACACAGACATAGATCATATTTTACATAAATTAAAGCTGATATTTTACTGAATTATAAGTTCTCGAGGGAACTCTGACTCTGACTTTTATGTACCTTTATGTTATGCTTTTAATCAAAGGCTCAGACTTTTTTTTTTTTTTAATTGAATCACACTTGTCTTTCACAGCAACATGCTGGTCTTTGATGATCATCATGTGTAGCAACACCTGCTGCAGCCGGCGGTCTTCTGCAGAGAGGCTGGGAAAATGGTTGTCTGTCAACGAAAATGTCTTCATCCTGTTGCTTTCAACTGCTAATCTACCATCATTTATGCATCGCTTCGATGATTCCTGAGTCGTCCAACACAGAGGTCACAACCTTTTCATGGGGACTTTAATCAGGACACCAGCAGAGAAAAGTGAAAGACCTGAACTCCACAATGAGGCTTTTCAGCCGACATCAGCATGATCAACAAAAGGTATGGCAAACAAAGAAAAAAAGGAGAAAGATGGTGAGGGAATGCATAAAAAGAATTACTCAGAGTCTGTCAGCCATAAATCTTCTAACTTCTTCTCAAATTGAGTGGCTGCAGAAGAGCTGTGGGGGGTATTGCCCTTTCCTCTCTTTTGTTAAAAAGCCAGTCTGGTGCGGCTGGATAGGTGTGGATGATAATGTGTATCTGTGAAAAAATACAGACAAATACACACATGCATGTGCAAGCGTTTGAGGTGGGGGTGGGAATGGCCAGCTGGTAGGGGAATGAAAACACTGTGCAGGGACCCATTCAGCCACCTCGTACTACTGATCAAGGGTAACAGAGGCAGAAAGCTCACTAACTGAACAAATTCACTTTGGAAGGACTTTGGTCAACAGTAAGCAGCTGTACTCTCTTTAAGAAATATGCTTAAACTCATACATACGCAGGGATCTTATTTATCCACTGCCACCAACCTCTTGAACGATGTTTCAATTTTTCTCTTTCATACATAACTGCATACATGCAGTACACTCACCACTGCACACACACAGACACACACACACGCACACACGCACACCTCAGTCTGAACTTGAGGATACAGACATTTTTCATTGTCAGGCACCTGCTTGAGGAAAAATAGCAACGGTATGGTCTGCTGATTTCAGCAGGATAGGGATTTAAACATCATACCTGCATGGCATTGTTAGTAGGAGAGCATCTTTGCCTTGTTCAATAAAGCCATCCATAAAAATGTAATTATTCTTTTTCTTGGTTCTGGCAGATGATGTTAGGCTCTAGTGGTGGGCAGTGGAGCCAAAGTCCCTACAGTACTTTAACTGACTGGGGATACAGCACATTGACCCCGTCACAGTTGGAGATAAGACTCAGGTCAGAACCGTGCAGGGACCACCGCAGCTGAATACATAAGTAGGGGGGGGGAATTATGCATCGAGATGCACCTCTTTTGTAGCTGCATCTGTAGTGCATTCATTATCCATCTGATTGTTGCGCGTAATTTATGAGTACATTTACACATTTATATGGAAACAATTCCATATGAATGGTTTATGTATTAATAACAAGTAGATATAGTCTTATATATTACTTCGAAATACTCATTTGCCCTACTAAATTAAACAAACAGCAGTAGTCAAATATGTTTGTACTAGCTTCGTTAATTTTGTAACATTTTGAACAGCTATATGCTTGATTTGCCATTCTGTTCACCTTGTGTCCTCTTGTTATGTGGAGAGCTGAAGACACTTCTCTTTGCCAAAGTCCTCATGAGGCCAGAGGAATTATCTCAGTGCCCAGGTAGAAAAACTTGCAGAGCTCTTCAAATCAAGTATTGAAACTTTGCTTCTCTGCCAAGTTTCAATACTTGATTTTTACCTCTTTATTGTGAGGAAAAAAAGAAAACTCTGCAGAGTAACTTACACATGCCCTTTCCTGAGCTCGTCGGCTGTGGAGAGGTCTGTTTCTTAACCTTTACCCATTGATATATGAGCTTAGAGGAGGGGCTGCAGGCCTGCGCATCCATAATGTCAGAGAGAAGTCGAGTTCGGCACAGGGAGAGCAGGGAAGCCATAAACACCACTGTTATCTGTTTAATTGGTTTTAAATAATTAAAACACCCCTCCTAAGATATCAAGCTTCTCTAATGGAAATGTTGCCCATTTTTCCCTTATTTCCCTTGTTTTGTTTTTTTTTTCCTTTTTATGTACCTCCTTTGAATTTGATGCACAGTGCTGCTTATAGCAGACAGTTATGCAAAAGCTGTTTGCTGCCATGTGGCTTCGGAGGGTTTCGTTGCACATCAGCCACCGCAGAGGACCTCAGTGGACTTTTTGATTCTACCAAGGGAAGAATCAAAACACTAAATGAAAAAATATAACTCATTTGTCTAAGGAGCAGAGACGTCAGTTACCTGTTCAAAAATAGAAATATGAAACAAAAATCTCAAATAATGTTGCACTTTTTTTTGTTTTTGTTTTATGATGTGCCAAACGTTTCTATTGGTGAAAGGTCTGGACTGCAGACAGGACAGTTTAGCACCTGGACTCTTCTCCTTTCAATCCATGCTATTGTGATGGATGCAGCATGTGGTTTAGCATTGTCCTGCTAAATCTATAGACCTTTTCGGGCCAGCCCCCCGGAAGTACCCCGTCCGCCATTGCTGGAGGGTGCTACAGAGCGACACTTTCACCGGCTCGCAGATTAACCAGTGTTTTTCTCTTTCTACAAATATATATTTTTATAATGTCGAGTCGGTCGAGTGGGAATAATGTTCCGTCATAAACTGTGCCAACAGTGGTGTGAAAATTCGACAATGGAAGAAGAAAGTATGCACGAAGACTGCCTTGTTTGCAGAACAAGAAGTTAGGAAGACGTGGGTGAAAAATATCAACAGAAAGAACTTTGTTCCAAATAAATACAGCTGGGTGAGTTTTCGTTAACATTCAATCTCGTACTACTCATAGTCTCGCTGAGAGTCCCGGACGATTCTGGCCAAAAGAACAGCAGTATGAGGCTACTGTAGCCCTCGGTACTAGCACAAGCCTATAAATTAATGAATAAATTAATGAATGAATGACTTAGGAGAATGATAAAATAAATTAAATATAACATTAACACATAGCCTAATTTACCGCTCGCGTTAACATTACAGCAGCATAATCTTTATGGCTTGTTGACGTTAGTTATAGCCAGCGTTCCACAGTTTTTAGTGTTTGATTATGGGAATAGATCATGCTATTTCCATAACCAATCATTAAAAACAGCGATAAACTACCTTCATCTGTAACTGGAGGCCACTGCCTAACATCATCAATCCAAGACATGTCTGTGTTATCCGTAACAGATCCTCCACGCTGCTGTGTTTGGGTTACTTGATGGAGCACCGCACACTCCAGTTATGGCGGGGCCACTAGGGGGCGCATGTCCACAATTTTCAAGTCGAAAAGGTGTATACAACCTCTTCCCTGAAAGAGACGTTATTTGGATGTCTTCTTCAGGATTGATGTGTAAGCTTCCCATGCCATAGGCACTAATGCAACCCTATACTATTAGAAACGCAGGCTTTTGAACAAGCTGGATGGCCCCTCTCCTCTTTAGTCTCCAGGGCACAGCGTCCATGGTTTCCAAAAATAATTTCAAATTTTGATTCATCTGACCGCCGGACAAACCATTGTAGATCAGCTTTTTTCCCAGTGGTATTTTCGGGATCATGTTCTTTGTATGATTCAGTTTTTACTTGCATTCGTGCGAATCACACAGCAAACTGTGGTTACAGGCAGTGAGTTCCTGAGCCCATGCAGTGACATTCATGCCTGTTTTTTAATGCGGTGCCACCTGAGGACCCAAAGATTACACGTATCCAGTTTTTACCTTTGGCCTTGTCCTCTCTGTGCACATCAAATCTGATGTTCCATCATGAAAATGAAACAGATGATTTCAGTACAGAAATCATGAAACAGATCCCATCTTTATGAAGATCAGACTTCAGTTTTTTGTTTAAGTAAACTATAATACCACTGGTGAGATTGAAACTGTATCTTTTTGCCCACTTTAATCAGCCGGTATGAGTAGAATATTAAAGATAAACCATCTTGTAATACACATAAACCAAACACTCGTGATCATGCAGACAGCACCGATTACAACACCGTTACAGTTGACACATTGGTTTTAGCTCGGTGTACCTGATAAGCTGGCAACTGCTCTTCATGCTGACTTAATGACTGTATTTATAAGATTTCTGACTCGGCACACTGTGCAGTATCTCTGTTTGTTTTGTCATAAAGATACATTCACAGATAGTGACACAAAGAATGCTCAGCCAGGCAAGCACACAGCCACAGCCATAATAGAAGCTTATCATTCGGAGGCAATTTCACACCGTTCTGCTCCTAATTGAACAGTCTGTTTGTTACACTTCCATTTTCCCCTCTCCACCCTCTCGGCACGCCTGTGGGACAGGCCTGAGAAATGACACTCTTTGCGTCTCATTGAGCATCCTCGAGCTCAAACAAAGCTCACAGAGCTGCGCAGAAGAGCCACGCTTGGCCGCCTTGACTCATTGCTTCCCCTCTGTGGGGCTTGTAAAGAGCGTGGCAGACAAAAGCAGCAGCAGAAAGAGGGAGGATTCGGCTGGAAGTAGTTTGGAGAAAATCTTTTTACGTTGGCTGTCAAGGCCGTTGTGCTAAATGCACTTGTTGTGATATATATGGCGATAAAAAGAAAAGAAAACAGTCTAACTATCATAACAGAAGACATGTGGAGCTACTCTGTCTTTTATGATGTCTCACTAAAGGTCAGAAAGATGCTCTAAAATGTATCACCACGAAGACTGAAAGAGATGAGATGATAACCCCTGCTCACCCAGCCCGCCATTCCTCATTAATATCCTCTTAATTGGGAGAAAGTCTAAGGTTCACCAGCTTGAGAGGCGAAAGGCGGGAAGTCACAAAAATACTTAATTAGGATACTGATTGGCTAGTGCAAATTGAAGGCAAGCAAACAGAAAGTGCAGAAGTGGGAAAAAGCAGAGCACAGAGAGGCATGAAGACAATCAGAAGGGCTGCTGCTGACGGGAATGGAACGACACTTCAGTACGATTTGAGATGTTGTTCCAATTAAAGCCACTGAGGATCTGTCTTTCTATTTGCTCTCGCTCTGCCTATGTCTCCATGCTTGTTAATTACTGCTGGAGTTATGAACAATCTGCTTTTTAAAAACAAAGTGCCTGCTATTTTCTTTTCTTAAAAAAAAATAAAATTAAGAAAAACAAAAAACATTTACTGGCGTTATGCCTTTTGTGGTTGTGGAGAGGATGAAAATGTTCAACTTTGCCAATCGACCTATAAGATGGAGATGCAACTAGGACGGGCTGATGATGACGATGATGGTTATATTAATGACAGTGAAAGAGACTATTCAGCCTTCAATCTGGACCACAGGAGTGCATTTTACTTTCTGTTTTTAAAGACAGGAGTTACAAGAGAAACCCAACATTAATTTTTTCTCTGGTTTTTACTGAAGACGAAAAGGTGAATTGTGGACAGGAAACACTGCAAAGAGAGAACTGAACTGTGATTAGTTTCACAGAATTAATCTGAATCAAACTTGACATTTGCAAATGAACGATTACTTCTGGAACCTCCAGTGCAAAAACAGACGGAGCTGTGAAGGCAAATGTCCTGTCTATTTGTTAAAAATGGTCTCACAGTGGATATGTTTACATGGACTGCAATATTCTGTGTTGACCTGATTAATACCTCACTATGGATAAGACACTTCAGTGTAAATAGCTTTTTTTTTTGATAACCTTAAGGTCACATTATGTCACACTATGTAAACTTTATCCACTCTCACCAAATCCTGAATGACATGTTGTGAAACGCTCAGCTTTCTGTGGATCAAACCAGAGAAGGCTTCTCTACTCTCCGACTGTGGGTGAAAGAAAAAAATAACTTGGAAAAAAAAAGATAATTACAACATTTTGCAGAAACAGAGACACCTGAGTAATATACTCTGTATATACTGGAGTCAAATGTTTAAGAAAATGTCCTTTCATTTGCTTAGTGAGGAAGGCGTCTGAAGCTTCAGGTGACTGCAGTCGCCTGGAAGCAGAGGAGAGCTGTGTTTTTAATGCCTTTCTTTCCCATCCATTTCAAATATATGCAGAGAAGAAAAGAAACTGAACAGAGATTATGCCAAGGAGCGCTTAAAAAAAACTGGAGGTTTCAGCTCTAACGAGGGCGATCAGAGGAGTGGATGCAAGCGTGCTAATCTGGAACAACGAACAGGTGGTAAATGAATGGCAGCCAGAACAAGAGAAAGAAACATTGGGGACCCCTGGTGGAGGGGAAAAAAGAGAAGGACAAACACAATCAAAAAGCCTTAAAAATAGATGAATTGATAACTTACAAAGTAATTAAATTAAAAAAAAAAGAAAAATAAACAGAAAAATAACAGTGGTATCTGTTGCCTGCTTCCACAGAGCTGGAAGAGACAGCTGGGGGGGGGGGGGGGGGGGGATCTGGGCCCTCTGCTCAACCTGCTGCCCCCACGGCCCCACTACGAATGAGTGGGAGTTAATGGATGGATGGATGGATGAATGGATGGATGGATGGATGGATAGACGAGAATATATTTACTTGGTCACTGATGTTATTTTTTATTATTTTGTAAATTTCACTAATTAGTGTAATTCCCTTGTGCAATCATAGATATTCAAACATTGGCTACTTCGCTGCATCAATAGGAATTTTGCCAGATTTGTTGTAACTGAGCAGATTCAACTCCAGCATGTTAAGTTCCCTTCAGTTCTGCTGTATTCAAGGTCAGGATTTCAACTTCGCTCAGAAACATTTACGGGATTCTTCTTTCGTCATTCTTTTACAACACAACTTCTGTCCCATAATCTAGATACATTTGATCCATTTTCTTTTCAGGTTCCTCAACAAATACCTCAATTCCTCACTGGGGCGCCGAAAAGGGAGGGTAAAGGATACGGATTATAGGGGCCCATGATTGAGGGGGGCCCAGAGAGGCCCCTAATGATGATCAAAAATAGCATCAACAAATTTCGCCGCCGGTAAAGATTCTTTTCATGGGGCCCAAAATCCCTAGCGGCACCCCTGATTCCTCATAATTGGATATAATTCACAACTGATGAATAAAGGCAATCTGTTCTGACTCTGATACAATACAGAAACAGGCCCAGACCCAGAGCAGACCCAGGACCCAGACCGTGATACCACCATGTTTCACCGTTAAGGTTTGAATGCTGGAATGAAGTTTTCTTCTCTCTAAACAGAAACTTTACTTATTTGGGTGCCTAAACCAGACATTTTCCAACAGCCTTGTGATTTTTGTCTGTATGATAGTAACAACCCGCTGACAGTTGTGATATTTACTAAGGACAATGATGGCTTTCTACTTGCAGTCCTCATTTGTTGAGTGTTCTCCTCGTTGTGGAAACATGAACATGAGCATTAACCAATGCTAAAACGACCTGTAGTTGCTAACATTGGTTAATGTTAATGAATCTGTCTGACAGTAGATGGTCGGAGTCCAAATTCCTCAGGGATGGTCTTGAAGCCTTTTTTTTTTTAGCCTTATAAGCGTCAAAGATCTGTTTGTCCTCTGAAGTCTCTATCATTCACATCAGAGGATTACAAACCTTGAAGCGCCCCTGTAAGAGAAAATCATAAATGCATATAGGCTAGGTATAAATTAAACCCTGCCCGGCAAGCATATAAGAACATAGCCAATACATTTAATAAATATAGTTCCACTCAGTGTCATTAAAAGGTGAAGGAAAAGCTTTGCCTACAGTTTATTTTTAAGTCTGCTAAGGGTACACCATCATTATCGTTACCACCATCTGTTGACAGTCTGGAGATGATGCCAATTATACAGAATTCAGTGATGTCAAAATAAGGTGATGAAGATGAAAATTTCATTTTAAGATTTTCACAGTTAATAAGAGGAGAGAGAGAAAGAGATGTGTATCTTTCAGTCCTGCCTGCATATTGACATTTGCCCCCCCATCCTTCCTTGACTGCAGATTTTGACCTCACCCATCTCTCTCTCCATCTCCTTCCTCCTTCACCACCTCCCTCCCTTCTTTCCTCCCTTATGCCATCTTCATCCCGTGTTCCAGAGGCTGTCTGGTATATGATGAAGTGCACATATTGAGAGACTCTGGTTCCCATCTTCATTTTCCTTTATCCCCACCCCCCTCCCCCCCTTATGGAGTGTCAATGTTATTAATGCAAGCCCAGGGACCATAAAAGGGAGAGAGAAACACCAGGAAAAGAGGCGAAGAAGACCTATAGAGCAACAGAGAGATGGTACACAGACTTTCAGTACCGGTAAATACAAAAGTAAGAGTGGGAGGGAAGGACCAGGTGTGTCAGGGTGTAATTTATTACACGGGTTTCATTTTGTGGCAAACAAAAGGTCAAAGAACTTTTAAGATGATAGAAAAAGGCAAATCACAGAAAAATGCAAAGAGTCATGAGTATTCTTAGTTACAATTAACCTTTTCCTTTTCACGTGTAATAACCCTCTCTTCTCTTTTCCTTTCAGTCTGTGGTCTTAAGGTGCTGCAGGTCTCTCTGACTTGGGCTGTCAACACCTGCCGTCCCTGACACTTCAGGGGCTGTGACCTGTGAGGTTTTGATCTGTCTCTCTCCCTCTCTTTTTTTTTCTCCCTTGTGGCCTGTAAAGTGACCCCAGCTTTGGAATAGAGAATTTATATCATGCTAATTTTGCAAATCTGTTGATTTTTTTTCTTTTTTTGTCAGAACAACAAAACTATTTTTCATAACACCTTGGATCTGTTTCTGAACTAAGAAAAGACTGAAATGAGCTTATGTGGGAAACTGAGGATTGCATTTCACCTTGACAGAAAAAAAGTATGATGTTAAAAACCTTGGTGTACAAATGCAAAGACCTGTACTGGAAAAGCGTGTCCATGCTTTTTTTTTTTTCCACAGCAGGGTTGATAACTGTTATGGTCTTCTCTCACTGGCCTTCCCCAAATGACTATTAAACAGCTACACATTAAACAGCTACAGATGGTGCAAAATGAAGCAGCAAGAGTTCTCGCAAAGACAAGGATCACATCACACAGTACCTGAAGACCTTTCACTCGCTGCCAGTGGATCACAAGTGCTGATTTCAAAGTACTGCCGCTTGTTTATAAATCACCAAGGTGGGAGGAAGCCAACTACCTTTTAGATATGTTTCAACATACACCAGTAAGATCTCCTAGATGAATTACTTATTGTACCTGCAGTAAGAACCAAACACAGCTAAACAAGCCTTACATGTCATGGCTCTGAGGTGCACCAACAGTTGTCAGATTCAGAGCCACTTAAGACACAGCTGTCACAGTGGTCTGTGAGTACAATTAACATAATATATAAGCAGAAAAAAATATATTTTCTTTAAAATATGACTAGAATCTGTTAAACATTACAATGATATATATAATGTGATGCTATGTAGCCAAAATGATGACAGCAATGGCTAGCTGTCATAGCCAAAGGCAGAACCAATGCCCAGCTGTCAATCAAACACATCAGATGACGTCTGGCCAATCGGATTTATCAGCTTTATTGATTAATATAATTCTATCTCATGTGGTTATAAAAATAATTCACACCCCATACAGATGTCATGGATGTCAAATCTAACTATAGAGACCAAACGGATTTTTGTACTAGGCAGGTTGTTGCAAGTTGGCCATTTTATTATGGGAGCCAATTTGCTCTGTATTTGCAGCCAGAACCAAGTAGTCAGTTCAACAGCAAAAAAAAAAAAAAAAACGTATTTCCTGGTTAAGCCTCAGTCTGGAAGGGGGATGGCTTGCCTCTTTCACTCTAACTCAAAACTGCTTTGATGTCATGTTGTTTTGGTATCTAATAAAAGATTTCACTCATTACCATCTGGTAATAGACCTGGGTTTGATTTAACTTAACTTTAATATTGCTTTAAGTAGCGATTCAAGTTACTTAACAAATACAAGCAACAACCAAAATGGCTAAACCAACAGTGACTGCATCACAGAGCATCAAACGGGCCGGAGGGACAGTACTGCTGCCATTCATGTGCCATGCAGGGGAAAGGATCAAGATTTCAAGATGATCACAGCTCATTTCAGGAAGGTTTAGTGCATTTGGCATTTTATGTTGACAAGACAGTTGGTCAGGGCAGCAGAGTTTATGGATCATTACAGCTGAGAGACAATTGAGTGTTTCTGGCAAAGCTGTGAAAGTGCTGATTATAGAACCAGACAATTTGTCCAAGAATTTAAAGTCGACCAAATGTTGTTCATATCATAATTTATATGGTATTGCCACGGGCCCAGCCTGGTAGCATCTTGACACTTGTGAAAATGCAGACTGGTGTCTGTACAACATAGAGAGACATTAATGTATGCAGCCATGTGATTTTCTTTCTTTTTCTCTCTTTTTTTTTTTTTTTTTTTTTGTAAATTTGAAAATGATTAAAAAGGCTGCATTGCCGTTCTGGTTGATGTGTCTTTGATTGCAAATTATAATAGTTTTAAATTTGACATCAGATATTAAACTTCTGACTGACTGTATTAACTTCTGTGTGGACAACACCATCTCCACCAGAACAGTGAGGTGCTTCCCCAGTAAAAAAAAAACTCTGGATCACCAGTGACCTGAAAGAGCTCCTCAACAAAAAAAAAAAAAAAAAAATAGCCTTCAGGGAGGGAGACGGCGAATTATTGAGGTCAGTACAAAAACAACTGAAAGTCAAGATTAGGGACAACAAGAAAGTGTACAGGAGAACGCTGGAGAACAATTTCCTACTGAACAACATACGAGATACAGGGATGAAGAATATCACAGGCTTTCAAGCAGAAGGAGGATCAGATAGATGGAAGTCTGGACAGAGCCAATGAACTGAACTCATTCTTCAACAGGTTCAGTTCAGAGACAAGCTCAGCATCCTCCCACCCTTCTCTGACCCACAGCTTCCCTGTCACATCTAACTCTAAGCATCCTCTATACAACACAGTGATTCAGAAACCGATTGTCTTCAGTCAGGAGCTCCTTCAGATCCGCTGCAACACCAGACCGCTACAGGAGATCCTCCCTGCCCACAGCAATAACCGTCTGTAATGAATCACTGAAGAGCCTCAAATCATGACAGTGACTAACAATTTAATTTCCCTACTGGGATCAATAAAGTGTTTTTAAATTGAACTGAATTTAATTTTAGATCAATAGAGGATCCCTCTCATTAAATTAAAAACAACTATGTACATAATAAATGTACATAATAATTAATACCATACAGCTTGCTGTATTTAATATTTGTTAATATTAACAAATATTAAATATGTGATGCAAGGATGTGAGTTTGCAGAATAAAATCATGTTGGCTGTGATAATTATGGACATGGGTGACTTGCATATGTGTGAAAATATCATTGATGAAGGCATCTTTTCCCAGGAGATCTTTGTTTCTAAGGCAACTCTTCTGGTCCTCGGGGAGCTAATCAGTGATATGTTATCTATGCTCTCTGATTTGTAGAGAGCCAGAGGTGGGAGGCTGTAATTGTATAACAAAGCTACAATACCTTTGGTACCAGTTACTGCTTTTGTGGAAAATGAATGCCATTGATGAGAGCTGCTCTACAGATGTATTGATCACAGTCTGGGGGATTTTATGAATTGTTGATGCAAGTCACTACAGAGCTGATGATCCGAGCAGAGAAAAATGAGACATCTGTCATGAAAATGTTATCGTTTATAAAATTAGAATCAGCGAAGAGAAACATTCAAAGTATGTGTCGAAGCTCAAATTTAGGTTCTTCAATGAGTTGAGCATTCATGCGTGCTCTTCTACGGTCTTTGCATTAAAAGGTTGGTTTGAGAATAAAGATGTGCAAAAACATGTTGAGCTCAACAAGAGCATGAACTTCAGCCTCAGATTAGTAAATGCCATCCTGAGTTACATCACAGGATTGTGAGACCGACAAAAAAGTAGAGACATTGTTGTAAAGTAGGAAGTTTATAATTTAAGGAAGCAAGGTTATCGTAATGTTCCTTATTCATGGAAAAAGCAACGACTCCATGAACAGCCTCCCCTAAAACAGAGTCAGATGTACAGAATACTGCAGAAAGCCTGCAGGTTTATTGG